>OOIL02002775.1:186469-294999 GCA_900332095.2 Cuscuta campestris | reverse complement strand
AACGAGAGTAATAAAAGCTGATTTGACCGCTCTTTATCTACCCGAATTGAATGCAACCGCTCACACATATCTTCTTCCATTTTAATTTTTAACTAATTACTGTGTAAAGTCCATTCGAAATGCATTCAAATATTAGTCAGGACAGTCAAAGTTATTCATTTTGGATTTATCTCAACGGCCCTCTCTATTATTATCATTATCATTATCATCATCATCATCATCATCATTATTTTTAATGAACGAAATTACATCTCATTTAACTTCCTGAGCTCTTAGAAATTAACGAGAGTAATAAAAGCTGATTTGACCGCTCTGTATCTACCCGAATTGAATGCAACAGCTCACACATATCTTCTTCCATTTTAATTTTTAACTAATTACTGTGTAAAGTCCATTCGAAATGCATTCAAATATTAGTCGGGACAGTCGAAGTTATTCATTTTGGATTTATCTCAACGGCCCTCTCTATTATTATCATTATCATTATCATTATCATCATCATCATCATCATCATCATCATCATTATTAATGAACGAAATTACATCTCATTTAACTTCCTGAGCTCTTTGAAATTAACGAGAGTAATAAAAGCTGATTTGACCGCTCTTTATCTACCCGAATTGAATGCAACCGCTCACACATATCTTCTTCCATTTTAATTTTTAACTAATTACTGTGTAAAGTCCATTCGAAATGCATTCAAATATTAGTCGGGACAGTCGAAGTTATTCATTGTGGATTTATCTCAATGGCCCTCTCTATTATTATCATTATCATCATCATCATTATTATTAATTATTATTAATGAACGAAATTACATCTCTTAAATTCAGTTCGAATTGCACTCATATTCAATCACCTTTATAAGTACTCCACTTACCCCTCCTTTTTAAATTCATATATCCCTCCTATATTCTTCTCTGTTAGTATTGTTCATCAATGTATTCCATATCTTACAATCCTGTTTCTTTACCCACATCAGAATTTCTTACCTTTCTTTCATTGATTGATAGAAATGGATATTTCAAGTACGTTGTTTTTCTCTAACTGTCCTAATGGTTTTTTTCGATCAGATAATAAGGTCGTAATGGTTTTTTCGATCAGATAATGAATCCCTCGGCTGCAGCACATGATGACGAAACGTGCATGCGTGCTAGTTTAGAGGCATGATGTTGTCTGATCGAACAAACGGACATTACAAATGCAAGCCAAACCCAATCTCCAGATCTAGGGGAATGCATGAGCAGCACCTTGTGTAGAGACCGAAATATTGAAGAGATCAAAAAGAAATTACTCAAAGATCGATCCGAGCTAATTTCATGGAATTATTGATTTTTATGTAATTTTATGTGAACAAGTTTTAGAATGTAATCCCGTAATATTAGTTACTCGTGTTTACATGCAACTCTATGCAATTCCATGCAATCATATGTATCCACCACATAATTAATAATACTGTTAATAATATATGCTATTCCATGAAATCATATGCATCCACCACAACTTTATTAATAATATATTTATCCACCACAAAATTTATTTTTTGTTTCTACAATGGTACTCCTTGCATATGTAGTAAGCAATTTCTAAACGCATGTTGGCCATCTTTTCTTTTGTCATCTTCTCCAAAGATTTAAAATTCTGATGTTGTGCTCCCAACTCTAACATTTTTACCGTGAAGATGCCGCAGTCACAATCAATCTATTGGGGTACTGGGCAGCAGTATTCGATTTCCCAATCGGCATATCCGTGCTTGCCGATTTCTCTAATTCCAGCAATGCCTTTAAACCCTCTAAGTTCATCTATCAGCAAACTTTCCATCTTCTCATTCGAAGTTATCCATTTAAGGGAGTCATGCACGACGAGGCGGCACCTCTCAAAGTCAGCCTTGATACAGAACCAATGTGAACCCGTGCCTTTCAAATAATATACGTACTTAGTGTTCTTTTTCTAGGCTTTGGTTTTAAATGCTTCCGGCCCCTCGCTGTATGTACCATCCACAATCTTTTCAAGGGGTCCAGACAAAACAGGCCATTGTGGGTCATGCGCATAAGAGTTCATGTAATTGAAGAATTCAAAAGGCGCAATGCATGAGTCTCCATCGTCATTGCATAAACGTCTTCTCAGGACGTAAAGGTACTCACTCAGATGCTAGTTAACAAACAAAAGTAGTATGTTATTAGAAAACGAAAGATATAAGCATTGTTTGTGTACGAAGAATGAAAGGTTAATGCAACTTACAGTATCCGCTACCCAAAGACCTGGAGTGATAAGGTTAGTCCACCATGTTTTCACAAATCCCTGAATCTCCTTGTACTGCGCGAGGTAGCATTGTACAGGGCGGTCCTCTTTAATTGCTTTTACGATGAAGTTCTTAAATTCCAAAAGATCTACTTTAGTTGGCGGCTTAGATAAGAGCTCATCGGCTTTCTTTTTCTTCCTCCCGTCCGCTGTATAAGGAGACTTCAAACTGGCTGACTTCTTTTTCACTCTCTAAAAAAAAGTGAGTTATTTCGGAATCTTCGACCCCAATTCGAAAGCACTTGAAGTAAGAAACCAAACCTTTCCACACACAATGGCATCAGTAATTTCAGCCTCGTCTCCCAATTCCTTCGGGGGAGAAACAACCTACAGTTAAATAGAGTGTAAATAAACATGTTGTAAATACTTCGAAGATATTGACTGCATTTCGAATGCAAAGCATCCAGAATTTACCTTGTCCTGCAGAGTTTTCATAGAAGCAGCATCGTCTGTTTCCATGACCTCATGGCTAGGCTCAACCTACAGATAATTCGAATACATTTGAAAACTTCGACTCTATTTCGAAGGCACTTGTAGTAAGATTTATTATTTTACCATTTCCTGTAGAGGCTTCATTGAGGCAGCATCTTCTGTTCCCATTGTCTCGTGGGTAGACTCAGCCTGCAGAGGTTTCATAGAAGCAGCAGCGTCTGTTTCCATTACCTCATGGCTAGGCTCAACCTACAGATAATTCGAATACATTTGAAAACTTCGACTCTATTTCGAAGGCACTTGTAGTAAGATTTATTATTTTACCATTTCCTGCAGAGGCTTCATTGAGGCAGCATCTTCTGTTCCCATTGTCTCGTGGGTAGACTCAGCCTGTAGAGGTTTCATAGAAGTAGCAGCGTCTGTTTCCATTACCTCATGGCTAGGCTCAACCTACAGATAATTCGAATACATTTGAAATCTTCGACTCTATTTCGAAGGCACTTGTAGTAAGATTTATTATTTTACCATTTCCTGCAGAGGCTTCATTGAGGTAGCATCTTCTGTTCCCATTGTCTCGTGGGTAGACTCAGCTTGTAGACAAGAACAAAAATATGAATCTATTTTCGAAAGGATAATGCATTGTAAGTTAGATTAGAACTTTACCTTTCTGTTCTCCAAACTAAGAACAGAATCAAAAAGAGTTGAAGGTTGATTCTCGTGCTCTTGTTTTATTTCCCAAACAATTTGGAGAATACCAAGTCTTGGAGAAACCTATAGAGTATGAAGTATGAAAATGATGAGAAAGAAGCATGAAATGATATTATTATTTCATTTAACATATGTAAACAAAATGAAATAACTCTATTAAACCCTAAACCTTATGATCAGGGGAAGGATTGTGTGCCTCAGTCTCCTCACAATCACCCATGATTGTCGTCTCTAGCACTTGAACGTTAACAGATCTTACAAATTTAAAACTGAACAAAACGTTTCGACTGCATTCGAGGTATTCGAACATTTCGTATACATTCGATTGCTTCGTATGTATTCGACGGTATTCGACGTACCTCCTGCGGATTCTTGGTTGGTTCTTCTCCTGATTCAGTTACATTCACCTTCATATTTTTACATAAGAATAGATCAGTTCTGATCACTTAAAATTATTGGATGACTTTCAAAAGCTTTCATCATACCTTATTCACAATCTTTTGATTTATTAAAGTTGACAAAGAATCAACTTTTTTTTCAAGCACTTCAAACCTCTTTCTTTGTTCTTCTGCAATGTTATCAATTTTCTTTGACATTCGATCAAAGAGTTCTTGAAAGGAATTGGATGAAGGCTTGGCGGGGTGAGGGGTAGGAGACGATGGATTTGGGATGTTGGAATGGGAGACTCTAGAAGGAGATTCCCTAAGGCTCTGACTCCTCTGAGATTCTTGGGGAGAGGAGATGTGCTCATTACGCTCTTCAGAATTATCTCTTGTTGGTGAAGGGACATTCCGGGGTTTTCTCTTCCTTTCCACCGGAATGTGGACTTCCCCTCTACACTCTAATTTTACCACAAATGCATCCAACTCGGGGTGTTTTGTGGTCTCTAGAGGATGGAAGTTCAAATACCACTCTGCAGTTGCCTCAAACTTATCGGGAACAAGAATGCTCTTTAGAGTTTGCAACCAAAATAATGACACTTTATTTTTGGAATTCATTTAATTTTTAATCTTTTATTGAGGTATAATATGTATATACCTGCACGTCCCCAACGTAAGCATCCATTTCTGTGTGGGTGATTTTCTTCTTTATTGGAATCTCACCCCAAAGGCAGATTCTTGGCCTAGCTGGGGATGTCTGTGGGCTTCTTGTTGTAATATTTGCTCCAGTCCCCAAGCAACTCTCCAGAAAAAGGATCTTTTCATATTGAAAGTTTCAATGAGATCATATTTCAATAAAAATTATAAGAAATATTATAATTGAAAAAATCCTTACCCCAATGGGAAGCAAGAAACCAGTATAGTACATGGTTGATGAGGCCCCTCTTCCAATTGATTTGGCCTTAGCAGCTAGGTCTTTCCTCAGTGACCGCAAGGACTCCATAAATGCCTAGGTTCCCCATGGGAAACCTAGAACTGTTGTCCACTGTGCAATCATGCCCAGAATCCAATCTGGAATTGCAGACTTGTCTCGATCAGCAGGACCCAAGAGAACAACAACAAACAAAAGTGCTGCCATTTTCACAGCATCCATCTCATGGCCTTCTTTCTTCTTTTCCCTGTCCAATCCTTTACAAATTTCCAAGAAACGCTGCACAACCATCTTGTATGTGACTGCAGCAGATTTCTTTCCCTTCTTTGCAGAAGGAAAGTGAGCTCGAATGAAATCATTCTTTGCAGAGGTTAATTCCTTAGAATTTTCAAAGCCGGCGTTAAGATGAGAGCAGTTGAGGCCGCTAATGAGTGAAAACTCCCTTAAGGAGTACCTGACAGGAACTCCTTTGAAAACGAACCACATCTCTCTTTTCCTCTTTATTTTGTCTTCCCTCGCAATGAGTTGCCATAGGAATAGAGGAGGAGGAATACACTCAACATCCAAAAAATGAGAAAAAGGGGTGTTCTCCCTAAACAAATCAAGGACTTCTGGATGATCTCCAAGTTCTTCGTGCATCAGATTCTGGAACTCCCCCAAAGAAGATTTCAGGGTTAACTTCATTCCAGGTATTTTATCAATATCAATGGTGCAATCCAACGCTGGAACCTAGAATTAAAATCAAGAACTAATCAAAAAATAGATTCGACTGCATTCGACTGTAACCAATTACTGTAACATTATATTGACTATTTCCATGGTCGAATAACTTGTTCTATTTCCGAATGTTTCAAAAAAACAAACAAAATAAAATTTAAATGTTATATTTTAGTGTACATGCAATGCACCTCAATTTTCGAAGCATCCAGGAACGATTGACCCTCCACAGATGGAGTTACCTCAGCAGAAATCTGACACCAATCCCAAATATTTCAAAATAAAACAAAAATTAGTTAATTTTAAGTAAGAATTATTTGAAAATACCTGGTTTTCATTCTCCATCTCCTCCCTTTGTGTTTGGGTTAGAATTCTTCTTCTCTTGTACTGAAACCCGCTACTTGCTCCGGTGTTCTCCATGGCAAAGAGATGTGTGGTAGTTCTTGAAGGTATCTGACGACGGTAAGCAATGTAGAACGAAGAGCAGAAGAGTTTCGATTGATGAAGGCGTATCGTTTCCGAAGACTGGTCGGGGGATTAAGGAGGGGTTGGCGCTTCAAACGACGTCGTTTGGCCTTTCTAAAAATCATCGTGACGCTTCGAAGGCAACCTAACGACTGGTCGTTAATTTTAATATTTCCGTTTAATTTTTGAAGTAATGGTAATAAACAGTGACGTTTTGTTTCTTAGTTGGAAAGACCTTTCTATCATTTCCCCTCATTTTACGCAAGTAGAGCGGACGCGCCTCACGCGAATCTCTATTAGATCTTCTCATGAATTCCAACCTTTTTCTTTCTGCCTTTTCCATAAATTCTTTGGGTACATACCCCTAGCATTGCTCAGTCGTGAAAAGCCATCCATCCATCCATCCTCTTAACATCTATCAGTCCACACATCTCATCCTCAGCTCAGCTACGACGACTGAAGGCGCACTAGCGACTCCACTCTTGCGATTCTCAATGTCTCCCGTTGCGTGGTCAAATTGTTCTTCCAGCACCGTTGGGGCTCTGCAATTTAATCTCAAACCGGAGCCGTTTGTGAAGTTTGCCCCTGTTGTGCGGCCTTCAATTTGTTCCAAACCGCCCCGGCGGTTGATGCTGACCAAGTCGAGCCGGGATAATAACGGGCCTGGAAGCTCCGGACTGTTGAAAAAGATGGGCAGGACTTGTGCTGAGTGCGAGGCTGCCGTAGTAGCCGGAAACACGCCGGAAGCACCTCCAGTGCCGCCTAAGCCGGCCTCTCCTGCTGGTACCCCTGTAGTTTCTTCCCTCGTAAGTGCCATCCCATTTCATAAACCTTATTGAATTAGAGAGCTGTGTCTGTGCTAAATTGCTAGTATTAGGGTCTCTTTGGATGAGATTTACTCCTATGTGGAATTTGGAAGTAGAAGAAAAAAAGTTTCTCCTCTTTTGCTCTCCAAAATAAAATGAGAATGTTTTTCCAACTTCTTAGTTCGTTTTCATTCTCCATTTTCTTTTCCTTCCACTTTTCTTTTTCCTCTTTAGCCAAACACCAAAAATGGTTTTCCCTATCAGTTTTTTTCTTCCCTTCTCCCTTTCAAATTCCTTGAACTGACAAAGATAGGGTTAGTAAGGGGAGGTGCTCTCACTTACAATTAAGTGTAGGTATTTATAAGAGTAATGATGATTGAGGAGTGAGAGTTACTCTTCCTTCCCTCCTTCATCCTCGTTTTTTAACACCCCAATTTGGGGTGTAACGAGTGTTTAGGTTTTGTTTTTTTAATATTACTAATGCACTATCCATTTTATAAAGGAAGAGTATAATTGTTCTTTCCATTAACAAAGAAACTAAAAGAGCCATTTTCTTACATTGTCTTAGCTTTGGGTAAATGAAGGACTCGATCGGATTGGCATCTTAAACTTCTCTTCCTTTTTTTACTTTCTCTGAAATTTTGGGCAGTAAATGCATCGAGGGCATCAAGGGTCTGACGGAAACAGTCTCTGCTTTTCAGAGTTAAGTTGTTTTTTATATATAAAGTTAAGGCTGCATACGTCTTGAATCTTGATCCCAGACCCAATAGGTTTGGGATTATATTGGTTCGATGTTGTATAGTCTTAATCTCCATCTCTCCCTTTTATTTACTCTTACTCTTTCATCCCAACCTAGGTTCTGTAAAGAACTTGAGGGTCCATTTGTATGAATTTTGAATGTAGGGATATATAAATTAGTCCAATTGAAGAAAGAAAGGGTGGTATACTGGTATACTTTGGAATTAGATTTCAGTGTCAAGTTTTAGATCAAAGTAAATATCTGGTCTCAATTGCCCTGAAGGTCGGAAGTCTGTCATCAAGCAGCTAGTTGGACCTATTTTGCTGAATTCCAAATAAACCTACTTCTAATATCAATTTCACTAAGTTTGTTCTTGGAATATGCTTGACTAGAGCTTATGTAAGTAGTTGTTGCGTTTACAACGTTGACCAATTGAGCTGCAAATGTGACATCTTATCCAACATTATATATTCTGGGTCTCAAGGGAACCACAGAACCACCTAAGTAATGCACTCATCATTTCTTTTGTATTTTTTTTGAAAGGATTTCTTTTGTAGTTTGTTTGGGAGAATTAAACTTCCTTCTCAGAAGTTGAAGGAATGGTATGAAAGAAAAATAAAAAAGTCTATAGGTTTGTGATGATTGTAAACTGAACTTAATAAAAACGGGGAAGTTACCTAATAAAACTTATATACTTCATTTTATTGGGTCCACATGATTCTTTTTTGGTGCAGTATTTAGTGTGCTTATGGATTCACATATTGCCTTATTTTGCTTGTTGAAGAATTTTGATTGAAGTTGGAATTAATAAGGTACACATTGCAGTAAAGTTGCTTGTCTATTCATGTTTTTGATCTTGCATGTAACAGCCACTAAGTAGGCGCCCGCGCCGCAATCGTAAGTCAGCTGCAATGAGGTCTGCTTTCCAAGAAACAACTTTGAGCCCGGCGAATTTTGTGTATCCTCTTTTCGTTCACGAGGGTGAGTGACCTGTGTGTAGAATCTGTCATGTTTGTTCCTACAATGTTATGATAAGTGTGCAAGTGTGTGTGTATGCTTTGTATTTGATGTTGTATTACGCAATCCATAGGTGAAGAAGATATGCCTATTGGGGCCATGCCTGGATGCTTTAGGCTTGGGTGGAAGCGTGGACTTGTTCAAGAGGTAAGTTTGTTGTCTTGCCAAGGCAACTTGGTATTACAGTCCATATTTTCAACTGCCATCCACCATGCAACATCATACTAGTTTATATCTTTACCTTCATGATCAAACTAGAAAGGTATTGTTGAATTACATTAGAAGGCATGGAAATCAACTATTGTATGATATCATCCAGTATAAGAAAAGGGCAAGGTCACATTAAAAAAAACTAGCAATGGACTTATTTCATTAAATTCTTATTTAATTACCAAAAAGGTAATGTTGCACTAAAATCATTTTAGACAATGTTTTAGTTTTGGGTAAATAATGGACTATATCAAAATGACACATAAAACTTCCTTCTCTTTGTACTTTGTAAAGAAGTTTTAAGCAGCAAATGCAGCAATTTATCAAGGGTCTTTACAAAAATGGATTCTATGCTTTATCTTCTCTGTTTTAACAGAATATGGTTGCGTACATTTTCACACCCCTTAAACTGAGTTGGGATCGTATTGGGGTTGTTGCACTTCCATCCACTAAAAAGATAGAATTCGCAAATAACATAAACAACGAGATCTTGCATTTCTTTGTTTATTTTTTCACACATCTCAATCAAGCATAGTAGAATCCCACAGGAGTAGAGTATGATGAGGGTGTGTGTATGCAAAAGCTGGTAGTATGGAGGTTGTTTCCAAGAGATCCTCGACACAAGCATAATATTACTGACAAAGGAAACACATTAGAATGAACTAAGAAAAAAACACATGCACAAAACACACACTCGATACTAGCAACATGATTCAAACTTCAAAGCATGGAAAGCAGACATGCACACACTACAGATTAACAAGCTTACGAGCAACATTATAAAACTATGCAAAGAGTAATGCAGACTTTACAATCTACTATATATATAAAAGCTGATGGGAAAATCATTCCAATTTCATTGCTCTATTTTCCCGCCAGAATTGTTGATCCAATGGCTAATAATACTTTGGTACACATGGCAGCTACACATTGAATCTATCTCAATCCAGGAGCACACATACAATCACTTCTTGACAAAAATGCCCTTTCACCCGCTCCTCACCCCCTCTCTCATATGCACATCAAATATACACCATACAAACAATGGAACATCCATGAACAACATTGGCAACAGAAGTACGTCAATCAAGATCTGAAATTTCATCACCCATTCCGTAGATCTTCAAGTCTAACATGAACACAAGACCCAAAACTTTTCAAGATCTGAAAATTTAAGAAGGCCACAAATAAACATACGAAAATAGAAAAAATAATTGTTGATTAAACCATCAAAACAAAATCTAAATAACAAGAAAACCCTATATCTTAAATGAACATAAGATCAAAAAATAAAATAAAGGAATACTCAAAAAACATTCCTGTACGGAGGACGAAACACACCTTGATGAATCTGAAATCTAAAAAGGACAAAATCAAAATTGGAGAAACATACCTGGTTGGAATCCAAAAAATATAATCAGGTGAGAAAAGGGGAGAATTGTGAAGGAGAAGATGATGAGTGTGAAGAGAGATAGAGGAAGGCCATGATTGAAGGAGAAGGATGCGTAAAAAAAGTAGTGGAAGTGAGATAATGGATGGTGGGAGTGAATGGGCAAGGAGATAAGATTGACATAAGGGAAGGGTAGTTTAGACAGTAATTCAAGGACCAAAAATTTTTAGGCAATAAAAAAATTTAGACACTACAAATTTTTTGACAGTAATTTTTTTTAGACAGACCTATTTTTAATCTGCATTTACAAGTATGTGTGTATACAAATATGAAAATCAACAAGAGTCAAGACCAGTCACTAAATAATGTTGGCGAGTCCCGTTATTTTAATTTGACAATCCAGGATGAGTCTTTATTTTTTTAAATAATTGATATGGTTGTAGGCATTCCCGTTAATTCAATTCATTGAACATATAATTTTGTAAAACATATGTGACCGATTTGAAATCAATTAGTGTCAGATCATTATCCCATTCAGAACACTATTTATGAAATGATTTCCTATCATATCTGTCTTGCACATAATTTCGAGACTTTTATTGATTTTTATTTTAAACTAAACAAAACTCTTATTTTGTGATTTCATAGTCGATATATTATTTTAACTACGTTTATGTTATTTTTTCAAGAGTTATATATTTATAAATACAAAATTTAATAAAAAGCTATTTGTTTACTGCATCATACATCCTTAATTATAGTTTTTTGTCCTAAACAAATATTATGCTATTATTAAATCTTATACATATTTATATATTTGTTATCTCTTAATAATATTAATAATTTTCTTCCCGTGCATCGCGCGGGTGATGCACTAGTGTTATAAAGAACTGCAGGACATTATACTTATCCTTGGACTGTATGAATTATTTGATGAAGATCGTTTAAGTTTACCAAGAGTGCAAAAAATTGAGCGTTTCTTATCCTAACCTTTTTCGTACCCGATGTCTTTACTGGTTCTCCAATTAAATAAGGACTATGTGATGCGCTCAAACCTGGCAGAAGGTGGGTTGTTCATTTTTATCGGGATTCTTCCATATGAACAGGCGTAGGCCGTAGGGATAAGGTGATTTAGAGACTCACAAGTCTATAACTTTTGCACCTCCATGAGACACGCCGTGACAACATTAAAGGTGTAGTTTTACAACTTGCATGTTGTCAAAGCTCTCAAGAATTTCTTGACCCACACAGGATTACAAAACACACTCAAATTACATTCAAATTCATCATTGTTTACAAATGGAAATACAAAGCCTATTTATAGGCAATGTGATTAACTAAACTACAAACTTAATTAAAATAAATTAAAATACAAAAATTACACTTTAGGAAATATCAAAGCAATTTCTAGGAAATAACCTTGATTGATCTTCCTTGGTTATGCCTCCTAACCTCCATGTCAAGCCAAGAAAGATTAGTCCTTTTAACCTAATCTTGTCTCCATAATTACCATGTAATGACAATAGTAATTATCTTGATAATATCTTCAAAGATAATCTTCTTAGGCTTCTTCCACCCACCTTGATCTTGGAAATCAATCAACCTAATACCTTGAAAATATTTAAATTTATTTGGAAAAGACATAATTAAAATCAAGCCAAAGTAGGAAATTAACGGGCAATTTCCGGAACCCTAACTGCCCAGGAACGGTCCAGTGGATGGACCGCCAACTGTCCAGTATTCCGAATCTGCTGTTGGGTACCGTGACGGTCGACTGCTTGGTATCCACGGTCGACCGTGGCTCAATCTGGTTCTGTCTGCTTCAGGGGTCTTCAAACGGTCGACCGCTTCGCGTCCAGCGAACCTCTTCGGATATCTTATGCCACAGTCTTGATCTTCCCCGGGGTCTATCTCTGAGCTTATGTCACGAATCAAATATGGATTCACATCACTATGTTAGTCTCGCGAAAACTACTAGAGGATGTACTTTGATCCTTTTTGGGGAATTAGATGATGTTTCCGAAGTTGGAACAAACACAAAGGTCTACCCAGGTACTCTTATCCTAGATCTCCAAATGTTTCTATTGAAGATCATATCCTGGGTAAAATCCTGAAGTCGCATGTCATGTGAAATCAACCTTCATATGTCTACATCTACTCTTTCTCGCATTCCCTGCCACAGTCCTCATCGCATCTTCTCACTAGGTCCTCTGCACTTCTTCTCCTATGTGTCCAAACCCAGTTTAGCTATGCTCCATAAGAACCACTTCCATCCTTGAATAGTCCTCGCTCCAAATTGTATCCATCCTCATATGACCACACATCTACGTTAGCACCCTCTTCTTTGCCACTTAAAAGTTAAAACTGACAAACATGGGTTTTCTTTACTGCCCAACACTCAACATCATACAAGATAGTGAGTCTAACCATTGCCCTATAAAACTTCCCTTTCATTTTTGTCAAAATCTTCTTGTCACAAAGTACACTGAAGCCAACATCCACTTTGCCTAAGCGGCCCCCAATACAATGAACTACATTCCCATCAATCTCCCCATCTCCCTCAATGATCAAACCAAGTTACCTAAACTTGTCTCTCTTCAACACAGCACGTGAAAATGCGAATTAATCCTAACCTCCACTTCCATTTGGTCCATCCTACCATTGAAGCAACATTCCATGTACTCGTCTTTGTTCTGCTTGATTTGAAACATCTTGAATTATCATTGAGACCCTCACACACTCTTGCGAATGCATATTTTTTAATACTTGTTAAGACTTATGCTTAAATAGTTATTAATCTTATAAATGAATTTCATTAGAAGATGTAGTAGGACGATAAGATGCCATAGTGGATGATAAGCTGCCGTGAGTACTATAAAAGTGTTAAGCAAAAGATGTGATGCCCTATATCCGAGTCCATATACTATTACACCCCAAGGACAAACTCATATTATAACTGCTCTTTATTAGGGTCTTCAGGTTAGGATTATCTCTTTAAAGCCTCTGCATGTGCTTGGAAATCTTCCAAAAAAGTGTGTAACAACGATAACAACCCAGTAGAATCCCACAAAAGCTGGTTTGGGGAGGTGTGTACGCAGACCTTTCCCCTGCTAAAAGTAGAGAGGCTGTTTCCAAGACACCCTAGCTCAAGCAACACAGATATAAGAAATAAAATCATAATTGAGCATAAAGCATTGAAAGTAGAGAGGCTGTTTCCCTTGGTATTTTGCTTAGGTTTAAACAAAAATGAAAAGCATAATTGAACTTAAAGCATTAATGATGTGATAAGTTGAACTTAGGTTGATAAACAACAAACATGTTTCAGACTTGAAAAGTGATTTATGAGTTCTCTATAACAAGATATTAATTCCGATAAGTTTTACTTTCTCTTGTAATTTTTACTTTCAAATTCTATTCTTGTAATTTAAAATATTTTACTTTTGAGTTCTATTTTTTTAATGCTAAATATTTCATTTTTTCCAATTGAAAATTTATTTTTATTGGGAGCAAAGAATGTTTTTATTGGGGACAGTTTTAATTTCTAGGGCAATTTAGGGGTATTAAATGAAAAATTGATTGGGGGCACTTGATAAAGCATTCCATCCGCCACTGAAACTAACCCTCATCTCATTGACAGGATGGGAGTTGACTTTCCAAGAATTCACAAGTGGATAGTATTTCACTATTTCACAAATTAATCATTCAATTTCATCTAAATTTCAATCAACGAATCCTAACAGTTGGGTAAAAATACCTAATTCTGATTCAACTCTCTAGAACACACATGAACCATACATTATCTATATCCGAACCCCTAAATGATTTAGCTTAGCTTATCTTTTTGAAAATAAGCATAATAAATGAAAATATCATTGCATTCATGAAGAGATTCAAAACTAAAAAGCAAATAACTCAATAACATGAATCTAGGGAAAAATTGGTTTTCAACAAGTAAATTAAAGACCTAGGTGTAAAAACTGTCTAGATGTGCATTAATTATCTTGTCAACACTTCAAGATTGACTCCCTTATCTGGTCGCAGTATAAGAAATGGCAGTAATGGTTTTAATTTTAAGTTTGTACCTATCTAGACTCTAGAGGTGCGTATTGTCTGATTGTTGTTCTCATATTTTTTTTATTCATGAATGGTAATATATTTTCCAGTTACTCCCCCTAATTACACTTTCGTCTGCATTAGAATGCATATTTATAGTGTTAACTACTTAGAATATTAGACATTTAATTGTAGCTATAAGTTTCATGCCACCAACCCCAACAAATTTGGTTGATCATGATGTTGAGCATGATGGTGATGGATGCCTGTTCTAGAAAACAATAAATATTGATAGAATTTAGGATGGGGCAAGGATAACTGGATTGGGTAATAAGACACTTGGGCTGAACCACATCAAAAGATTGAATCCAATCGATTACTTAGTTCAACTCAAGAGCTTATATGCCGATTACTTTTTCTATTCAACTTCCGATGTGGGATAGACTTTTTGGTGACAAATCTGATGTTGTGTCAGTTGCATATCAGTCATATGTATTCGATGATAGAAAAATTTTAATGTGCTATTGCATTGTATGGTTAGTTAGAGTAAGCCTTTTCTTGATACAGATCTCAAAGGCTAGGGATGTTGGTGTTAACAGTGTAGTGCTCTTCCCAAAAATTCCAGATGCTTTGAAGGTGCTCTTCTCTGCTTTTTTTGTTCCAGAATGTTAGAGTTGAAATCTTGACATTATATAACTGGTAATTTTTCCTTTCAGTCTTCGACAGCCGATGAAGCCTACAGTGATAATGGATTAGTCCCTCGGTCTATTAGAGTGCTTAAAGACAAGTTCCCTGATCTTGTGTGTTAAATAACTTGGTGCATTTGTTTCTAAGAAACCATTTCCTCACATAATTACATTTTGTCTTGGAAAATGACATTCTTTAATATTTTATGTGCCATTCAACAGCTTATCTACACTGACGTCGCTCTTGATCCATATTCCTCTGATGGGCATGATGGTATTGTTAGAGAGGACGGTAAGGATATACTCTGCGACTGCAATAATGGATACATAGTAAATCACTTGACTTTTTCTCCTAGTTTTCATTTGGTCAGAAACCACATTACATATAAAGGGGAAATTACGTGTAGAAGACTAGAAGGTTGGAAGCCACATAGATAAACATCAAATGCAATAGATGAAAAATACATGTAGTACTATACAATTTTTTTTCTTTTTTGTTTCCACAATAGTTTCCAAGACTAATACACCATCCGTAGCTCCATCCTAGCATTTTTGTCCACTTTCCTTTTTTACTATTACTCAAAGGTCTCAATTGTACATTTTACCCCCCACCATCTCCAACCCTCTCTCACTCACTCACTCTCTCTCTTCTTTAATATACGCAGCAGCAAATCATCTAGTGAAACCACCTCCGGTGAAACCTCTTCAACCTCTCTTTCATCTTCAATTTTTTCTTTCTTTTCAACTCTTGGTCGGCCAAGCATGTCATCTGGTGAAACCTCTTCCGCCGATCCTCGGGTGAAACCTCTTCATTGCGGCTGAGTATGACCCAGCCGGTTCTTCCTCTTCATCTTGGCAGAGTTCGTCCCAGCTGAACCTTGGGTGACATCTCATCCGCCAAAGGTAGACAAATTGATAGATGGTTATGTAAAATTTCGTCATCATGAAGCTGAATTGCAGATTAACTGGGAATGGCTGAATTTCTCCTCAGCACGGACCGGTTGAATTCCCCGCCGCTGAGACCTCCCTCACAGATGGACAACCCTCTTTTTTACTTAATCGTGGAACAATAGACACCTAAAAGTAGGGGCAATTAGGACATATCTCTCCCTTACTTCTCTGTCCTTGGTTCTTGTGCCAAAAAGAACCCGGACAAAAACATTGGGATGTAGGAATTAATAGGGCCCTTTGGCAACACCTTCAACGTTTAGCTTTAATGTTTTAAAAAAATCTATCTAATTGCAACATCTAGATTTAGCATTTTCAAAGTTAATCTGCAACACTAAAAAATCACTAAAAAATTATACAAAACGTCAACGCTAATTGAAAATGTTGTTTCCAAACAAGGCCTTATGGCTTATTCTACAACACATGGCTGTAATTCACATCACTGTAACAACATAAATAAGGTTAGGAACGTTTTTTTAAGGTTTGATTATAATATCCTTGGTCTGCTAGTCTTTTAGTCTTTTTCCTTGGCTAGCCATATTTAAGAGGAATTATTTGTCAACATACTTAGTTGTTGTTGTAGCATGCTTAGTTGTCATTGTGGTGCATGTTAACTTTGCCTTTGGTTTTTCCAGATTTTTCTTTGCTCCTCTTGTTCTTTTTGACTTTCTGCTAGCTCTGTATTTAAAAAGTTTGCTCCTTCACGTGCTGGCCTTCCACACGGCTTTTGGTTTGTGAGAGGGTTAATGCCAGTGGATTCTTTTATCATTCTTATACTTTAATATAATGGTCTTTACACAGAGTGGAGTTACAAATTGTCTGGTTATAGTAGTACTATATGGATTCTTTTCTCTAAGTATAACCATTTATAGAAATTTTTATTGCTTCCAATCATTATGCTCTAGATCTGTAGCAGCTTATTAATTTGTGCTGCTTACTAGTTAGCAGGCTAGCAGCTACTTTACACTTCCTTCCAAATTTAGTATTTCACTGAAGAGCACTTCTCCCTTGCTATATCTTTTCGGGTTATTTTACTCAAATAGGGACAATTTGGCCACAATGCTACATATTTTCTTGGAGACCATAACCGAAGAAACCTTTGATCTAAAACGTAGCACCAAGCTTGGGATGCCCATTCTGTTGCAGTACTGCCATAAAGCCATTGTTTGATGTGTCACACTTGAAGAACTTTTCACGTATGGTACTTGGAGCTAGTTTCTAGGTGATCATTAGGTTATTTGGGACAAATTATAATTTTATATATTTTAAACTCTTCAACTTGACCTCCCATTTCTCTTTCTTCTTCTCCCCCACCCACTTCCATCTTCTTTTTCTTCTTTCACCCCTTTTTCTTCTTCTTTCACCTTTTTTCTTCTTCTTCATGAAAGCATCTCTTTAGGCCCTCACCCACCCCTCCCTCNGTTCTTAGCCTTAGTGTGCTTTTTTGCTATCTGTGCTAAATATGTCCCCGGTTTGAGCCAGGGTTCTCTTGGAAACAGCCTCTCTACTCTTGAGTAGGGGCAAGGTCTGCGTACACACACCCTCTCGAGACCCTACTCTTGTGGGATCTGGATTTTTTTTGTTGTCTAGTGTGTTTCCGTTCCTTTAGATTTATGATTTTTTGTTTGTTTTCTATCTTTTTCCCTGATGTTTTAGTCTTATTGTTTGTTTATTTTTTGTTTTCAATCTTTTTTGTTTGTAAACTTTTTTGTTTATTTTCAAATTTTTTTCTTGTTATTGTAGTCTTATTTGCTCATTTATTTTTTATTTTTTATCATTTTTGTTTGTTAACTTTTTTTGTTTGTTTTCACTTTTTTCAAATATTTGTCTTAGTTTTTTTTGTTTGTTTTTGATATTTTTTACTTGCTTTTATTTATTTTTTCTCGATATTTAATCTAATTTTTTTTTCAAATATTTGTTTTTGTTAAAATGATAAATAAAATAAAACTAATTAATTAATAAAATAAAATAAACCAAACTAGGAATAAGTGAAACATAAAAAGATGTTTCACTTAGAATAAGTGAAGCATAAAAAATAAGACAAGAGGAAATTTCAAAAAAAAAAACAAATAGTAAATTAAAAAACAAATAAAAAAGTTGCCAAGCAAAAAGATTATAAACAAACAAGAAAATAAGATTAATATATCGAGAAAAATAAATAAAAAATAAACAAAAAAGATAAAAAAAACAACAAAAAACTAAGACAAATATCAGATTTTTTTAAAAAGAAACAAAAAAAGTTGACATACAAAAAAGATCAAAAACAAAAAAAGCAAACATGGAAATAAGACTACAAAATTGGGAGAGAAGTTTGAAAATAAATAAAAAAAGGTTAAAAAAATTTGAAAACAAAAAACAAACAAGCAATAAGACTAAAATATTGAGAAAAAAGATTGAAAATAAACAAAAAAAATCATAAAACTAATGGAACAGAATCACTAAAAAGAAAAAAGAATTTGAAACATAGTTAAAGTTAACAAATAAAAATTTTTGACAAAAAAAAGTAAAAAATTTAACAAAAAAGGAGAGGGGCTCAAGAAGAAGTGAGGTGGGGTTGAAAAACAAGAAGGGAGGGGTGGGGGTGAGGAGAGGCTTTGATAATGAAGAAGAAAAAAGGGGCTGAAAGAAGAAAAAAATGGGCAAAAGAAAAAGAAGAGGGGAGTGGGTAGGGGGGGAGAAGAAGAAAAAGAAGTGGGGGTCAAATTAAAGAGTTTAACATAGATAAAATTGTTATTTGGCTCCAACTTGGAAACCGGCTCCAAGTACCATACATAAAAAGTTTTTCAAAGTTCAGGTATATTTGTGATAGAAAATGAAGTTTAGTTACCAAAGTGAAAATAGCCTCCTCAACTTCGAGTTTTTCTTCAAAGTTCAGTACCATACATGAAATTTATCCAGAGCTTGGTGGACAGCTTGGCAGGCACTAAAGAACACAGCCTCAACCTTGTAGGTCCAATGAAGGAATTTGTGGTGTACAATCTCACCATAGCTTTGAACAAACTTTTGATATTATCCAGCGAGTCCAAGGGACCCATTAAGGGTGGTGAGGGATTTGAGGATGGACCATTCACGGATTGCTTGAACCTTGGTTCTGTCGACCTTCATCCCAGCACTATTAAGAATTTGACTAAAACAATTCATGTGGCTGCCGGCAAAAGTGCGCCCCAAATACCTAAAATTAGACAGTGTGTACTTAACACCTCAGAAACCACGCGTTCTTGATAGACATGTCGTTCAACACACGTCGTTCTATACACCAAAGAATAGTAGCACCAAATTCTACTAGTACGGCCTAAAAGTTGCATACATTCGAATTCGAAAGGTTAACAAAGGAAAGGCCATGACCAGAAACTCAAAGTGGCCACAGTGCATGCAATATGGTATATTCTCCACATCCTCAGTGCAATGAAAATCTACTGGTAACTGGAATGCAAATCCAATTTGGTGAAGAATTTGATTCCTCGAAGTTCATCCAAAAGCATGTCTGAGTATTAACGTGAGATATGTGCAGTCTATGCAAAAACACCTGGAGGCTTCCTGTTTTTTTAGCACAGGTACTTAGGGTGAGAATGCAAGCGGGTTAGTTGAATGATAACATGTTTCAACATTGCTGCATGTGGCATTCATTTTTGTCCTTTTGATGTAGGAGTATTTGTAGGAGCACACCACGACTGTACTATTGTCCATAAAGCAAGGTGGTAGTGGTCACTTAGATGGGGTGAAAGCAACCAAATAGGTTCATGGAATAAATTGTCAAGGTTTGTGAGCAAATTGTCCGAATAGACAGTCATTGATGGATTTGATGGTGCTTTTTTGTCATGGGCCAGAGCTGGTAATGGCATGCAAGGGGAGGGGTATAACCTGAAAGTCTGAAACCTGGTTGGCAAGCCTTTCTTCCATGCTAGTGAGTATTTAAAAAATTGATGTATTTGTTAACCATGCTTCTTTTTCTCAAATGGAACAATTTTCCTTTGGGATTAGAACTTGAAGGCAGCCTAAAATAGACACTGCAGTTCTCCGAGAAAGTGGCCCATGTGATATCAGACTTTCCAGTTGGTCGGCCCATAGTTGAGCTTTGCCTACCCTGTGAAATGTGGGCTGTGGCCAACACGACCTGTGCCAATGGCGTGTATTTTGGTTCTACAAAGAACCGTTCACACAGCTTCAACCAACTCAACTGATCAAGTCTTGTCAACAAGTTGAAAGTCCTGTTTTGACTTTTGAGTAATGATGAACCAGGCTTGTGTCGTCATGATTCAGCCTTACGGCCGGATTGTGGGACTCAGAGCAGTGCGGTCAATGGTCAGGCAGTGAGCAGACTTGGCAAGGCCCAGTACTGAGCTATCCAACTTCGTAATCTTCCTATGAGTGAAGAGGTAACATCGGTCACCTCCTCTAGGCTGTGTTGTCGTTGCATGATGCCATCAATTGGCATCAAGTCAAGGAAACTCTTCAGGGATCTGGTATGGCGCTCTCATCTCCCATAGTCATGGATGCTGATGCCAAATTATTAAATGCAAGAGTGCAATACCTTATACACGATGTTTGGGGAGATGTAGGAAGAGAAGAGTAGGAAGAAGTTGGTGTAGTTGAGAATAACCTAACCTTCTTGCCATAAATTAGAGAATGCAGGCTTTGCCATACATACGCAAATATAATTGTTCGAAAGATAATTAGTATGCCTTAAAAAATAGACTTGTATAGGCTATGAACAAGACTCTCAAACAGAAATGGAAAGAGAGTTCTAAATATTACAACTTGAAATAATAAAAGACGTAATGAATTAACATTATTAATAATAAGCTGATGGAAGCTTAGGCGGCATTTCATGGAGCTTGGGCCGCACATTCCATGGCCTTCCTGCTGGTAAACTTGACCCAGCAATCGGTCCGTAACGTTTCCAATAATTTTTAGTTAGTATGTACTAGTTCTGAAGAATACTCTGTATTTTTTAGCTTGGTCTTAACCATTCGAATGCTCATGGAAGGCATAAGAAGAGAGAAAAAATGGCACATCCTTTGGGATAACCCTGGAGTGATATGATTTTTGTAAACATGGTTGTATATTCTACTTATCTAATTAGTGGCACCATGATGAACCTCAAGTCTCCATGTTACCAATATTTGTAATGCATACCAGTAGCTAATCAGTTTTTTTTCCTTTCTGAATATTGTTGTATTTTTCTTGGTGCTGATGAATGATTATTATGACAACTTCAATGTCTGCAGGAGTTATAATGAATGATGAAACTGTGCATCAGTTGTGCAAGCAGGCAGTTAGCCATGTAATATGAGATTTCACATTTGTATATGGTTCGCTGTGTATAAACATACAATGTTATTTCATTATCAAAATATTCCTCTTTGTTGCATGTTATAGATCCTTCAGGAATCTAACAATTTTACTGCATCTGTATTCATCTTAGCATGCATTCTGGGTAGACTTATGTGTAACATTTTGTTTTTCTTGTCCCTCTACGCCAGGCTAGAGCAGGAGCAGATGTTATCAGTCCTAGTGACATGATGGATGGTCGGGTTGGAGCTATTCGAGCTGCTCTTGATGCTGAAGGATATAATGATGTGTCTATAATGTCCTACACTGCAAAGTGATTGCTCAATGCAACTATTTTATCATTGCAAAGCGATTGTGATAATTATGAGAAACACAACTTGTGCAGAGTAAATGGAACACTGCCTAGGAACCAATATATGTGGTAGGTCAGCTTAGAAAATGGGGGAAAAGCATGCAAGATATGAAGATACCTTTAAAGGATTAATGAGATGTTTGCTTCTGAGTTTTCTTTTGATGCAAAATCACCTTGGAGAAATGATGTCTTAACACTGGGAGTTGGAATGTCATCTATAGAATCAATGAATTTAGTAAAAGTTTTAGCACAACTCAAATTGCCAAATCTCAAATTAACTTGGACAGCTGGATGATACAAGAATTAAGTGTTTCCAGAACGGTGTGTATAGTAGATTTTTTATAACTCCAGTATACCTCAAAATAATTGGGCATAAGATGGC
Source organism: Cuscuta campestris (assembly GCA_900332095.2). Lineage (NCBI taxonomy): Eukaryota > Viridiplantae > Streptophyta > Magnoliopsida > Solanales > Convolvulaceae > Cuscuta > Cuscuta campestris. The sequence goes on along the minus strand of OOIL02002775.1, from coordinate 273,190 downwards.
ATAGTAAAACAGCATAAGCACATTAAGTGTTTAAAAGTAGAAAATGGGCTGATGAATTGTGTAGAAGAACAAAATTTTGTAGGCCACATGTTTTTTCCTTAAAAATAAAAAGCAGATTGTGTAACCGAGGTAGTAGTAATTATGCATTTTTATTATTTTACCAATTTGGTTTACTTGGGCTGTACTGCAGGTATGCAAGCTCCTTTTATGGTCCGTTCCGAGAAGCACTGGATTCCAATCCACGTTTTGGAGACAAGAAAACGTACTTCACTAACTCATGTTGATCTGCTTTAAAAATAGTACATAACTTCGAATATTTGGTAGCTGTGCTGACTTGAAGAAAACAATTGGGTTCGTTTCATAAGTTATCAGATGAATCCAGCAAATTTTCGTGAAGCGTTGGTTGAGATGCGGGAAGACGAGTCTGAAGGAGCTGACATTCTCTTGGTAGTCTTGCTAATGCAATTAGTCATTTATTCTCCGCTACAAATTTATATATATATTCAATAAAAATCACGATAAAAGTAGGTGGTCTCTTTATATATATTAATTAGTCTTCACTTATAAACAGGTGAAACCAGGTCTGCCTTACTTGGATATTATCAGGCTTCTTCGGGATAGATCTCCTTTACCCATAGCTGCATATCAGGTAGCTTAAAGATTCACTATCCTCCCTTCATTGCCCTATGCTCATTAAGTAAAAACGTACTTATTTGTTTAAAGAGATAGACGAACCTCTGGAAATTGTAAAATACTTTATCTGATGTTCTAGCTCAGATCACGAGTTCAAATACACATAAAATTCCAGTTGTTCCGTCTAAAATTAAAAACAAATAAAAACATGTGTGGCCACCTTCAGACCTACAATACAAGGGGGCCAATTCCTTTGACCAGTTGTCTAGTTCCACTCTAATATTTAGGAATTAGGTTGTGGACGGGAGGTTAGTAGATAACTTTTATAAGAAACCTCAGATCGTGGAAACTTAAAAAACTCGAATTCTCTGCTTTGGTTTTTTTTAAATGCCCTACGATGGATTTTGAAGTTGCTTTATGAATATATTTCTGTGCACCTCTGTAAAATTGTATTTCTAGTTCACGTTATAAATCGCTACTGCGTTTGGGGTTTCTCTTGGGTTTATCGTATACTCCTTTCCTTCTTCTTCACAGGTTTCTGGGGAGTACTCGATGATTAAGGCGGGAGGGGCTCTGAAAATGATAGATGAAGAAATGGTGATGCTGGAGTCGCTAATGTGCCTTCGGCGAGCTGGTGCCGATATCATATTGACATATTTTGCTTTGCAAGCTGCTAGGTGCTTGTGTGATTGCTGATCTGAAGTGGCTGCTTGTAGACGAAGGACACTCGGATCTGTACCAAAAATAGCCATGAAATCGCAGGGTTAGAATTTATATTTATATATAAATACGAGATTGAACTAACAACTCTGCTTTGGTTGTGGTTGCTTGGAAATATTCAGCCTTCTTAAACTAGTGAGTACAAATATACGATGCTAAGTAATGGGAGCACAATAATTTATTTGGAATGTTGTGTTGTAAATGTGTGGTAAAGCTAGCAAGCATTAAGCTCACTCATTCATATCCTTGTATTATTAGCTAGCCATTTGTAATAATCAATCAAGAAACATGAGCACAACAATTTTGCAATGTATCTCATTCGTTACAATGAAGGCCGGGAGTAGTAAATCATAAACCTTTCTGATGAACAATTCTGGGAATTTAGTTGCTTTCCAGCTAGCTGAGTAAATCATAAACCTTTCTGATGTCCAATTTCATTATCATGTAAAGTGGAGAAATCCCCTTAAGTTCCTTTTGGATATATATATATATATATCCCTTTGCCATCTCATAGAGACATAGAAAGACGACATTATGAATTACAAAATTAGATTCATTTTGACATGTAGTTTTGAAATATCATCAAGTCTTTTAAAAAAGATGAATACATGGATAATGCTCCATCTGTCCTTGAAAACATGGGTGATTTTAATTTTTAAGAGATTTAAGGAGAGTGTATTTTGGTTTTGAGCTTTCATAAATATCCTTGGATGTGATGAGTAAACATAAGATTTGATGGGTAGATTAGTAGTGAATAGATGTGATGTGATAGGTAGGTTAAAAATTAGCAAGGGTAAAAGTGACTTTTTTATAAAAATGAGAAAATATTTTTGAGACAGATGAAAAATGAAAGAAGAATGTTTTCAGTGACGAAGTGAGTAGTAATAACCCTAGAAAGCTACACCAAAAAACAAAGAAAGAAAAAAAAGATCCCAACCAGACAACTACTTTTATCACTTCATTGCTTGCTAGATTATTTTAGAGCAAAAAAACAAAACTATTAACAACACTCATTCATTTTTATTTAAAAATAAAAAAACAAATAATCTATAAACAACACTCACGTGCAATTTTTCATCATTATGGAATAAATGTCACTCCATGCATGCACTTACAAGCTAATAAGTCTATACGTATGGAACAATAATAGGCGCAGGAAAAGAGTCTTGCGGCGACGGTGCAATAATGAGAGGCTCACTTTGTGCGCAGTCGCCGTCGTCCATGCAAGAAGAGGAAGAAGAAGAAGAAGGTCGGGCGTCAACTTTGGCTGACGTACGACTGTAGATCGCATAAAGTATTAATTGTGCTGCTCCGAATATGAAACCCAACCCATTTGGTACCTGCATGCAAACAAAATGGCACTTTAGCTTCTCCATTATAAAAAAACCCCTTTCCCTCTTTTGAGTTGAAAAAATTAACTTCCAATTTTCTTTCAACTCCTTCTGATTTCTTCCAATAACGACTTAAAAAATGTATTTATATGTGATTAGTACTCTCTCTGTCCCGGAAAACTTTTCCGGTTTTGACTTTTGGGAAGGAAAGATATAGAAGTTTGACCAAGACGAAACGACGACAATTGAAACAAGTTGGGCTCGAGAAATACCAAAACGGGTATAGCGTAGAAGGTCGTTGAGGCACGTTCGGTTAGATTTAAGAAAAGTAAGGGCAATTGTGTCCATTTAGACAAATTTGAATTATTTTATGGGACGGATAAGAAGTGAAATTAAGTTGAAATGTTTTAAGGGACGAAGAGATTATAAAGTAATATTAATACATCCAAATTTATACTTCCTCCGTCCCTTAAAGTCCTTTCTTTATTGACTTTTTTAGAATTTAAGTAAGAGATATTTTTGTGTTGACTATCCAAAAGTATCCCTGGTGTGATGAGTAAAAATAGGATGTGATGGATAAATTATTAGTAAAAAGTATTCCCTCCGTCCCAGAAAATCCTTCTCCTTTCCATTTTCATCCGTCCCAAAAAACTCTTCCCTTTCTCTATTAAAAAGTTACTTTTACCCCTAATAATTCTTAACCTACCTATCACATCACATTTTTCTCTTTTAATCTACTCATCACATCTTACTTTATCTATCACATCATATGGCATTTTTGGAAAGTTAATGCCAAAATACACTCCCCTTAAATCCTTTAAAAGTCAAAATGAAAAGTTTTTTGCGGGACAGAGGAAGTATGATATGATAGCAAGGGTAAGAATTAATAGGAGTAAAAATGGTTTTTTAATTGAAAATGGAAAGAGTAACATATAACCTCAAGTTTTTTCTAACTCCTTGTTTTTTTCAACTACAAAATTTTCCCAACTCTTTTAAGTTTATTCTAACATCTAATTCAAAAATTCTAACTTTAAAGAACAGGATTTAATTATAGTATCTCAAAAAAGTTAAATAATAAATTAAAAAATGCCCTCTTAAAAGGAAAAAAATCTTACCCCAAGAAACCAATCGCGGTCAAGAAATGCATAGAGCGCCCAAATACCACCGTTGATGAAGATGAAAAGCGAGAGGTAATAGGGCATGAATTCCACACTGTTTGTCCTTATTACAGTCCTCTGCAGGTAAAAACAATTAGGGTCCGTTTGGTATACGGAATTGGAATTGAATTGAAATTCCATGAAGACTAAATTCCATAGAATTGAATTCTGCCCATTCAAATTCATTTTATTGCACTATTAATTCCAAATCCACATAATTTTTGTACTACCAAACATCAGAATTGGAATTGAAGTCCTCAATTCTAATTATATACTTTGAATTCCATGTACCAAACGGGACCTTAACCCGCGATACGTGAAGTGTATAATTAAAATGAGATTACTACACAAAAGAATTCGACCCCTTATAAATCTATAATCTAGTGCGTGTATGAAAGCTACAAATGGAGAAGAAACAATTACACAAATGAATGCTCACCGATATGGATAATCCTAATCCTCATACAAACTATGTAGAGAGGGATTAGAAAAGATAAACTTAAACCTAATCCTAATTCTAGTATGCCCAGAAAATAGATTCAGATCAGAGCATTTTCTAACCATGGATTTCAGAAAAATGTTTTAGAGAACTAAGTCAAAGATAAGTATATTTAAAAACAATTCGCGTACGTACTCTTTCTCAACAATAAAAAGCTTTCACATTTTCTTTTTTCATCTGTCTCAAAAAACATTCTCATTTTTATCAAAAAGTTATTTTTATCCCTTACTTTTTCATACATTACCTATCACATCCTACCTTTTTACTAATAATCTATCCATCAAATCATACTTTTACCCATCACATCAAAGGACATTTTTGGAAATTCAATACCAAAATACACTCCCATTAAATCCCTCTTCAAAATCAAAACTCCCGTGTTTTCCGGGACGGAGGGAGTATTTTTTTTATGGGACATGGGAGCATATATTATTCCTATATTCACCCTTGTAGGATAGAACATATGTTTGGGAGTCCTCTAAGGAATGTACAAGTTAGGAATAAACATAGCTTGATGAATTATTGTTACGTACCATTGCAGCCAAGGGGGAGGCATACATTACGATATTCAATCCAACACATAGAAACCCAATGGCATTGATCAAAGCGGCTCCATGAAATGCCAACTTTGTTACCAACACCACGCCCACCAGAAGCCCAATGTTCAGACCGCCCACCATTGCCACTGTCTTTGACTGCATCATATCACATCATGTCATATCATATCATATCCCCCGAATAAATAACCAAACCATATGCACCTAGCTACCCTTGTTATCCAATTATAAGATGGGTGGTTTCCCATTCAGTGAAAAAAACACTTTACAAATTCCTAAATTTGAAAATTATTTCCGATCAGTGGAACACGGGTTTGGCGAACGCGACTTATGAAATATTAATTGACATCGTGTTCGCGGAACACAAGTTCTGAAATATTAATTGAACTCGTGTTCGCAGAACACAAGTTTGAAATATTATTAAAATCGTGTTCGCCGAACACAAGTTGCTTCAAAAGCAAAAAAGATTTTCACGCGTGCTGCTCCTTCCATAAAGCTGTTAGATTCCCCAAGCCACCCCCCAACATTAAAGATGACAGCTTCCCTACGACACCCCATTAAAGTTGGTCAAACTTGTGTTCGCTGAACACGACTTCTCCTATTATATAATCCGTGTTCAGTGAACCGGATTTCATAACAAAAAAAATTGAATATTTTGTCATTCCTATTCTTGAAATTTCCAATTTTCCTGTGCTAACAACCAAAGGTATTATTTTTATTATGTAATACTTGAGTCAAATGATTTATATATATATATATATATATATATATATATATATATATATATATATATATATATATATATATTGTTCTATTAGTAATTTTTTTCTTTGACGATTGTTTTATGCAGATATGGAGGACATAGAGCGTCAACTTGCCGGTCCGGTGAATGATGATATGCTCACACTTCAAGCCACTCATCGATCTAGTCGTGTTTGGTCTGATCAGGCTTTCGCAGATAAAAAAGTATCAGTATGTCGGAACGATTCTCGTATTTTAGAAAAATTTAGGGATGACCGGGTTGAGCAAAATTTGAAAAGGTCTGAGTTTTATGGGGTACATCGGGTCCACCCCATAAAAATAGACCATAGTTTGATTACGGCCCTCGTTGAAAGGTGGAGGCCCGAAGTGCATGCATTTCACTTCCCGTTTGGTGAACTTGGTATCACTTTACAGGATGTTGAATGTTTAATAGGTTTAAGAGTAGACGGGGAACCCATAGTTTTTCTTGAAATGGTTAATCCGAATACATATGTTGATCTTTTTCGTGAAGTTATTGGATTCGAGGTGATGCGCGAACATGTTGGACAAGCCAGATTTAATTTAGCTGCATTGGAGAATAATATTGACAATGAAAATGAGCGACAGGTTCTACCCGGTAACACTGACAGGGAGGCGGAGAGATACACAGCTAGTGTGATATTACAACTCTTAGGTGGTACTTTGTTCCCCAATTCTACAGGTCGGTTTGTTCCTGTTGAGTTTCTACCCTTATTGCGCACTCCTGAAATTACCGCACAATTTAGTTGGGGTTCGGCAGTTTTGGCAAACTTGTATCGCAACTTGTGTAAAGTTGCACTTAAAAAAACCGAGAGGCCTAGATTTTGTGGTTGTGCTTTGTTGTTATAGCTTTGGGCTTGGTCTGTAACGCCACGAAATATGGCCTAAATTTTATAAAACAAAAGTAGTTTTGAATATTATTGTCCAATAAGGAATATTTATATGTTTGACCAAAAATAAATGGATTTTCAAAATAAGGAATTTTTTTTAAAAACTTATTTTTATGGATATGTCTCAAAGAGACGAATCCAATGGTACATTTTATGAACCAATCTGATTTATAGATTTGAAGATATGACGATTTTAAATATTAAAATTTGTAACTTTGACCCATAAAATAAACTCAATTCAAAGGAGATTTCATAAGATTAGAAATCTTAATTTTTGACACTTGACAACACCATATTTATCATTTGGATTTAATTCATATATTTATATCTCATTCATACTATAAAATTTATTTATGACTGAGAGAGACCCAGAGATTAAATAAAAATAAAAGTTTTCAGAAAAATATTCTGATTACATCAAAATTCTAGTTTTGACAGTCTCATTCCAAAAACACAATCTGTTTCCAATTCGGAGCAGTTTGGGCGAAAAAGCGCGTACCGTTTTAGCCAGTTTATCAGTTACGGAGTAGGAGAATATTTAAAAATCTCCATATTTCTCTCAATCACGCACCAATCTCCTCAAATCTCCAATTAGTCACCAATAAAACCCACTCAACCTTCCACTTCATGATAAGTCCACTTTTCTATATATGATTCCAAAATTCTCACCATCATCATCATCTTCCACCACCACCATCATCATCAATCATCTCTCCTCTTCACCTCTCTCTCTCTGTTGGTCAGGCACCAAGGAAGGAAAAAGGAGATTCCAACTCCATGATTCATGTTAAGGAAGAAGAAGGAGCAAGAAGAAGGTAGCTAAAGTTTCTAAAATCCTGAGTTCAAACACAGCAGCCCAATTTTAGGTAAAAACTGAAATTTTCCATCCATTATCTCGAAATACTTCTTGAGCCAAAGTTGTAGCCCCGGACGATACGAATCCAGCCCAACAAACGGCTCGCGATTTCGTTGAGTAACGAAGAAGATATGGCCAAAATACCGGGACTGCGCCAGTGGTGGCGAGCTCCTCGGGTTGGACCATTTTCTTCACCAAATTCATATTGTTTCATTCCAAGAACTTACCATAAACTCTCTAACACTTATTAGGAACATCCGGAAGGTATCGTAGAGAAGGTTCGGCGTTAGAATATTGAAGTTAATGAGATAATCGTCGGAATCGTTGTTCGTTGGAACATCCAAAATCCTGGNAGCAACTATGAGTCCACTTGTGAGCTATATTTGACCACTTTAAACTCATTATTTTAACATGGTTTCTTCACGAAAGTTGTAGCCTTACGTCTTAGAAATCCACAGAATCAAACGGTTTGCGATTCCGTGAAGAAACGATGGAGATATGCTCAAAATACCACAGGCTGTCCAATTGTGACGGGAATGACAAAGTTGGTGAATTTCGATGTTGTTTCCACTCCCGCTCATCCGTAAGGTTTCGGCCGATGATTTCCAGGTCTATACCCTTGCGTTAGAATTGTCGAATCATTCATCACATACATACATGAACATATATATTAATGCATATGTTGAAATCATCCCAAAATATATATGTGATGCATATATAAGTCATCTATATGTTGAGATCAAAATACACCAAATCCATAAAGTTAATATACACATAAGTAAATATAAACTTTGGAAATCAACCCAACAATATGTATATGCTAATCAAAGGTGTTTAAAAGACTTAAAAAAGTATTTTGGACACTCAAAATATTAAGAGAAAGTTTCGCAGACCCAAACGGTCGAAGCAAACGGTCGACCGTCGTATTAAACATCAAAACGGACTACTACTGTCGATAGAACGGTCGACCGCCGTAGCCAAACGGTCAACCGCTGAAGCTCAGCCAAACGCAGCCACACTGAAGCAGTCAACAACAGTCGACCGCCGGTCAACCACGGTCGACCGTCACGGTGATCCGCCGTTCCAACGAAGTGAAGATCAAGGTCGACCGCCGTGCCAAACGGTCGACCGTTCCGAGCTGAGTAGCTTGATTAAATAATATTTTAATCATGTTTCATCCAAATAAACTAATGCATGATTATATATTCACATAAACTAATGCATGATTATAAACTAATGCATGATTATATATTCATATTGTTTGCAAATTGTTCACAACATGTCATTCATTTCATCATTTATATTGAAGCATATCACATCATGTGCATGCGTAAGAGATCATGCGTAATTGCGTCTCTTATAGCGTGGTTGTGCGGGACTTAGTAGTCCGACAACCCTGACCGGGCTTAGTGTACGTACATGGTACTCAGACTTTCGAGTACCACCCCTATTTTTCTAGTCTCCCTCGTGAGACTAAGAAGGACATGAGTTCGTCGTACCAAATGGGCGAATCTCATAGTTGCAAGGTCATTCCTTGTTGACTAGAATCATACAGCATGAAGTCATCATCAAGAACAAGTATATTGATTACATAGGTATCATGTAATCATCCTCACAAGCAAATTGATTAAATGTGCCATCATGTAATTATCATTAAATATTTATCATCATGATTCATCAAATTGTCCATATGATATAATGTGCCATATCATAAATACTATTATACATTTTATGGACATATATATATATATATATATATATATATATATATATATATATGTATATGTATATGTCTGTGAATCATCCTACAATTCTAGCGTGGTACCACTCAGCGGTTTCGCTGAGCGTATAATTTGTATTTTTCGTTGACTACACGTAGGTAACAAGAAGACAATGATGGAACCTTTTTCATGGAGGGAATTGAGTCAGAGGAGATGCAAGGGTGGCAGACAATGTTTGGTCAACAGATTTTAAAATGTGTCATGATTTGATTAATATTGTACTTCCGCATTACTCTGAAAATATTTTTAAATGGGTCGCGATCCAGAGTCTGTAAATTTAATATTTATAAGAAATTATCATTTTCAAATGTCAAGCGAAATTTTTATTTAACCCTCGTTTCACCTTAATTCGTGTAATTCCGGGTTATACGGATTGGGGTGTTACATCACGTATCATTCTAGTGAGGCCCGAAGTGCGCGTGCTTAACAATGATCGACATGGCCCACTTCGAGAGGATGAGCCACATGGTGCTCGGTACGCTTGTTTTAATTTAATGTGAATTTATTAATTATGCTCAACACTAGAATATGTTTACTTTGTTATGCAGGTGGCGTATTCTGAGGTTGTTTAATGGCACTTCTCGATTTTCTATTCGTAACTATCGAGACCAATTTGACGGTTCACTTCTTCGACACGTATGTATTACAAATAGTCAATATTTAAATTTTAATTTTAAAAGAACTAATATTTTATGTGTATTGTACAGGTTGTTTGGACTCCGTACAATTTAGGGGCATTACCAGATTATTGTCAGGCCGGTCGCCAATTGTGGTTTTACGAAGGCTTCATCATATTTGACTTAGTAATAGAGCCACACATGCCGAAGAGATTTGCCCGGCAATTTGGAATGTGGCAACAGATTCCTAACCTTTCATTCCATTATTCTCATGAGCTGCATAGGGCAGATGGCCGCAATACCGTGCGAGAGGCTTTTATCCTGACGTACAATGAGTGGCGTAACAACCGATTTAACCATTTAGTGGAAGATGAAATGGAGCCACTTCCGCCAAACTATGTTGGAGATGGTTGTGTTGAGAACTACATTAATTGGTTTTACTTTTATGGCCGCCGGTTCATACGCAACCCAGCACACCACCTAGAGATTGGTGTGGATGGTTCTGCGGGATCATTAGCAATAGCGGTAAGTCATATAACATTTTTATCTCTTAAAAAATTTTTGTACATACTAATCTCTATTTATTTTAACTTTAGGTGAACGCATTGCGGCGTGTGAGGGATTCAGTGTTAGACGCGCCAGCACATGAGATCCAACAGGTTGCGGCGAAAGCCCTAGTGAATATCGATCGTGCCAAAACATGCAGAGAGCTCAAGCCATGCAGAGGATAAGTATAAGGGCCATCTTTTACTCGCAGTTGCTTTGAATGGAAACCGCGAGATATTCCCACTTGCATATGCCGTAGTTGATGGGGAAAGTACTCATAGTTGGTCATGGTTTCTACGATTGGTAGCTCAAAAAATTATAGCTGGGGAAAGAGTTTGTGTCATTTCCGATAGGCATGCCGGTATGATCAACGCCTATCGCGATGTGGAAGAGCTTTAAACAGGAAACATAGTAAAGCGTTTCTGTCTATGTCACATACGTAGTAACTTTAATTCAAAGTTTCACAACAAGAAACTCAAGGACCTCATGTGGTTGGCAGGGAGTACTCCGAGTGTCCAGGAATTCCAAGACTGTATGCAGGAAATTCGATGTCAAAGTGAACAGGCATATCAATATCTTGTTGAGATTCCGCTACAGTTGTGGACGTTAGCGTACGACGGTGGGAGTCGATGTGGGATACTTACCACGAACAGTTCTGAGAGCTTCAACAATATGCTAAAAGGTTGTCGAATGTTACCGGTGAGTGCTATTATCATGATGTCGTACCAAAAACTCGTTGATTCTTTTGAGTCACGTCGTAGGTCTTGTTTGTATTGGAAACAAAAAAATCTTCGGTTTACTCCAAAGATTTTGAAGATCTCTGAAGCTTGGGAAAAAAATATACAAAACTTTCAGGCTATGCATTATGGCGGACATCAATACGTTGTCTCTAGGGCTTCCATCTCTAACCCAGGGCATATGTACAACTTTGTGATCGACTTGGGGAATAAGTCATGTACTTGTGGACAATGGCAAGGAGACGGTGTTCCATGCGTGCATGTACACTGTTTGTTCCATTCTTTCAAACAACGTGCGGATGATTGTGTCTCTCACATGTACAGTGTGCAACGATATCAGATCTGTTACTCCGGCCAAATTAGACCAGTGATATTTCCAAATGATTTTAATTATGCAGAGTATCCGGTATTGCCACCGATAAGGCCTGAAGGAGAAATATCGTGTTCCGGTCGCCGCAGGCAAAAACGCTTCCAGGGGAAATGAGATGAAATGGACAACGGAAGGATAAAAAACGCTTCTAGGGGGAATTTATGTTGTTTTTAAATAATCAATGTATGTTTTGTTTTAAATATGCAGTGTTATGTTTAATTTTTTTTGTTGTCGTTTTTTGTTGTCTTCTTAATATTTAGTGTATGTTATTTTTAAATATTACTTTATGTTGTTTTTAAATATTTAGTGTATGTTTTGTTTTAAGTATGCAATGTTATGTTTAATTTTTTTTGTTATACAAATTGTATTTTCAACCATTGCACCATACATTTGATTGTGTTATACTCTATAAAATTAATGTTTGAAGAACAACTTGTGTTCGCTGAACACAGTTTTAATTAAGGGATTCAAAGTTGTGTTTGCCGAACACAACTTTAATTGGGAAAAAGTATTTCGTGTTTGTTGAACACGGTTTACATTGTTAGGAATCTCACGTTGAGATTCTACACTGATCGGTAATTGCTCCTTATAAGATATGGGCGGTAGTGATATTTGAATATCATTAAGATTCCTATTTCATGTTATTTTAATTTCTATTCTATCTATTTGACTTAAAAAGTGTAATATTTCTAAATAAGATTTAAAATATTAAAAAATTAAATAAAAAAGTCTGCAAAAAAAAGAGACGACATGATTATATAATTTTAACAAATGATCGACTAATGAAAATGAGCAAAGTGAATATAGAGTTTCGGGAAAGAACGGTTGAGATAATATTTTGGGGAAATATTTATGTATCAATCATATTTGTCCTCGTCCAAGTAATGGTTTAATTAGTTTCAGAACCATTAATTTTGCCGTGCTCATGGTCAGCTCTGCCCCCGCATGGTTTTGCCGTGCTCATGGTCTGCTCCAGTAATGGAACCGTGTCAGTGGACACGGCCGGGCGATTTTCAGGTTCCACTTCGCCGACTACAAGAAATGAAGATATATATGGACTCCCAAGACTTCGTGTCATTCTTCCCGGAAATAGTAAAAAAAGGAAACATATCTTCACAATAATAAATATGTCTGGGTCATTAATTCTCCTTCCTTTCTTTCCTTCTGGATAAATTTTAAAAATATTTGCACTAAATAGCACTAAAACTTAAGTCATTTTTCTAAATAGCACTTAAATTGTTTTATTTCTTAAATAGCACTTAATAATGTCCATAATGTCCAGTGATGACAAACATTTACTTGAATAATGACTAATGCATAATGACTAAAAGTGCTACATTGGGAAGAAAAACACATGTGGTGCTACTTAGAGAAAGTCATTATGTTTTAATGCTATTTAAGTAAATTTCTCTAAATTTTATCTCCATTCCGCTTTTGATTATGTGAATAACATGTGCACCCAAATACACGCAAACGGGTTAGCGTATGAGCTTTCCCATTTAATTTTTTGTACAGTGAGACCCCCCAGCAGAGAGGAGGGCATACGATTTATAAGATAGGCTACTGTTTGAATAATGTAACGCCACAAAAACTGGTATAGAAGAATTAAATACGTAAATTGCCGATTTTGATTGAGTGGGCCCCGACGCCCTGAAAAAAATAAAAATATTAGGAAAAATATTTTGAACACATCGTTGCATTCCATTTATTTTTCCAAGTTCAAAAACGTGATCAATTTCAAAATCGGACTACGTTTTAAAAATAATCCAAAATTCAAACAGATAAACTATTTTTTTGGGGATAGGGATTAAATTCCAAATCCCACATACACTCTCCAAAAAAGAATTCCAGGATTCCCTACCCTCTTCCCCACCATCACCACCTTCCCATCACTACACCTCAATGCTTGGTTGTTGGCCAACAGTGCTAGCACCTCCACCACCATTTATTGGTTTCACATGAGACACATGTTGGGTGGTTGAGCTTGGTTCATCCCCTTCGAATTCCTACACTTTCTCCCATTAAAGAGAATCAAGACCTCTCTTTACTCACTCTTGATAATTGGGAGAATCCCTGCAAGTTCCTTCTTCTTTCCAAGTTCCTTCATCCACCATTAATGGAGTTTTGGGAGGAAAACTCTAGGTAAGTGAGTATGTTCCATTCATAATGTTATTATACTCATTTTAACGCTCTTCTTACGCCATATACCTATGCGATATCAAGGTTTAAAGAAAAGACCTCAAGACAAAGAAAGTAAGAAGTAGATAGCGATGTCCGTTCGTTGACCGTACGTGAGGTGTTAAGATCATTGTATTCCCCAACGAACTCTAAGGTCTGTACCCCAGACTCGTTCCGACGTTATATTCCTTAGAATCGTTTATGATACATGATTTCCTATACTTAGTCATACCGATAGTCTCGATAAAACACTCAACTTGATATCCATGAATCATCGACACCGGGGAATGCTCGAAAAATGTGCCAAAAAGTCCTTATAATATCCCTAAACAACTTGGTGATTCAAATTAGATTACATATAATTAATATAAACACTTTTGGAACCATCCCATAGCCTAAAACGGATCTAATAACGCGTAGGAACCGTCAAGGGATCGATCACCTAGGTTGTAATCGATCACCCGATGTCAGAAAGGAGCACCAGAAACTTTTTTTAAGGATGATAATTGATCACCAATTCAAGCTTGTGATCAGTCACTTGGAGTCATTTTTGGTAAAACATAGTCTTTTTCATTGTGGGGATCGATCACCTGATATTCCAACTCATATTTAAACTACTGTTTTTGATATTGAATGGATGATAAATCTTTGGTATCTGTTTGATTGATTTATAACCATATTTTAACTTCTAAAATAATAAAAATGAATATTTTGGACTAGAAGAACTCTAATACCAAAGTTGATTATGTCAATTCGTATTTTTGAGGGTGTTAATAACCAAATGGTATTATTGGATGGGTTGGACTAGAAGAATTATAGTACTATATTATATGCATTTAGATTTGAGATACTCCTATGATCTAATCTAGGAACATGATTTAATGATGGCTAACTTTTGAAATGATATTACTAGATGGTTAAAGCTAGATAACCTCTACTGTTGAATTATATGGACTTCATGTTAAACTTATATGCTCCAATCCGTAAATGAGATTATTATGATGGTGGCACTAATAACCAAAAATATATTTTTGGATAGTTTAAATCTAGATTATTTCTATTGATAAATAGTATGGATTTGAGCGTATAGATGTGAGCGATATTAGGGGTTGAGAATGTACGTACATAAGGTCATAGAACCGGTCAGGTGCCCGGGGATCACTCAACTCGTGTGTCTTGAACCAGAAGAGTATTTATACCGAGACTGGGAAAGGCCACGGAACAAATTCTGAACCTGAAGAGAAGGGCGCTCGGACCCAGACTCAGAAAGGGGAAATCTTATCGAGTCTTTTCTCTACAGAGATTGACTCCATCGTATGGTGAGAATTAAAAGGATTAAAAGATGGAAAAATGATTAAGGATGTAATTTAACTTTTATTATGGATATGATGGAACTATAAAAAGGGATAGTTGACCTCACATAATTACTACTTGATTTACTTGATTGTGATTATGAATAATTCTATAAAATCTACGTTGTGGTACCACTCAGCGGTTTCGCTGAGCGTACAGTTGTCTTTGTTGTGTGAATGTGCGTAGGTAATAATCTATGATGTCTATCCGGAAGATACTAAGGCGGGAGAGTTGGCAGAATGATGCGGGAACTGTTTGAACAGTTTAAAGTATATTGGGACTTGAACCCATATATGTAAATATGTTGAATCTTATTTAGCTTCCGCAACGATTGTAGAAACACGGGCTTGTCACGTTTTCGTACTAAAGCCGTGTTCGTTTTTGTAACAGGTTTTGATAATGCCAAACCGCTGTGATCAAGATAAGACATTGAATATATAAGGCGAAGAACGAAGATAAGAACAAGAGCTATACGAAGACCAAGAACGAAGACCGTAGTCGTAGAGTCGTTGAGTCGGTCTCATTTGTGATCAAGACCGACCCAATCTTTACACCTTGGCTCTTTAGGCTAAAATCTTTTCATTGCATTTCTTACATCATAAAAATGTTTTTCAAACATGTTTAAGTCAAAAAAAACACTTGGTGATCGCCCAAACCAAAAACCAAGCCATCCGGCATTCGGCTTTCAGAAACCGGCGTTCGGCTTTCGGTTATCGGCGTTGGTTTTTGGGGTCCGAACCAACCAAGTGATTTTCAACTTTTTATGACCGGTTTTTACTTCTTGGCATGTTTAAACAGTTCTCCAACAAAAACACTTTGAAAACCACCTTTCGTTTTTGGTCGTTTGGCAAGAACCACACAAAACGGCATAAACTTGGCTAACCGTGGTTTTTAAAGTTTATCACTTGATTTCTTAGCCAAATACATCAAATAAGTGTTTTAAACACTTGGTTTTTATTTTGGAGAACTTTGGATTTTTCGGTCGGTTTTTGCATCGGTTGGCTAGGCCGTGGTTAAGGCAAAAACCATAGGTTTTTGGCTAACCACCCACCCAGCGATGGGAAGAACATCCCATCGATGGGTAAGCGGCCCCTTAGCCAAACCATCTTCCAGAACCATGCCAAACAGCGATGGGAGGTTTTACCCATCGTTGTTAAAGCCTTGGTCCAACATCAACACAAGGCAGAACGACCTTACCCAGCGATGGGAACTTTACCCCATCGATGGGAACCCAGCGATGGTAAGGATAAACCATCGATGGGAAGACATGACCGTTGGAAGTCATTTAAGGTTGATTCTTTCCTTGTTTGGAAGTCAACCTCTCACCCAGCGATGGGAAGCATGTACCCATCGATGGGTAGGTGACCGTTGGCTTCAAAACTGAAGGAAAATTGGCCTACCAGCGATGGGTAAGGTCCATACATCGCTGTGAAGCCAATATCCTGCAGATCCCAAATTTATTCAATCCCATAAATCAAGCCAATCACCCCTTTAATGCATTGGTCCGTTGGAGCCTATTTTGGCACTATAAAAAGGGGTGTTTGGGTCTGCTTTTCTCATCAATTCACTTCACAATATTTATATTATCATTGCATTCAAACAACATCATTTTTCATAGCTTTCTAGAGTCAATTTGTGAAGTTTGAGTTGTTCTTGAGCGTATATAGTTTACTCAACATCTACTCTAAAAGAGAGCCTTGTTCTTGAGTGTCTTAGTGTTGTATACACGTTAAGGGAAGCTTGTTTCCCTTGGTTGTACGAAGGAAAGGTATTTTCCTTCGGGTTGAAGTCTTGGAGTGCAGTATCTCCGAGCAAGTGTTGTTGAGGCTCGTGGGACTCGAGTTCTCAGGTTGTAACGGTTTGTTAAGCACCCGTAAGCTTAACGGAAGTAGTGTAGCTCGAGAGAGTNTTCTTAATTTTTTATTCCTGCGATTTCTACGATCAAACGCTATTCACCCCCCCTCTAGCGTTGGTCACTTATTCTAACAATTGGTATCGGAGCCTAACTTGCGTCCAAACTTAACCGTTTGAGAGAAAAGCGATCATGGGTTCTACTTCTAGAAATTTGTATGCAGGAATAGGTGAAGGGCAATCAACCACACGGCCACCTCTTTTTGATGGAACCAATTATACATATTGGAAAGAACGAATGAGAATCTATATTCGTTCCACGAACTTCTAATTATGGTTGGTTATCAAAAACGGGGAAGAGGTGCCGATGAAGAAAGTCGGAGATAAGTTAATTCCCAAGACCGAGGACGAATTTGATGCCGAAGACATCAAGAAAGTAGAGAATTATGCAAAGGCAATAAACATGCTCTACTGCGCGGTCAATCCCGATGACTATCGTAAAATCTCCTGCTGCACAACCGCCAAGGAGATGTGGGATAAGCTCGAGGTAACATACGAAGGCACGGACCAAGTTCGGGAAGCGAAAATTGACTTCCTAACGCACGAGTACAAGATGTTCAGGATGAAACCAGGCGAGAAGATTGACGACATGTTCAATCGCTTCTCAAAGATCATCAATGATCTTCACTCCCTAAAGAAGACGTATGCCAACAAGGACCTCGTGAGGAAAATCCTGCGGAGCCTCACCCCCGAATGGAGATCAAAGGCCGACGCCATCTATGAATCCATTGGAGGTAACCTTAAAACTTATGAATCTACAATTCTAACCCCGTCTTTGGATGAACAAAAGAATAAAGGGATAGAGCTCAAAGCAACCAAGGAAATGGTTGAAGAGGAATCAAGTGATGAAGACAACGAGTTTGACCTCATCATCAAGAAATTCCACAAATTTATGAAGAAAGAGCACGAGCGCAAAGGAAAGAAGCACGACGATTCCCTGAAGTGCTATGGCTGTGGCGAGATTGGCCACATCAAACCGAGATGTCCAAAAGCCAAGAACGCCAAGGACAAACATGGGCTCAAGAAGCAACGAGCATACATCTCTTGGGGAGGAGACTCCGGCGATGAGTCAAGCGAGCAAGAGGAAGACGAGGAAGCAAACCTTTGTCTCATAGCTCAAGAAGAAGAGAAGTCATCCAACGACAGAAACCAAGAGGTATGTATTTCTTCTACCGATTCTTATTCTCTTGAAGAAATGCAAGAAGCTCTCCAAGAGCTTTATGACGAGTTTGTTAGCGCTTCTAAAACCAACAAAGCTTTATAGAAACGTTTTTCTAATCTTGAAACTGCGTTTGAAAAACTTCAAAAGGAAAAAAAAAACTAAAAGAGGAAAATAAATTTTATGGTAAAAGAAGCGCCGACAAACCCGAGAGCTCTACAAAACATTGTGACTCTTACATAGCTTTGAAAGAACAAGTTGCTGAGGTAGAAAACATGGTGAAGAAATTTAATAAACCACATAAGAATCTTAATCTCGTTTTTGATTCTATGCAATACACTAAACAAGGAATAGGTTTTGGGAAAATAGATGAACCTAAAAATAAAGAAAAAGTTGAGCACAACCGTAAATCACCCAGAGCTCAACCTAAGAAAGATAAAAATAAAAATAATAGACAACCTAGACAAAAGGTTAGTCATGAACACGAGCATTCTAGGCAACCTAAGAGGAATTATCAAAATGATTTTATGCACAGAAATGACTTTTCAAATAGACAAAATAATGCTAGAACACCTAGAAGAGAAAATCTTCAAAATGCCCAAAAACCAATATTTTCTCAAAATAGGATGAATATGGTTAGACACCCTTGCTATTACCAACCTAGGCATATGTTCAACCCAAACGTAGTCTGCCATTATTGCAATAGGGTAAAACATATAGCTCCCGTGTGTTTTACCAGACATAGGCACTCCACCTATAATGAAACACACAACGTATTTGGTGCTAATGAAAAGAAATCCTTTGGAAAAGAATATTTGAATCATAAACAATCTTCACAAGACAATAAACAAAAGAAACCTTATTATTTCTTCTACTTTGACGAAAAGAGAAATGTCCACATTCCGTTGCCGGAACCGACACAAATCACACCGAGATATCGGCACTCCGTTCGGGTAGACTGGAACCCGCCAACCACAAGACGACGGGTTGGCCAAGGTAATTCCTAAACAATCATCTAATTGTGTGCGTGTGTGTGCGCGTAAGGAAACAAATTTTGGGTGTGTGTGTGGACAATAAAGGTCAACTAACCCCCAAGGACCCATAGACTTACTTTGGGTACCAAAGTGTTGTTCTTTTTTACAGGGACGGTCCAAAGTGAAGAAATCCGGAAGTCAGGGGGAACCAGCGATGGGTGGGTTATACCATCGCTGGGAGGGAAGCTTCTTGCTTTCAAAACCCCTCTTCCCATCGATGGGAACTTCCTCCCATCGATGGGTTATTGACTCTATTTATTTAAAAAAAATGGTTAACAGATTTCCAGAACACCTTTACCCATCGATGGGTAGTTTATCCCATCGCTGGGTGAGTGCTTGCTTTTGTTTTAGAACCTCCCAACCCATCGATGGGCACTTCATCCCATCGCTGGGTGTTTGACACTATTTTTTTAAAAAACCTTTTAACGGATTTCCATAAGCCTCCTTCCCATCGATGGGAAGATCTACCCATCGCTGGGAAGGCAGCATTACTTTTCTCCTCGCTTTCCAGTAGCGACCCTCCCATCGATGGGTAGTTCCTACCATCGCTGGGAAGGCTGTTGAAATTCAAAAATTATGGCCGTTGGGCACCGAATTTAATGCCCAATAGCCATATTTTTTGAATTCACACGTTTTTTTCCTCCTCTCCCTATATATTCACATCATCCCTTACCTTCTTAACACACAATTAACATCATTATTTCATTTCTTTAGCCTATACCACTTATTTCATCAATCTTTCTTAAAAAAACGCTTCAATCATGGCCGGAGGAAGATCAAAGTCAAAGGTTTCCAAGAAGAAAAGCACCGCCGAACCCTCAAGCTCCGCGCCTCCTCCATTCCCATATTTGGACGAATCCTTCTTGGAGTTTGGCTCGGAGGAAGAACTAACCCGCTTCCTCACTCACTTCGCCAAGCGCCCGATCTCTCCGCCTCGCGTGCTCCCAGAATTGTTTCCCCAAGACAAAGGGTACCACGACCTCGACAACCAACTCCAAGCGTCGGGTTTGTGGCCATTCGTCTCCAAGAGCCGCTCGAGCTTCAATCCCGCCTTCGTCCGGGCCTTCTACTCCAATCTCCGCCGTGACGGGGACACCATACGCAGCAGCATCAATCTCTACGACATAGAGATTGATTTGCCTACCTTTGCTCGGGTCGCAGGGCTGCCCATCTGCGGTGACAACATCGCGACATATTGTGGCGACGATTGGATCCTCAACAACGAGGTGGTCGTCATTCGTGAGCTTGGGATCACCAACTTGATCCGCCACAGCGGCACGCCGACGATTCACTCGGCCCCACCAGACAAGCGCCTCCTCCTCTACATCATCACCCAGATTCTCCGCCCCCGGGACAGCAACCATACCTCGCTCTTCAACGAGGATTTGAAGGCGATTCACGCCATCATCCACGACGCCTCCATCAATTGGGCGAAATTCGTGATGATCCACATGGCGGATTGCGCCTCCATTGCCTCTGAGCGGAGCTTGCCATACGCCTTCCTCGTCATGGACCTCATCATCTCCGCCGACATCTCCATCGCCGGCCCGGATACGAAGATGACGAAGATTCGGATCATTCAAGACAGCACCTTCCGGAAGAAGTCCGGAGACCGAGACGGCGCAGGCCCAAGTCGTGCACCAGCCCCCACTCCCGCCAAGGCCTCTTTGCAATCCATAGCCGATACTCTGAATTGGATAACCCTCACAGTGGATGGCATGGGGCAGTCAATCGAGCGGATGGACTGGACGTTGCAACGCCAACACCACGACATGATGGCATACTTCTGTGGCGTCAACTACGTTCCGCCACCTTTCGACAGCACCATTCTCGGCCAAAACTTTGAAGGCGAGGACGAGGACGACGACTCCTACGCTCCGTCCTCCTCCCCCGACGAGGCCGACTTTGAAGATGCGGTCGATGGCAATCCCATGGACGTCGAGGACGACGAGGACGCCGACTCCTAGAATCTTCTTTCTTTTAATATGATTGTATTTTTTTTAATTATTCACATTCCATTGTATTCCGCATTTCCCTTTTAATGAATAAACATTACTTTTAAATCTTTTTGTTAATGACAAAAGGGGGAAGATATAAAGGTTATGCATTAATTGAGGGGGAATTTTTTTTCTCAAACACTTTGTTAAAAATCAAATTATATTTATTAAGGGGGAACATTTTTTTAAATCCTCCTATGAATAACCTTGTCTTGTTTGCCATTATCAAAAAGGGGGAAATTGTTGAAACACGGGATTGTCACGTTTTCGTACTAAAGCCGTGTTCGTTTTTGTAACAGGTTTTGATAATGCCAAACCGCCGTGATCAAGATAACACATTGAATATACAAGGCGAAGAACGAAGATAAGAACAGGAACTATACGAAGACCAAGAACGAAGACCGTAGTCTTAGTGTCGTTAAGTCGGTCTCATTTGTGATCAAGACCGACCCAATCTTTACACCTTGGCTCTTTAGGCTAAAATCTTTTCATTGCATTTCTTTCATCATAAAAATGTTTTTCAAACATGTTTAAGTCAACAAAAACACTTGGTGATCGCCCAAACCAAAAACCAAGCCATCCGGCGTTCGGCTTTCAGAAACCGGCGTTCGGCTTTCGGTTATCCGCGTTGGTTTTTGGGGTCCGAACCAACCAAGTGATTTTCAACTTTTTATGACCGGTTTTTACTTCTTGGCATGTTTAAACAGTTCTCCAACAAAAACACTTTGAAAACCACCTTTCGTTTTTGGTCGTTTGGCAAAAACCACGCAAAACGGCATAAACTTGGCTAACCGTGGTTTTTACTCAAATGACGTGGTTTTTAAAGTGTCTCACTTTATTTCTTAGCCAAATACATCAAATAAGTGTTTTAAACACTTGGTTTTTATTTTGGAGAATTTGGATTTTTAGGTCGGTTTTTTCATCGGTTGGCTAGGCCGTGGTTAAGGCAAAAACCATAGGTTTTTGGCTAACCACCCACCCAGCGATGGGAAGAACATCCCATCGATGGGTAAGCGGCCCCTTAGCAAAACCATCTTCCAGAACCATGCCAAACAGCGATGGGAGGTTTTACCCATCGATGTTAAAGCCTTGGTCCAACATCAACACAAGGCAGAACGACCTTACCCAGCGATGGGAACTTTACCCCATCAATGGGAACCCAGCGATGGTAAGGATAAACCATCGATGGGAAGGCATGACCGTTGGAAGTCATTTAAGGTTGATTCTTTCCTTGTTTGGAAGTCAACCTCCCACCCAGCGATGGGAAGCATGTACCCATCGATGGGTAGGTGACCGTTGGCTTTAAAACTGAAGGAAAATTGGCCTACCAGCGATGGGTAAGGTCCATACATCGCTGGGAAGCCAATATCCTGCAGATCCCAAATTTATTCAATCCCATAAATCAAGCCAATCACCCCTTTAATGCATTGGTCCGTTGGAGCCTATTTTGGCACTATAAAAAGGGGTGTTTGGGTCTGCTTTTCTCATCAGATCACTTCACAATATTTATATTATCATTGCATTCAAACAACATCATTTTTCATAGCTTTCTAGAGCCAATTTGTGAAGTTTGAGTTGTTCTTGAGCGTATATAGTTTACTCAACATCTACTCTAAAAGAGAGCCTTGTTCTTGAGTGTCTTAGTGTTGTATACACGTTAAGGGAAGCTTGTTTCCCTTGGTTGTACGAAGGAAAGGTATTTTCCTTCGGGTTGAAGTCTTGNAGGCTCGTGGGACTCGAGTTCTCAGGTTGTAACGGTTTGTTAAGCACCCGTAAGCTTAACGGAAGTAGTGTAGCTCGAGAGAGTCTCTCGGGAGGCTGGATTAGCCACAAGTTGTGGTGAACCAGGGTAAATCTTGGTGTGCTCCCTTTACGCTTTCTACGCTCTTTATCTTTCACGTTCTTAATTTTTTATTCCTGCGATTTCTACGATCAAACGCTATTCACCCCCCCCTCTAGCGTTGGTCACTTATTCTAACAACGATTACATTAAATTACTCTCAAAATTATTTTATCATATTTTGAGGAGATTATTTTTTAAATGCTTTTAAATTACTGTTAGTATTACTTTTAAAAATTTATGGAATGTTACTTTACTAAATCGCTAGCGCTCTGGTGCGCTAACCCGCGTGAACCGGGTTATGCGAATCGAGGTGTTACAAATACAATCATCAGAATTCAAATGTTAAACCGGTTTGGAATCGGAGTGCGCAAGCAACATTAAGAATATGTTGGTGTTTTTGCTCAATGCGCGAATTTTGTTGGGGTGTACCAACGCAAGAAGATTCATGGGCAATCCCATGAGTACAAAAATATTTCTTCAAACATTCAAACTCTGTACCATTGTTCTTTCGGTCACATTTTATCTTTGCTTTATATTATCGTTCAACCATAGTATTAATATCCAAAAAGAGGGTCCCACTTCTCTTTTGCCATCAAACAAATACATTCAAACCCCTTGGGAGTAATCATCATTAATAGCAAAAAATATTCTAGAGCCATTTAGACTCGGTGTACAATTTAGACCCTAAATATCATAATGCAACATATCAAAGCTTGTAGTAGATGGATAATAACTAATAGAAAACTAGTACGAGTTTGTTTAACACGAAGACAAACATCACAATGACTACATTTAATTTCGTTATTTCTACTAGAGCTAGCAAAAGGAAAAAAAGATAAAATATTTGTAGATGGATGGTCAAGATGTTTATGCCAGAGATCAAAGCGCTCTGCTCCTTTTTATACACATCATTCAGTCCTCCATCCTTTTCAAGTAGTATAATCCTTCGTCACGCTCACCCACACCAATCAATGTCTTTTATCTTAGGTCACGCAACATGATTTTTTTTTAATAAACTGTGCTTCAAAGTTGGATCCTTTTGTCAACTATGAAACAAAGATTACGTGACAATGAAGGTTAAGGACAAACAAGACATTTTTCAAAACCAAAGTTTTACTCAGACAAACTATTCCATATTGAATAAGCAGGATCCTCTTTGCATCTGGCAAACATTTGTCACATGGCAAAATAGAAGTAATATTGCTTTTAAAAAGATGCATCGCCCATCATATGATTTGATGTCTTGTGTCAATAATCCAAAGGTGGCTAGAGAAAGTACACGTAAGTTTTTCATTACATTTTGTGAGTGATAGAAAAAGTGCATGATGAACCATGTCCCATTGCTCAAGAGTGAGATATTCAAAGTTAGGCAAATAGGAAAACGTCAAGCCATTCACAACATGCACAACTTGGCTTTCACCGACGGCCCTATTGCCTGTGTTAGCGCCAATTGAGCCACCAGAGTTCCCATCCAGCGGTTGTCAGCGGCCTCCTCATCCAGACCTTCAGCCCGCGGCCCTGCCTCCCCATTTGCCACCCCTATGACTGTGACCGAATACTCATCCCTTTGGGTATCCGTGTAGTTGGAAGCATTTGTCAATCTCATGTCTGGGCTTTTTGCAATTAGAACAAACTACATCTTTTTTGGGAGTGGTCCTAAGAGCAAAAGTAGATGGCTCCAAATTTCCATCCACACGTCTTTGGGTATGATGTTCCATCTCATTTTGTGTCAAAAAATTGTAGATCCGATGGACTGTGGGTAAAGAATCTTGTGCCAAAAGATAAGAGCGAATTGGTCCATATATTACCTTGTCGCGACCCATAAAAATTGATGAGCTTCTTCGTCTTTCTTCTTCGTGAGTGGCACAGCAAGAGGTGCCACACATTTTGCACAAACACATTCCGAAAATTTGTCAAGGTCTTGCAGCAGATCATCCAATAACTTTTTCATCTTAGCATAATAATCAGAGATGGTCTACACCGGTCAGCAGAACAGAAATTTGTTGGAATTTGTTGGAATTTCATCACCCTTGGTGATACGACAGATGGTCTACACCGGTCAGCAGAACAGAAATCGAAGATAGTGATTGATGGCGGATGAAAGAAAGTTCGAATGACTTATGGAAAAAAATGATGAAGGATGGCAGATGGTCTACACCGGTCGGTTGAACAGAAATTGAAGATGATGATGGCAGATGAACAAAAGTTTGATCGACCTATGAAAAAAACGATGATGAAGGATGGCGGATGGATCGATCAAACCAGGCCAGGAGATGGGAAAAATTATTATGATGGCTCAGCTCTGATACCATGTCAGACTTGATAGAATATTTTGGAGAAATATTTCTTTATCAATCATATGAGAATACTAAGCTCTATATATAGGAGAAACCCACATGTTGGAAATTCTATCCCAACTAAGAAACAAATTAAACAAGGACAATGAATAACTATACAAGGAAACATATATGAGAAGATATTTACCTTCCTATTTCTAAGACTAGTATTAATTAGTCTATTCGTTACATTTTGTCCTACCTTACTATAGAGTATGGGCGCACATAATTTGATAAGGTAACATTAAAATTATATTACACGTTTTTTAAATCTAAAAAAAGTGAAATTTTTTTATGGGAGGGAGGTATAAGTATATACTTCATCTGTTCCAAAAACTCATTTCCTTTTCTTTTAGTACTTGTCCCACAAAATCCTTCTCATTTCTATTAAACAACTGGTTTTATCCCTACAAATTTTAACCTATCTATCACATCATACCATTTTAATTTTACTACTCACTCCGTCCTAAAATGTTCTTCCCAGTTACTTTTCACACGGTCAAACTTTAATTACTTTCTTTACCTATTTTCATTAGGTATTTGATAAAATAATACAATCTTGTCACCATTTGTTTTGTAGAACTTTTGATGTAATTTTTAAATATATAAATTTTATTTTTTAATTTTATACCTACAATCTAATAAATTGAACTGAAAATAAAGTCGGTCAAACCTCGTAAACAGAAACAGGAAGAAGATCTTACTTTTTTCCATCACAATAAGATCAGAGTATTTTAGAAAAGTAAACATAAAAATACCCCTCCCTTAAATTATCTAATAATCCAAATGGAAACATCTTTTTGGAACGGAGGAAGTACTGTACATACCTTGAGTTTTGGAGGGGCAAAGATAATGAAGATGAGGAGGTAGAAGGACTGGGTGAGGACGCCGATGGCATTAATGGCGAAAACCTTAAGCTCCCCGGGTTTGGTCAGCCCGTAGTAACACCATAGGCACGAACACAGCAGTGTTGCCATGTACGGTATGCTCTCAAACTCCTCTGTTGATCTCTTCCTAACTATCCTCCAAAACACTTCCCTGATGCATGCATGCTTAATTATTATTATATTATATTATATTATATTGACCCACATATAAATATATTATGCATCACAATATCTATCTATCATCACTTTTATTAAAATAACATTACTCATTTTTATATAGCATATATATTGAACTTACACGGGTGAGAAGAAAATGAGAATTGAGGGGACAAATCCTGCGAATTAATAATTTATGGGAATTAAAAAAAAAACTGATCAATAATGAATAAATATTCTTATATAAATATTTAATAAAAAACACTTTGTACCTGCCAAACAATTAAATATTGTTTGTTTAATAGCTATATAGGGATTAGGGAGTACGTGATGATAATATATGCTGTACTATATAATAATATAATATTAATTGCTACCTATAATCCCAATGTAGAAACTCAAGTCTTGATCCATCATGCGGTTTCTTAGCAGGGGAGAAATTTTAGGAAATCTGATGGAGTCAAACAAACAACCTGCTGGGATTTTTATTACCTTTTTTTTTATTTTTTTTCCTTTTTTCTATGAATTAATATGAACCGTATAAATAAAATGAAACAAAAGGATTTAAGAAAAACCTGCCGACATTATATTATTTTTAAAAAAAAAAATAAAAGAGAAGAAAAGAATCCAGAAATGCGGTCGGGCGACAAGGAGATCCAACTGGCAGACAAATGATTGGACTTCGAAATTAAATGTCGATCTCACAGTGACATGATTGAGCACCAAATTTCATGCATGAATTGGTTTTATTATTAAATGATCCTTCCGTATCACTCTCTCCAACAAAGTTTGTAAACTTAATTTTGATATACTCCGTATGAAATAAAATATAGTGTTTAAAATATAAATATAATATTTTTACTTTTTAAAGAAACGTAGCTTTGAAATATTAAATTTTGATATGTGTGTGTATATATAAATGATCAAAATGTTGAATTAGAAACAGTAATAAATTCAAAAGAGAAAATAATTAACATACAAATTGTGATTAAATTATGAGAGTACCAATTAAGTAACATGCCGTGTGTTTATAAACTGATTATGGCACTTCACTTTGATGTATGTACCAATTGTCAGTTTCTATTCACCGCCATTCATTTAATTTCTATTCATTTTAATACTTCATCTCTCCCAAAAAAAAGCTTTTTTTTTCATTCACTTCATACAAATCTTTCTCATTTTTATTAAAAAATCAATTTCATTTCACGCCTATTATTCTTAACATGTTTATCGCATCATACTTTTCATTATTAATCTATTCATCACATCCAACTTTTAATGTATTCATCACATCCAAAGTATTTTTGAAAAGTCAACATCAAAATATATTGATTCAATTTAAGTCATTTAAATAATTAGCTTTATCAAATGACTCCAGCTCACTGCCAATCACATAGGTATAGTCACTATAGTGTGACAAGAACAACTTTTGTACGTGGTGGCATTAAATAAGTGATGAGTGTCCCAAAAGGATACTGCTAAAAAAATGGATGAATAATACCTAAAGTTGTCGTGGAGGTGGCCAGCAACACCTTTCATAGGGTTGTATGTAAAACAAAGATTATGACCCCAAATTTGACATCACTCTTCTAATAGATACTCTCTCCATCTGTGATGAAAACTTTTCATTTTTTAGAAGAAGAACTAAACTAGGAATAAAACATATGACATATCTTCAAAGTATGAATTCAAACTTAAACTTCACCAAATAGTAGTAATTAACTTATTCATCAAATCTTCTCCCTTAAGCACAAAAATTCTAATATTCTTCCTCCTTGCTTTCGATGGCTGTAGCACTTTTTTTCGATCAGGCTAGCTAGCTCCTCTGGTCTTTTGCTTTCTTTTTTGGAAAAAAGAATAAAACATATGTCATATCCTCAAATTAAGAGTTCAAATATAAACTCTTTATATAGGAGTAATTGACTCAATTAATAAAACAAAAAAACTAGGAGTAGGAAAGGAAAATACCCAAAATAAGAGTAATAAAATAATTTACATGCCACACCAAAACTCAGCAAAGCATCCTGCCACGGAAAAAAATCAACACTCCACCGCACTAGCCTGCCACCATCTGGCATCACCACGCCTCAGCCGCTGCCAAGTCCCTGCCCTAATAACTTCAATCTCTGTCCCCGCAGTGCTCTGCTCCGCCTATCGCGCTGCCGCAAAACACACGATCCACCTATTGATTTTTCATCGTCACTGTCGACATTTTTGTTCTCTACCACTGTCGCCGATACCACAAAATCAACACCATCGTAGGCGTCCTGCATTAACAGTTAATATAGTACCAAAGAAAGACATAATGTCTTATCTAAAAACATATAACACCACAGATGCCCATAAGTAATGTCATAGATGTCAATTCACAGTATCACAAAAAGGTATAATGCTAAAATCTGACCCAATGCTTTGCACGACTGCAAAGCGACCACACATTTTACATCCACTTTTATGGTGACTGGATCACAAAAAAAGCTTAAAACAATAGGAAGAGCCCATCTAGAAAATCTTAGTCTTTATCTATAAAAAAAAATAAACTCATGAAAATGATTCAATCAGATAAAAAGCTTAGTCTTTATCTATATAAAAAAAATACTCATGAAAATGACACATTAATAGATAAACCCATGAAGTATTTGCAACTCCTAATAGGCCGGACTCAGATTGGTAAACTTGTAGCTAGATCACTGCTTCAATTTTCTCTCCTTGGGCCTGCCGATCCCGTCACAGGATGTTTCACGTTACTGCAGGTGTTTCATAAAATGTTGCAGCACCCATGAAAAAATAGCAACAATTATAGGTTTTGTTTTCCTAAAAGTTGTAGGAAACTAACAAGTTTGCCATGCTTCACGTTCCGGCCTGGATCGTGAGCAGAAAAACATGTCACCCCTTTTAATAGTGGCTAACGCGAAACTAATAAACACAAGGACCAGATTGAACAAAAATGAATAATACGACTCTGAATATGAACTAAATTTCACCAAACCTGAATCGTGCACATTTTTCTATAGTATAGGAAACTTCATGCTATACTCTTTACTCTATTACTCGTACAATTTCATTCATTCAGAATTATTGTAGGTTGTGTTCGGATATATTGTAGAACAAATAAACTTCCGGACCAAAACAGTGCATTAATGGTTCTTGTAGTATTATTTTTCCTCTTCAAAGTTATCAAAGAGCACTTGCACATTTCCTCGGGATAAAGCACACAAAAGCCAGACTGATCTCACAGGCGGGATCTCCCTGTTTCCATTTCCAAACTCTGCAACGCAAAATATCGGTTGACCATATTACGTATCCCGTCAAAAGAATGAGACTTATTAGTTGTCCACTTCCATGTATTCATTTGTCCAGAATTAGTTGTCCACTAAATCCCGACGGATGGATGTATTAAATAATTTATTAAGACTTATAAAGCCAAAAAGACTGCAGACTTACAAGAGGGGCAGCCTTGGCAGCTCTTTCAGCCAAGTAAGAACATGGCTCAAAGAAACCTCCATAGATCTTTGACCAATCATTCAGCTTCGAGTAAATGTACTTTGATCCAAGGGTGTCTGCCCAGAACAGGATGCCTCCTCTGGTTGATGATACAAAATGTTGAGAGAGATCATTCATCGAATTATATGCTTAATAATCTATTAATTAAGCAACGCGATGAAATTGAGAACACAGACCTGTAAGGTGGGAAACCCATGCCCATGACAGAAGCTATGTCTAAATCAGCCGCTTTGATTGCAATGCTTTCAGCAAGTACTCTACAGGCTTCATTTACAACTGGCAAAAACGTCATCTCCACAATGTCCTTATCCGAAAGTTTTGTCAACTGAAATCAAGTTCACCTTGTATTTAGTTGACTGTAAATGTAACAAATTAATACCTATTACGGTTATGTGAGGTTAAGATGAGAGAGAGACCTTAGGGTCAATGGTAACGCCAGACATTTCCCTTGACTCCTCAATGTATTTCTTTATTTCAGGATCTGGGCTGGCTTTGCGCCTTTCATCATAAATATAAAATCCTCTGCCAGTGGATTCACCTGAAACATTTCCAAGACCCATAGAATCATCTGCTAGCTTGAGAAAGTAAAATATATATGAATTAGGAAGCAGCAATGGTACCTCCCCTTTTGTCTTCTTGCATGAGTGGTATCAACATCGATTTATAAGTTCTTTCTGGAAAGTTCATCACGTATTGACCTCCAGTTGCAATTGCAACGCCAAAGCCAACAAGGTCGCACAATCTGCAAACATACAGCAAAACAGTTGAGCCCAAACATGTAAATTGAAGTAAAAACAGGTTCGACCATGCAGGCAGGATAGTGAATTTTCATTAATGGAGAAAGAGCATGACCTAAAAGGGCCCATGGGCATTCCAAATTTGGTAATTGCTTTATCTATTTTGTAGACATCTGTACCCCGTTCCACGAGCAAGAGAGCAGCTTGAGTGTAAGGAAAGAACATCCTGTTGACAGCAAAACCAGTGCAATTACCCACAACCACAGGGGTTTTCTTTATCTTTTTCCCAACATCTAGTAAGTCGACAATAGCTTGACGAGACGTTTTTTGAGTGCGAACAATTTCCAGAAGTGGCATCACATGAGCTGGGCTGCATTTAAAACAGAGAAACTATTGAACCAGCAGAAAAACATAGATAGAAAACTTGCGTCTCCAGTAGATATTACCTGAAAAAGTGGGCACCAATGATACGGTCATGTGATCTGGTTTTCTGTCCAATTAAGTTCAAGTCAATGGTGGATGTATTGCTCGCAAGTATGCAATGCGGAGGACAATACTTCTCAAGATCAGCAAATATGTTCTGCTTTAGATTTACGTCCTCGATAACAGCCTGTTCAAAAGCAAATTGCAATGAGATACAAATAAACAATATCATACAAACTGAACTGAGAATCTACACGCTACCTCAATGACCAAATCCACATCTCTAAAGCTTTCGTAGTCTAGGACACCTTTTAGCAGGGAGAAAGTTTTTTCAAACTTCTCTTGACTCATTTTCCCCTTCTTCACTCGACTTTGCAAATTGGCTGTTACACGACATGCATTACATCATATAGAAAGAATTAAATCATAAAGTCAAACCTAGACCATATCCTTACCTCTTACTCTACCAATTCCAGCTTGCAAAAATTTCTCATTAACTTCCTTCAAAATTACAGGATAGTTGCAGAGAAGAAAAGCTGTAGCGATACCAGAGCCCATTAGACCCCCTCCCAAAATTCCAACCTTCTTAATTTTTCTTGGTGCCAGCCCTTGATCAGTTACACCAGGAACCTGTATGCAAAGATATTTGGAAAGCCTTAACCATAACTGGCATCAATGTAACTTTACCGGAAATGTATTGGTAATAAGGTCACACCCTATTCAAAGTGATTCTGAGTGTGGTTATTTACAATATATGCATATACACAATATATTCTTTGAATAATAGTCTAATACTATTACTTATCTTACCTTTGTGGTTCCACGAAGGGCAAAAAAAATGTGTACCAAGGCCTTGCACGTGTCCGAATATAGAAGCTCTTGGAATGCTTCTGCCTCCTGCAAATATCAAGTGCATGCTAGATCATTAGACACTATGAGTTCTTGACCAAATTTAAAAAAGAGCCAAGGGAAGAATTAAACCTTCCAAAGGCCAGCACGTGGACCAGACACTATACCCTCTTCAACAACATCAATGCAGACTAATGGATGGTTAAGATTTGGAGCTTGCTTACGGGCCTGAGCTCGAGCAAACTTTAGGATCTCCTTGGCATCCCCTAGTGGTTCTATTTTGTCTGTCCTATAGAGACTTGTAACCCAAGGTTTGCGCCGCTCAAAGATATCAAGAGCCCAACGACGTGCAGCATCCAATAGTTCACTTGGTGAGACAACAGCATCTACGAGACCCAAATTCAAGGCTTCCTGTCCTTTAACGGGCTTTGATGTCTAGGAGACACACAAGAGACAGGTGTACATGAGAGAGCTGAATGTATAACTTAAACAAAAAACCGTATTCCAATCAATATTGTGTATACTATTTTTAAAATGGGAAATGTAACATGGGCTAGCACTTACAAGCATCATCTCTAAGCCCTTAGCAAGACCAACAAGGCGTGGAAGCCGCTGTGTGCCTAATAACACAAACTATTCAATTACTGTGAATGACAATGTGATTTGTAACTATAAATATCAAACTATTTTTGCAATCAAATTTTGAGATAAATACTCAAAATTCATGTTCTACACAGGAAAAAGAAAATCCAAGTTCAATAGAGAAACTTGACAAGGAGAGGATATTTTCCGATATATATATATAGAGAGAGAGAGATGACAGCCACTGATATCAGTATTTCATAAGAGTTTTGAAGTAAAGGCACCATCTATGGCTTAGTTCAAACTGTGAACAATGAACCAATATTGTCCATAGGACTTAATACACACCATTACTTTTTTTGATCTTTACGGAATTAGGCATCTAATAACTCTATGGATCAGGAAGTGCTTGCAAATCCCAACATACCTCCAAACCCAGGAATTATACCAAGTTGGAGCTCCGGTAAGCCAAGTTGTGTATGTGGAGTAGAAATACGGGCATGGCAAACCTAAAAGGATGCAAAAAGGTTACCATATGGAAGTATACATAAATTCATTAAATAAACCGTATGAAATCTTTACCATTGCAACTTCGAGTCCTCCACCTAGAGCAAGACCATCAATGGCTGCTACTGATGGTTTTCTTGAAGCTAGGCATGGGGATGGAAACGAATGATTAAAGAAGCATATATGATAGTCAAAATATACAGTTTTTCTAAGCCTTGGTGTGCCAGCGTGCCACATGATCTTGCTTTGATGTTGACAAATATATAAAAGAGCTTATTAATATTTTCAAGTGTGCACGAACAACCTCACTCAATGTGTTATGGTTCTCAAGAAAAGTGCATGGAGAACCACAACTACTAGTGCTCTTATGAATTGTTATTCCATGATGTTTAAACTATGGAATGGTTCATCTATTGACTTCTATAGTCGATCATTTGGCCGGTTTAATTATTTTAAACTATCTGTTGCCTATTACTTTTGACTAAAATGACTTGTGTTCAAACAGTCTGCCTCACAACAAGAACAGATAACTGTTCACACTTCACATGAACATTTCAGTCTTCAGTTCAAAGCCTGGACCACTTGGTTGACCACCAATTTAATTTTGAACTGTGGTTATTGACTTTTCAACCAACGTTCATATTGACATGAAAATGCTCTCCAAAATCATTTTTTTCATAAAAAAGACATTTGAATTATGATACTACCAAGAGTTAGGAGACATTTATAATGATTTTTGTATGACCCACACACTTAAACATACACTTCGTCATAATACATTTCACAGCAACTTTCATCAAATCACATTACAAGCAAATTTGGTTAAGGTGCAATATGCATTGAGGCACAAAGGGCACTAGAGCCTCGAGGCACGATGTGCGAGTGAGGTGTGATACGCATCAAGAACTCGAGCACAAACGAAGAACATACTCCATCCGACCCATTTAAAAGTTGACATAGAAGATAACACAGAGTTTAAAAAGGAGAATAGAAACTCCTGATGTGACCAAAAAGTAAAACGGAGTAGTAATCGAAAAGTAGTTGTGTCGGTTGAAAAGTGATAAAAAAATAGAAGGGATAAAGGGGGTGATTTAAATTCGAGGGTGGGGCATTGGTTTGATGTGATATAAAGTAAAAGGTGAAAAGAAAGTGTGAACTTTCTAATGGGATAAATAAAAATGACGTCGATAAACTTTCAAATGGGATGTAGGGAGTACATAGTAGTATCTCAATATTAGTAGCAATGCCCATTAAATTTATGAAAAAATAAGAATTTTTTAGAGAAAAACCAAGAACCAAATTAACACATGGCACCATAAGTCATAGACAAAAAAACAAAAATAAAAAAAACAATATAAGTGGTAGATGAAAAATCAAGAACATGTCACAAACAAATAAATGATGTATCGAAGAGCTGAAGTTATTGGTACCAGATCTCGATAAACAAAAAACAGAAATCTAGAACAAGAACTTATTGGAAATCCTTCTCCAATTAATTGAAAAACTTTGAATACATAAAATAAAGAAAAACTATCCCTATTTATAGATGAGTTAACCTTGTCCACCAAGTTAAATCATCAGCCTTGTTCTCCAAGCAAAACATCTCCTACTCCTACAAGCTATGATAATCTCAAATCCATCTGAGATATATCTCCTAAAATTATGACTGACTATACCCTAATTATTGACAAATAAAGACTTCAACACAATTACAAAATGAACCCCTAACTATTACTGAATGTCAAGATTGGTCCAACAAGAGCAAACAATAAAAAAAGCCTCAAATGTCATCCTCCTCGGCAATTGTTGGAAAGCCAATCTCCTCTGTCAAATACTTTATCTTCATTACAATCTTCTTCAAGAGCATCTTCAAACTCATCAAACACCAACTCTTCTTCATCTTCAATTTTTCATTACCTATGACTCCAAGAGGAAGCCTGCAACTGGACTACTGATGTGAATCTCTAGGAGTATTGTGATGGTGCGTCGAAGTAGAAGGCTTTGTGGAGTGCAACAATAGTGTCAAGGAGTAGCGTATGGTATGGCCTCTACTGGAGGCTTTATGCACTGCATCAATAGAGTCAAGGAGGTTCACAAGGCGTGCCCCTACTGCCCATTAGGAGCATTGCATATGAGCAAGTATGCGCACGCATCTACATCACAGAGCATGATACCCAACGTATGCGCCTCATGGTCATCACGCCCCAGGCGCGTCTTTCACAACTATGATTACAAGTGTATGAGTTGTATTCATGCTTCCTTCTTTCACTCGTTTTTATAGAGAGCTATAGTTTTTTTCTTAAACACTTGCTGAGCTTGTGGCGCAGGTACACATAGCAATTTATAGGATCTTGGTGAATTGGGCAAAAAACCAACTCACGGTTTCTAAAACCAACCTTTGTAAGGCGATGTAGTAACCTTTTATATCAATTTTGGATCAAGCCTCTTTGTTGTAAGGTATGTTGGTTAATTGGCCTAAAACCAACGTCACGGTTTCTTGGTGAACAAAGCAAAAATAAATGTAAGTTTGCTAGTGATCTCGCAAAAACGGACATCCTTAATGGCAAAGGTTGCGCCTAGAGAATAATGAAATCTTAAATGAGCCCTTGTGAGTAGTGGATTAAGAATTTCTATATCACTCTAAAATATGGGGTTGTTGTCATGTAATTTTACACACTTAATTTCTCATATTATCAGAGCATAGTTTTTTTAATAAAGTACGCTAAGCACAAAACTTTAATCGTGCCAGTGTGCAGAATGTCATTAAGTGTCAAGCTCAATTATAAGCTCATGGAATTACCTTCTACTATGTCACTAAGAATCTCCACCGACACAAAACCAGGTTTTGGTGTTGCAACTGTGATTTAAACAAAACAAGTTAGAGAGAAAAATGATAACTTAGCTAAGATGTAAGAATTATAGCTATTCATACCCATTCCTCTTTGTAATCCAGCAAAGGCACTGATATCAAAACCGCCAGAAAACTTTCCATTTGCACCTGTTGGATATTAAAAATAAATGTTCACACTTCACACACATTTACTGAATAGCAGAAAAATAAGGTCGTGAAACTTGCCTGTAACAACAATTGCCTTCACATCATCCCTACTCAAGGCATGTTCATAACTCTCCTTTAAGCTATTAAGTACTGGAAATATACACACAAAGAAAAGATTAAAGGAAAAGGTGTGTATGTTATAGACAATAAAGTTTGCAAACACAAAATATCGTAGTAGGTGTCTCCTTTATTTAAAGACATCCATAACAAACACGTAACAGAAGTTTGGGTTATGAGCATTGGCATATGCAACATGATGGCATCAGAGTAAATGTGCATCACACCAGTATCATGTGCTCATCGGTCTCAAGAAAGGTTCACTTACTTTAAAATAAAGCTCATCATTACATATTATAGTAGTTCAGTAGAAAGTAGGCATTAATCGCATGTTCAAATAATGTTCAAGACTCATAAAGCTATGTTCATAGGGGTAAAAATATACCAATATGCATATGATGGTCTATTTGAATTTAAAAGAAAACATTTCTTGAAAACAATGAGATCAGTCTACAGAAAGATTTTCCCAGTAATGAAAATTATTTGATGTACCCAATAAATTAATAGATGTTAATTTGATTAGAAAAAAGGCTAGAGATTCCTTAGTAGCATGGCATCATACTGAAACTATACAATTCGGAACAAAACCCTCAATTAAAATAAACCCTTTAAGAGTCAGTTTTCATTTTAAGCTCAGAGAGAGTTGAGAAAAACACTTGACAACAAACGGACTCAAGATCAACCTAAACTCAGTGTCTGATTCTAAACTGAAGGGGGAAAACTATGCCAGAGTTTTATACTATTCACATACCCTGATTTCATCACCCTCATTTGACCACTTTTCTATGGAAAAAGAGTGGCCTCGGATATCAAATTTTCATGATATGAATGGTATACTCCATACTAAAAAAATGATATTAACGGTTTAATCTGTACATGAACAAGATGTAAAATTTCTAATATTGCAACATTTTCCAGAATGAAGTAGCAATTACAAATACCAAAAATCGGGAAATACCATCGAGAGAAAGTGAATTGACAGGAGGGTTGATGATGGTGATGATTGCCACTCCATCACTTCCAACCTCTATGCTTGTTCTTCCCTTTGTACTCATCTTTCTCTACGAAGTATTTTTCCAAGAAATTATGATGCTTCTAATTTCTCCTCGAGTTAAATTTCCTCTTTCCAAGAAATTTTATCAGCGAAGAAGAGATCGATAAGGTACAGGGGGGGAGCTTTAATTGGTGGGTCACTCCTCTTCTTTATTGCAGTAGATGTCCTGCTTAGACGTCAACGCGTGGAAGGGTGCGTTTGGATAGAAACTCAAAATTTCCCGCAAAAAAAAATTATAACAAAAAATAGAGACAGTGCTAGAAATTCATCAGTAGGTCTTCTGTAAATTATACCGTACATCCATTTGCAAGTTGGGGAAGGTGATGGATTGCCCGCGCGTTGGGGCGGCGACTTGACCCTAGGTAATGGCGGCAACGACAGTTGACCTCTGCAGCGGCAATGCTCCCGAGACTACAGTTGATTAGCCTTCCTCCCTTCCTTTGGATGGGTTTGATTTTACAATTCTACTCTCTCTAAATATTTGTTCAAGATGAATGGGCGAATCAGAGATGGTGAGGACGACCTGACGATGGCGAGGCAGAACATTTCTATTATAATAGGGGTTGCAGATTCCAGAGGTACGTAGCACATGAATTGATTCAGAATTGGGGTGGTATGAATGATATGTTGCTTCAGAATGAACACTGCGTTATTTGAGAATGAACATGCACCACGTTTCAGAATGAACAATACCTTATTCGTAAATAAATATTATAATTGTAATGAACAAATATATGAAAATAAATACTACGTGACTCAAAATGAACACCATGTTATTTCAAACTGAATACTCTTTTACTTCAAAACAAGTATTGTCCGACTGTACCATAGTTCTTATACAATCGGTTGTACTGTACATGCACTCATAGACTTCTTCTCACATAGAATTGGATGTCATATTAATTATGACATCAGATATTTATGGTGTCTTGATAAAAAAATCAATGATTCATAATACAACCCACATATTTGTCATCGCCCCACCATCCTAATGAATCTCTCTTTCTAAAATGTTGAATTGATACAATGATTAATTTAGCAAATTGGCATTTTGGGAAAGTGAGGTGGAGTTAAGAGTGAGAACAGATGTAAAATTATTTATTTTTTGATCGAAAAATCATAGGAACTCAAAATTGGCCAACCTTAAAATTAGTTGAAGTCATGATTCGACATTGCCCTTGATATCATAAGTGTTAATTTTGTTTGGGCCTAATATACCATTAATAATATATATACCTCATCGTTTTAGTGCCACATTTTATGTTATCTTTGAAGTTAGGTTCTTTGAAAATTCAAACAACTTTAGTAGTTTTTTAAGAGAAATGCCAGAACACAACAGTTCTTTTGACCTTGGAAATCAAGGTCATGTTATGACCCGGGACACTTACAGTGCTCTGTTGGTAAAATTGATGGTTTCTATCCCCTAAATCTGTAAATTCTTTGGTGCCCCTCTTAAATAAGGTATTTTAAAACACTCCTTATGTGCACCAATAACTAATAGACAATTGTACACATATGCCCACATCTTTTAAGTATGATTTAATAAACTTTTTAAATTAGTAATTAGGCCCAGAGATATCTAAGCAAATTAACAGTTAATCTTCATTTCTTCCTCTTTCGTTTCTGTCCACAAGTTCCCATGATTTCTTTTTCATTTCTCTTGCTCAATTTCTATATTTTACTCAATTAATATAAACGGAGAAATTATATTGTAATAATACATATAACAATAAGTCAATAATAATAATACTTTAGTTGTAATTTTTTTCTAGTATGATCTAATCTAATTTTCTGAATAAATCGAATCTAATCTACTTTTTATAGGAATAAGTTATAACTAATATGTAAAAAATGAGTTAAAGAGATCAGATCGGTTCTACGCAAATCAAATCAGATCAATCAAGAAAAGTATTAAAAATGGTGTTAATATTTTGTCTATGATCAAATAATTATTATTATACAATTAAATCATGTTAGATTATTTATTTAACGTTGCATATAATTTAATATTTACATTTCCTTCCCTAAAAATTAATAATTTCTATTATAATATTATATGCAATTAAATAATAATAATGTTAGATAGAGTTTATTGCACTAATACCCTTTATTATTTGGTAAAATGTGCAACGTGACCTCATGGTTTTAAAACTTATGTCATTGTCCTTCTGGTTATGATATTGCTAGACCAATGTCCTTCAAAAATAAAATATATTTGAAATATTAGGTGAATAGTTCCGCTACCCCATAGGTTTTTGGAAATGGGCACCAACGCCCTCTCTCTTTTTCTTCATTGTTTTATTTACTCTTTTCTATTATTTTTTCGTAAGTGTTTTTTAATTTCTTTTTAAAAATATTTTTTATAATTTTTTTAATAATTAAAACTTTATGTGTTTTAAATTTAAAAGTCAATTATATAAAAATAATTAACGTACATTTCATTTGTGTCAAATTAAATATTTTCATTTTTTTCCAAAAGAGATCCTTATTGGTTCATTTTCATGATACAAAACTCTTTTTACACTAAAACTCGTTTCTCATTTCCTGATTTCTTTATTTATTTTTTCTCCCTTTTTGATTTTTTAAAATTAAGTTATACCATTTATCTTATTTTAATCAAAATTAAAATCATAGAAAAAAGAATAGAAAAGAAAATAAGGAGAAAGAAAGGTATATGAAAAAAGTAATGAGGAAAAATTAAGTCACAAACAAAATCTCTTGCGCATCGGTCCAAAAAATATTATTGATATATAATTAATTATAGATTAAAAGACCTTACTCAATACTCTTTTTGTCCTGACATATTCACAAAAAATAAAATAAAATTAGAGAAAAATTAATTTGACAAATGAAGTAAAGGTTAATTTTTTCATTTCATTTTTTATGTCCAACACAAACAATTTTTTTATTTTTTAATTGTTTTTTTAAATATAATTTTGAAAAACAACTTTTCATTATTTCAAACACATACATTTTTCTTCTCTTTATAAATAAAGAAAAATAGACTAAGAGCTCGTTCTTTAGGACTGGAAAAAAAGAGCTAGATGTTGGAAGAAACTAGAAAAAACTGGAAGAACTAGAAGAAATTGGGAGAAACTGGAAGGAACTAGAAGAAACTGGAAAAAATTGGAAGGAACTGAAAAAAAATTCAAAAAATTGGAAAACCTAAAAAACTTTAAAAAAATTTATTTTAAATTATTGTTGTTATAATCTGTTATTATTATTATTATTATATTATTATTATTATTAATATCATCATCATCATCATAATCATCATCATTATCACGTTATCTTAATGAATGCCTTTAAGATACAAAAAAGTATTGTTATTTTTAAATACAAAAAAACTACTTTTGCAAAAAAATAATTATAGTATAAAGTTAGCATAAATATAAAAATATTAAATTTTAAAAAGTCTTTGTTGTTATATTGCACCTCAATTTATTTATGCAGTGTTTATTATAAATAATATATTTGTAATTATACTTTATATATTACAAGATTTTGTTTTAAATATGAGACATGTCACATAATGTAATCAAACCTATTTTTTCTTTCATGATTGACATTTTATTTTCATTGAAGTCCTATTTTTGGAATAAATACATAGAACTTTTTTTATACATTTTTTATGTTTTACTCCTATTTTAGTCTTTTTCTCTAAACTATTTCGACTTACAATTTTTTTATAAAAATTAGAAAAATGAGCAAATTTTAAGTAATAAAGGGAAAGGCGAGAGGTCTTATATAAAGTTAGATTAATAAAACATTCAATGTCACTATTTTATCCATAATTTTTTTAATATAATTTAACATATTGATGTTTTCCTGTTTTATCATGTAGAGTAATATACAAAAAATTGTCTTATTCATATTGAAAAGTTGAAGAAAAAAATAATAAGTGTGAATCGTAAAAATAGTGAGATGAAAAAAATAATTTATAAACTATACTTATGAACATAACAGTTGTAATAATAATAATAATAATAATAATAATAATAATTTTAATAATAATAATAATAATCACATTAAAATATATCGTTTTTAGAGTAATTGGTTAAGGAGTAGAAAAAGTTTGAAGAAAATGAGAATAATTGGAAGAAACTGGAAGGAATTGGAAGAAATTGGAAGAAACTGGAAGAAACTAGAAGGAACTGGAAGAAACTGAAAAAAACGGGAAAGAACTGGAAGTTAAGAGTTCAAGCCCTAAAGAACAGGCTCTAAGAAGTGAAAAACTCATTGATGATAAATAAATCCAAACGAACTATAGTCTGTTCTTCTTTAATTTCACTTTGCCATTGTAACCATACTAGTTAAATGAAAATCGAAGAGATAATAAAGTTTTTTCCATAGGAAATATTGTATCCGTAAGAAAATCAGAGAAATAAATAAAACATAGATAATGTAAATTTTAAGAAAAAATAGATTGAGATTGAAGGGTCCTTAGGGATGAGCTAGATCTTGAAGAAAAATAAAAATTTGAAGAGATTCAGCTTTGTTTCTTTGATTTACTACTTCAGATTTGTCTAGAAAATACAAACCTAGAATTGCTGGAGCAAGAAAATTAAAGATATGGTTAAAGAACCGACGGGAACTTGGTGACAGAAACAGAAGAGGAAATGAAGATTGACTTTTATATTGCTTAGATATCTCTCGGCCTAATTACAAATTTAAAAATTAAAGTTAATTTAATCATACTTAAATAATATGGCGTATATCTATATGTGTCTATTAGTGAATTGTTCTAAAACACCCTATTTAAGAAGTGCACCTAAGGACTTGCCCCCTAAACCTCCCCCCATGCCCCCTGCACCTCACCACAACACCTCTTTCCCCCCTGAATCGCTGATTTGGGCAATCCAAATCGATGATTTAGGGCGGGGGCAGATGGGTGCAGGAGTAGAGGATTTATGGGAGGTAAGAACCATCAATTTTACCAACGGAGCACCATAAGTGCCACAGTCCAGATCATAATACGACCTTGAATTCATTGGTCTAAAGAACCTCACCAAAAATGTGAAATATTTTAGATTTGTGGAGGCTAGATATTTTTGGGCTTGACTTAGGTTGACCCGTCTTATTATTAGCCCGTCTTTGTTTCTTGGGGAACAAGCTTCGCAACCTTAGGTTTTTTCCTATATATATGCATCTTGTACTTGTAATTCAGGGACACGACAAGTGAATAAAATCCTCCTGTTGCAGCCGTGGATTAGGGAAAATGAACCACGTTAAATTTTTGTGTGTCGTTTGTGTTCTGTTCTATCTTGATTCTTGTAGATATTTGTGTGTGTTGTGTGTTTAGTTCCTAACAACTGATACCGGAGCTTGGTTGTCCAATGAGAACACAAAATGAGAGAAAATCTGTTACGTAGGGTACATTCATCAATTGTGCGTGCAGAGCCTGGATATCGCTGCACTGTTCACCGATCTTGCGCTGCATTGTTCACCGATCTTGAAAGTGAACGCCAATTTGTGATCAGTGTTATCCTTGGATATGAGAACTATTGCTTTCCGCTACAGATAAAGTGTTATCTGTAGGCAAACATATTGGATATATTGCTGGATTGACCCGCTATGAGAATAATATATGGGTTTAAGTTAAAGTGTTAATATTATTCTCATGCGACCATTAGTATAACTATCCTTCGCCTTGAAGTCATTACATTCTTTGGTAAGTTGAGTTGTATATTTTGAGGCATGATTTATGCCATCTGAAATATTGGTGGATGTACAGTTATGTTTTGGGTATGCAATGAAACTTAAGCGAAGATGTGAATGACGTAGATAGAATTTATCCCTTCTTTAATGAAGTATAATATCTTAGGGCCCACTGATTGATGTGACTTGGGAAGTGCATGGCCATGCCCAAATAAATATATTATTTGAATCCCACAAGTCAATCGAAGAATCAGTAAACCATCAATTTAACTTTGACAAGGTGACACACCCCATACCTTGTGTTAAATCAAGATATTAGTGATAAAGGGATAAGAGTTATACAAATAGGATGTGTCGTTGAAGAAATTGTTCCAGGAGCTTTAATCTATAATTTGGGGTGATAATGTGTTGCTAGATACCGCTTATCACTTGTAGTATTCAATACTATGACCAATTTTATAGATGCCTAGAATAGGGTCACACACATAGAACATATGAAAGTGTAGAATATTTAAGAGGAGTAAAGTTGCACTTTATTTATATATCGTGTGTATTATATTGTATGACAATATGATTAAATACACAAACATATATATAAATAAATATTTGGAAATTTTAATTATGTGATAATTAAGCTTGTCAAATGTATTTAATTATATATATATATATATATATATATATATATATATATATATATATATATATATATATATATATATATGCGTAAATATACATATGTATATATAATAAATCTTATATTATTTATTTTGTGTTAATTATATGATAATTAAAGTTGACAAAATAAATTGGAAGCTTCCTTAAAGTGCCATTTGAAATTTCCTAAGTAGAATATGAATGAGATTTGATTTTCTTCCTAAACTCTAAAAGGTACATTCCTATTAGGAATAGGAATGTGGATTATGCTCCTTATAAATAGGAGATCATCCCAACCCTTTAGATGACTAGTATTTTTCGGCCCTAGCATAATTTTAAGAGAGAAAAATTTGTTTTGTTCTCTTAATACTTTACACCAAATATTTTATATTTTAGAAATATTCTAGAGAAAAATTACTAGCATAATTTTCTCTAGAACACTCTTCATTGTTCGTGTGTCTCAACTGGAGGTCATATACTTTTGTGGCTAGCTCTTGGATCAGTCCATCAACCTACACATATCGTTGCTTGCTCGCCAAGAAAGGTATATTTCTCAACAGTAACTTATAATAATCATAAGAGTTCCTGGGTGGATCTACGTTTGGATATCAACTTTTTTTTTTCCCGCTGCGCTATCCAAGCGTAGAACCCAACAGATGTCTCACCAGATTTCTTAGCAAAATACCTTAAATAAATGTTTTCAATACTTGGTTCTAAATTTGGAGAACTTTGATTTTTGACATCGGCTTACGGCGTGACAGACCAGCCATGGTTCTGCCAAAACCAGCCCTACAGCGATGTTGGAGTGACCAACAGTGCTGTCTGGTGTTGGCTCCTGAAAACCATGGTTTGCCGCTAAGTCCTCCAACAACGATGTTGGATATTGTACATCGCTGTTGAGCCAAGCCTGAAATTCTAGAAGCTTCTTGAACAATGATGTAAACTTCTCTACATCGATGTTCAAATCAAGCCAAAAGAAAATGCCTTTGGCAGAAACTTTTTGAACATCGATGTTGACCCAGCAACATCGATGTTAGGCCAATTTCTTCCTTAGAAGGTTAAGCCTGAACAGCGATGTTCACTTATGAACATCGATGTAAGCACCTGACCGTTGGAAGAAATTAAAGGCTAAAACTTTCCAAGTTTGG
Organism: Cuscuta campestris; assembly: GCA_900332095.2. Classification (NCBI taxonomy): domain Eukaryota; kingdom Viridiplantae; phylum Streptophyta; class Magnoliopsida; order Solanales; family Convolvulaceae; genus Cuscuta; species Cuscuta campestris. The sequence goes on along the minus strand of OOIL02002775.1, from coordinate 228,631 downwards.
AAGTCAACGCCTTGAACAACGATGTTCACGTTTGGACATCGATGTTGGCTTGACCATTGGAGCCTTAATTTCAAAATCTAAGCCTTCAACAGCGATGTCTAAGTGGTGGACATCGTTGTCCCAATTTTTTCAGGATGGCCTTTTGTCGGATGGTAATCAATGTAACAGTCGTAGTCTTTAATCAATTCTAACCATCTTCTCTGTCTCAGGTTCAGCTCCTTCTGAGTGAGCAGGTACTTCAAGCTTTTGCGATCTGTATGTATGTGTGTCGTTTCTCCAAATAGGTAGTGTCGCCATATCTTTAATGCAAATACCACTACCGCTAGCTCGAGATCATGGGTGGGGTAATTGCATTCATGTGGTTTCAACTGCTGTGAGGCGTAGGCTACGACCTTACCTTCCTGCATAAGCACACATCCCAAGCCATTATGGGATGCGTCGCTGAACATAGTGTAATCCAGGCCCGGTGTGGGCTGCACCAATACGTGTGCCTTAGTCAAGCATCTCTTCAGTTGGTCAAAACTCTTTTGGAAGGAATCCGTCCAAATGAATTTGACGTCCTTTTTCAGGAGTTTTTTCAGTGGGGTTGCAATGGAGGAGAAACCTTCCACGAAGCGCCGATAATATCCTGCTAAACCGAGGAAGCTTCTCACCCCACGGGAGTTCCTGGGAGTCTTCGACTCCGTCAGAGCTGAGATTTTGCTGGGGTCCACCTTGATACCCTCCTTCGAAATCACATGTCCTAGGAATGTGACTTCGTTGAGCCAGAACTCGCATTTCGACAATTTGGCGTAAAGTTTGTGTTCTTTGAGAACACTCAGCACGACCTGTAGGTGCTTAGCGTGTTCCTCAGGTGTCTTGCAATACACTAGGATGTCATCAATGAATACCACCATGAATTGATCCAAATAAGAGCAAAAGATGCTGTTCATAAGGTCCATAAATATTGTTGGGGCGTTAGTCAACCCAAATGGCTGTAACGCCACAAAATATGGCCTAAAATTTATTATAAAACACAAGTAGTTTTGAATATCATTTTGGTCCAATAAAGAATATTTTTACGTTTGACCAAAAATGAAGGGATTTTCAAAATAATGACTTTTTATTAAAAACATATTTTTATGGATATGTCTCGAAGAGACGAATCCAACAATACATTTTATGAACCAATCTGATTTATAGATTTCAAGCTATGACATATTTAAATATTAAAATTTATAACTTTGACGCATAAATTAAACTAAATTTAAAAGTAATTTCATAAGATTAGAAATCTTAATTTTTGACACTTGACAACATCATATTAATCATTTAGACTTAATTCACATAATTTTATCTCATTCATATTATTAAATTAATTTGTGACTGAGACAGACCCAGACATTAAAAAAAATAAAAGTTTTCATAAAAATATTTTGATTACGTCAAAATTCTAGTTTTGAGAGTCTCATTCCAAAAATACAATCCATTTTCAATTCGGAACAGTTTGGGCGAAAAAGCGTGTACCGTTTAGTCAGTTTATCAGTTACGGAGTAGGAGAATATTTTAAAATCCCCAAACACTACTCAATCACGCAGCCCTCTTCACAACAAATCCAAGAAAATCTCTTAAAGTCTACAAAGCCACCCATTATAGCATAATAGTCCAAAAGCTTCTCATTATTATACTCCCACTTCCTCCATCCTTATCATTCCATATCACAACACCATCATCATTATATCTCTCTCCATTATTTCCTCTCTGTCGGAAACCAAGGAAGGAGAAGAACCCAGCCCCACTTACCTCCATGGTTGTATGCTAAGGAAGAAGAAGAAGAAGCAAGAAAACATCTAAAGTTTCCAAATCTTAAGCTCAAAAACGCAGCAGCCACTTTAAGGTAAAAACTGAAATTTTCCATCCATTATCTCGAAATAATTTTGAACCAAAGTTGTAGCCCCGGACGATACGATACCAACCCAACAAACGGCTCGCGATTTCGTTAAGTAACGAAGGAGATATGACCAAAATACCGGGACTGCGCCAGTGGCGGCGAGCTCCTCGGGTTGGCTATGTTTCCTCACCATATCCATGTTGTTTCATTCCAAACACTTACCATAAACTCTCTAACGATTATTAGGAACATCCGGAAGGTATCGTAGAGAAGGTTTGGTGTTGGAATATTGAAGTTAATGAGTTAATCGTCGGAACCGTTGTTCACCGGAGTATTCAAAAATTCTGGACAGCAACTTTCCCTTTACTTCAGGTCCGATTTATGCTATCTTACATCTGTTAACTCGAAAAACTTTCTATACGAAAGTTATAGCCTTACATCTTAGGAATCCACAGAATCAAACGGTTTGAGATTCCGTGAGGAAACGATGGAGATATGCCCAAAATACGGCAGGCTGTCCAATTGTGATGAGAATGACAAAGTTGGTGAATTTCGATGTTGTTTCCACTCCCGCTCATCCGTAAGGTTTTGGCCGATAATTTTCAGGTCTGTACCCTTGCGTTAGACTTATCGAATCATTCATCACATACATACATGAACATATATATTAATCCATATGTTGAAATCATCCCAAAATATATATGTGATACATATATAAGTCATCTATATGTTGAGATCAAAATACACCAAATCCAAAAAGTTAATATACACATAAGTAAATATAAACATTGGAAATCACCCCAACAACATGTATATGTTAATCAAAGGTGTTTAAAAGACTTAAAGAAGTATTTTAGACACTCAAAATATCAAGAATAAGATTCACAGACCCAAACGGTCGACTCAAACGGTCAAGCGTCGTGTTAAACTTCGAAACGGACCACGACTGTTAGCAGAACGGTCGACCGCCGCCAACCCAGCTGAAGTCCGTCATCTTCAGCCAGTCAACAACGGTCGACCGCCGGTCAACCATGGTCGACCGTCACGGTAACCCAGAATCCGACGAGACAAATTCAAGCACGGTTGACCGCCGTGTCAAACGGTCGACCGTTCCGAGCCTAGTAGCTTAATTAATTGATATTTTAATCATGTTTCAACCAAATAAACTCATGCATGATTATATATTCATATGTGTTGCAAATTGTTCATATCATATCATTCATTTCATCATTTATATTGAAGCATATCACATCATATGCATGCGTAAGAGATCATGCCTCGTGCGTCTCTTATAGTGTGATTGTGCGGGACTTAGCAGTCAGACATCACACGTTCGGGCTTAGTGTACGTACATGGTATTCAGTCTTTCAAGTACCACCCCCATTTTTCTAGTCTCACCTCATTCGTGAGACTAAGGTGGCGTGAGTTCGTCGTACAACCTGGGCGAATCTCATAGCGCAAGGGTCGTCCTTGCACGTTAGTTTCATGCATCATGTTATCATCATCAAGTACAATTATATTGATTACATAGGTGTCATGTAGTCATCATCAAGAACAATCAAATTAATTAAATGTGAAATCATGTTTTCATCATCAAGTACAATTATATTGATTACATAGGTGTCATGTAATCATCATCAAGAACAATCAAATTGATTAAATGTGCCATCATGTAATCATCATTAAATATTTATCATTATGAACCATCAACTTGACCATATGATATAATGTGCCATATCATAAATATTATTATACATTTTTGTGGACGTATATATATGTATATGTATATGTCTGTGAATTATTCTACAATTCTAGCGTGGTACCACTCAGCGGTTTCCCTGAGCGTGTAGTTTGTATTTTTCGTTAACTACACGTAGGTAACAAGAAGATAATGACGGAACCACTCCCAGAGGGCAATGAGTCGGAGGAGATCCAGGGATTGCAGGCAAATGTTTGATCATCAAGATTTTAAATGTGTCATGATTTGATTATTATTGTACTTCCGCGTTACTCCGAAAATATTTTTAAATGGGTCGCGATCCAGAGTCTGTAAATTTAACATTTATAAGAAATTGTCATTTTCAAATGTCAAGCAAAATTTTTAATTAACCCTTGTTTCACCTTAATACGTGTAATTCCGGGTTATACGAATTGGGGTGTTACATTTTGTTGGGGCCCACCTTGATACCCTCCTTCGAAATCACATGTCCTAGGAATGTGACTTCGTTGAGCTAGAACTCGCATTTCGACAATTTGGCGTAAAGTTTGTGTTCTCTGAGAACACTCAGCACGACCTGCAGGTGCTTAGCGTGTTCCTCAGGTGTCTTGCAATACACTAGGATGTCATCGATGAATACCACCATGAATTGATCCAAATAAGAGCAGAAGATGTTGTTCATAAGGTCCATAAATATTGCTGGGGCGTTAGTCAACCCAAATGGCATCAGCGTAAATTCATAATGCCCGTAGCGTGTACGGAAGGCGGTCTTTGGAATGTCCTTCTTCTTGACCAGAATTTTGTGGTATCCCGATCGAAGGTCGATCTTGGAAAATGTTGTGGCTCCTCTGAGCTTATCAAACAAGTCGTCGATGCGCGGCAATGGATAGTGATTCTTGATGGTTACTTTGTTCAACTGTCGATAGTCGATACAAAGCCTCATGGAGCCATCCTTCTTCCGAACGAAGAGCACTGGTGCTCCCCACGGGGATGCACTCGGTCTGATGAATCCCTTGTCAAGGAGTTCCTGGAGTTGAGCCTTCAGCTCCTTCATTTCTGCCGGTGCCATACGATACGGTGTCGCAGATATGGGCTCGGTTCTTGGAATCAGATCGATGGAGAATTCCACCTCCCTTGGCGGTGGCAGGCCAGGGAGATCATCACGGAACACATCCGGGAACTCACTCACTGTGGAGATGTCCTTTAGTTCGGGGGTTGTCCTGCACACGTTGCGTACATTGCAAAGAAAGACCTTGCATCTCTTACGGAAGAGACGCTTAGCTTGCATAAGGGATACGAACTCAGGGGGTTTAGGGAACAATTCCCCCTTAACCTCAATGACCCCACCGTTGTCGGCCTTCAACCAAACGGTGCGTAGTCCGCAATCGATTATTGCTTGATGCTCTGTTAGCCAATCCATACCAAGGATAACATCGAACTCCTTGTATGGTAGCTCTATTAAGTTCGCAGAGAGTACTTGTCCTTGGGCGGTCAACGGACAATTTCGGAACACGTGGTGTAATCTCATGCTATGCCCTAATGGATTGGAAACTATCATGGGGTACTCTAAGTCGCCTCTCGGAATGTCAGACTTTTCTAGCATAGGGATGCAAATATAAGATAGCGTAGAACCTGGATCAATAAGTGCTAGCATGTGGGTATCGAATAGTGAGAACATACCTAGAATGACGTCCATGTTTACTTCGGTTCGCCCCTGCATGGCATAGGTGCGCGCTGGAGTTCCTCCTTGTTGACGATCATGGCTCTGGCTTTGACTCTGGCTCCTTCGCGGGTTCGATCCCGTGGTGGTACGCTGACTCTGTGTACGACGGGCCGTAGTCGGCTGTGTCTGCGCATCCCAGGCACAACCCCTCTTGAAGTGTCCCGCCTTACCGCATCCCAGGCACAACCCCTGCGTGAACCAGCATTCTCTAGGATGGTTTCTTCCGCAGATATTACACTTAGGGTGCCTAGACGGTCGCGGCTTGTTACTTGATGCTCCAGAGTGTGAGGGTCCTGACTTGGTCTTCTTGGAATGCTGCATGCTGTGACCTCCGCCAGGGGTTCGTGTGCCACCTGTCGTGACACTGCCCTTGGGTTGGGGGCTTGGCTCCTCAGAACCGGCCACACTCTTCTTCCATGCAATCAGCCCCTTCTCGGCTTTCTCTATTTGGTTGTACGCGACTGTGAAGTCTGTTGTTGGCACCGCTGACAAGTAGGGCTGTATATCTGGTCGGAGTTTAGTAGTGAACTCCTCAATGCGATTTGCTATGGTGCCCACCAAAGTTCCTGCAAACTGGGCCAAGTGATCAAACCTATGTTGAAACTCAGGGAGTGTCATATCTCCCTGCCTCAAAGCCACGAACTCAGCCCGTTTTCCCTCTCGGAAACGGGGCGGAATGTACTCTTTCTCGAAGGAGCTATCAAAATATGCCCATGTTAGTGGTTCAGGAGCGTTCTCACTTGCTCTCTTCCACCACTCATATGCCCCTTTACGCAGCAACTGGACAGCTAGCTCGGGACGATCAGCTTCCGGAATCCTCAAGTTCCTTAGTACCCTCGTGGTTTGATCCAACCAGTCAAAGGCAATCTGTGGTTCCGCAATGTTGTCACCAAGAAACTCCTCGGCGCCGTTATCCTTTAATGCTTTAGGGTGACCTGCCGAGCTGGTGGCGGAGGCGGCGGTGGTGGCGGCTGGAACATCTGTGCTTGCTCCATCCGCTGTAGGAAGTGCATCATGAAGGCCGGTAATGCGGGGTCCAGCTGACCTCCAACATTCTGGTTGTTTCCCTCGTTCTAGGGCACGTTCTGTTGTCGCGCATTTTGTTGGGGAACGAAGCTGGACCTTTCGGTGTGGGCATCAACGTGTTCGTCGTCGATGTGGTGGGTGTTAGTGGAAGCTTGACTCATTCTATAAGAATTCAAACTTTCCTAATCAGTCAATAACATATAACAAACAAAGCTTATTAACTTATTACCTTCCCGGGCAGATGAGTCTCAAGAGATGTGGTGTAGCCTTTTGGAAACCATCCATTCGTGATCCGAAGATCGGTTTTAAAACCATATGCTCCGATACCAAAATGTAACACCCCAACCCGCATAACCCGGATCCACAGGTTAGCTAATCAGGTTGCCACTATTCCGGTATCTAACATACGCTACTTTTCAAAACAATTTAAGAAAACATCCAATAGTTCATCAAAAACCCAATATCGGAGTAAACTGAAATAGTGCGGAAGCTTGATAAATAAATAAATGCAACTTGGGACTCATGCCCGAAAACGTATTAAGTTATTCATAAATAATTCGGAGTTCCAGGTCCTCCATTTGTTCCACCCACATCTCCTCGTCCTCATCTCCTTCCGGGATCGGCTCTAGATTCATCTTCTACCTGATTACCTGCGTGTAGCACACAAACAACTACACGCTCAGCATTGACGCTGAGTGAAATATAGCTAACGTCAAGTAAACAATCAAACGAATCCACAATTCATAATAGTCAAGTGATATCATGCAATCAACACGTAGTTCACACATGCACAGTGCAACTCACATAATTACCTGGCGCTTTCCTGTTCCATTCACTTCCAACATGTGAGTTTATCATGTTTAGTAGATCACTAAACCCTGTCCCTATAACCTACACTAGTCTAAGGACTATAACTTTACTGTATGGGAGACATGAGGGGTCCCACTGGATTAGCGGGTCATGCTCAACCAACGAAGAAGTTCTCCGTTGGGTGGGTGGAATCCCCACATGATGGATCACCAGGCAGTTCAAGGATACCCGTACATACGTTTTTACCCGGTTTGACTTAACCATTGGAGCCCAGCAGGCATCCACCTGGTTTATACTCTTACTTCCTATATTTATATCAGTCCCAAAGGTTCCCCCTGGGTAGACTTACCTTACCAAACGTGTTGGATCAACACGTGGTACCTGTTTGCTGTGCGCTGGATCAGCCCACTTGTGCTTGCGACATCATGTGCAAAACATTCATAGATATATACTTCACATAGTCATTTAGTGGTTGGTCTGGGGCAACACCCTTGTAGGATCGTTTTCTGGAACTTCTTAGTGGGTCACCCATCCTGGGACTACTCCTGTTCCAGCACGCTTAACTACAGAGTTTTGAAGTTAAAGAGGTGTCAAATGCTTCCTAAAACCCATTGGTGATAGGAAGGTGAACACTTTGTATTTAACCACATCTCTCTGTAGCCCCAAGCCAAGAGGTTCCTATAGGGCACCCCCTATAGTTCACTACGGCAGTGCGGAGCCCCACTACTGAGCGGTAGATGGACAGGAAGGGCTTCGCAAGATACACGACTCATGTACCTTGTCAGGTTGGGCTGTCAATACCCGATACCGTGACAAGCACAGTAGCGAATCCCTAAGGGTGATCGATGGTCCCCCATAAGACCAACAATCTCCCCCCCAGCGACAGCTGGGGGATTCGAGCCTGCTTCCTCGCTCCGATACCACTTGTAGGATCGTTTTCTGGAACTTCACTGTGGGTCATCCATCCTGGGACTACTCCTGTTCCAGCACGCTTAACTACAGAGTTCTGAAGTTAAAGAGGTGCCAAATGCTTCCTAAAACCAATTGGTGATAGGAAGGTGGACACTTTGTATTTAATCACATCTCTCTGTAGCCCCAAGCCGAGGTAGATTCCTATAGGGCACCCCCTATAGTTCACTATGGCAGTGCGGAGCCCCACTACTGAGCGGTGGATGGACAGGAGGGGCTTCGCAAGATACACGACTCATGTACCTCGTCAGGTTGGGCTGTCAATACCCGATACCGTGACAAGCACAGTAGCGAATCCTTAAGGGTGATCGATGGTCCCCCATAAGACCAACACCCCTGACTTCCCGTCATGCAATACACACAAGCCCCGGAGTCCGCCCTCGGCGAACATGATTTGCTGCCCGGTTCAGGTACCAAACGGTACCCTTAGCGGTAGGGGGTACCGCCCCCACGGTACCAAGGTACTGTCCCACGGTACGTGGGTACTAACTGGAATGTCGGTTTCCTTCACACGGTACCCTGTCACGGTAGCCGCTACCGACTGGGCGGTAGGGCCTACCGTCCACCGGGCACCAAAGTACCGGTTGGTGTCAGGTACCGGCAGAGGAAGGTGGAAACAAGGAGAGTGACGGTACCCGGGTACCGTCTCGGCGGTACCGACCTACCGTCCGCTGTAACATTTCGAGTTTCCGCACCAGCTCGTTTTCCACTCAACAGTCCATACCAATTTTTTTCCAATTCCACAGTTAAGCATGATGATAAACACGTAACAAATATCACGTAAGCACATAAGCATCAACATATGCCTAAAACATGAATTCTACCCATGATTTCCATCAAAATCCGACAATTCTCGTATGATTGTAACAATAAGGATTTTCATGCAATTCAATCATCACAACGATCACGAATGTAGATTTAAAACCTAATTGACTACTCTAACGTTAGGGTTCCACTTACTCACCTCGAAACGACGAAACTAACTCACGAACGAAAGGTTTTAATGGCGACGAGACAGCGGTGGTTGGCCGGCGACCTCTTCCTCCTTCCTCTTCTCTTCTTCTTCTTCTTCCTGGGTGCTGCAGCAGTTGTCGACAGAGAGAGGGAGTGAGAGACGCGCGGTTATGTGTTGATATATGTGGAGGCGTAAAGGGTTTTAGGCGTGTAGGCATATATTTATATTTTTGGGGTTTTAGGCTCCGTATTAACTTAATATACCTGGCCCAAACGTACTTTCCGGGCCCACGAGCTCTAAATCTGAATCCGATCGCGCCGTTGGATTCGTTTCGTTGAACCCTACACAATGGTATAACTTTTAACGTTTATTGCTAACTTCTTAAAATAGATCCGGGATCCGTCTCAATAACTAATTAATTATAATTAATTAATTAATTCTGATAGGCCGGGTTTCGAGGCGTTACAGTGTTTGGGTCTATTTTTCACATCACATTACTTCACAACTCTTATTATTTCATTGCATTGCATCCATATACTTTTCATAGCTTTTTGAGAGCCATTTTCACAGCATGGACTCAGACGAGTCGATAGAGCACGAGCATGACGATGCTATGGACCTTGGACTGAGCGTAGCATACTTTGATCGCTCTAGCAGGTGATTCTACATATATATCTTATTCTTTGCATCTAACGTATGATTATAATATATATTGTAATGTTGTAATTATAATTTCATACAGTGTCGTCTTCACGGAGGAGGGAGCTCAGATCATTTGTTCCACATTCCAGCGGAGGCTTGATCCAGCAGGGGGTAGTTGGAAGAGCCTAAGCGACGCGATAGTGGACTTTTACAGGAGAGAGTTTCAGGTAAAATTTGGTTAGATACAAATATCAAATGTATGCTTTCCATATTTTGTATTTTGTTTAAGATATTTTTTGACATGTCAGACCTAACTTCTTTTTTAAATTTAGAAACATGCTTCTTGGGACCCTCGCATGATCAGGTTATGTTCCGTGCTTGGTGATCGAAGGCTAGAAGATGATACACTGATTGGTTGTCATCTATTAGGAATGAGAAGAAAGGAACAGAGAAGGTGCAGCCACTTGTACCGCAAACATGGAAGGAGGTATTTCTAAATTTCTTTTAAATTGATGAGTTACGTTATACGCTTCAAGTCTGAAATGGGAAAACATCTCACACACACACATATACACACATTTAAATATTTGTATATTTGTATTTATATGTTAAACAGTATTGGAAGTCGCCAAAGTTTTTGGCATCCTCCAAGCAAAACAAAAAAAATCGTCGTGGCGGGGACGAAAATGCCCCTGCTAATGCCACGCACACCGGTGGTCCATTGTCTTTTCGCGAGACTCAAGCGCACCTTGTAAGTATTCTTACTAACAAAAATTACATTTAAATATTCTAAGTGACGTGTTTCCACTTATTTATATATTTTATTTTTTTAAGGGTAAAAGTGGAAAGGCTTCTAACTTGTACTCTTCGTATACACACACACATAAGAAGAAACATGATGGGAAGACCTACGTCAATAAGAAGGCAGAAGAAGTATCTGTAAGTGACAATTAATATGTATATTGTATACGGAGTATATAAATGATTAGTTTTCGTTGAATTCAATTGAATGTGAATTCATACTACTCTACTTATTTTGTTTTTTATGTTAATGTATATACATATATGTTTGGTGTGTTGCAGCAAAACTACATAGCCATGCACGAGGCAGTCCATGAAAAGGGCTTAAATGTGACACCTGACGAGATTTTTATATCTACAGTCGGAGGACATGATGCCAAGAATCGTGTTCATGGTGTTGGAGATCTCGCACGGAGCCTACCACGAATGGATGCTAGTCAGGCAAGACGTGCTAGTACCAGCTCTATGTGGGACCCTCGAGATGATGAGATATGGAGATTGAGAGAAGAGCTAGATGACATTAGAAGTTCCCAAGCGCGTGAACTATTGTCAATTAGAGAAGAGATGATGCGACTCTATGGAGGAGTTTTCCCACGTGGAAATGGAGATAATGGCGGTGGAGATGGAGGAGGGTCGGGGTTTGCAGGCGCTTGTTGATTATTTTATTAGAATTGAAGAACGCTATATGATACTTAAGTTTGATGCTTTTCCATGTGGAGTTAGATTTGATTGTTATGTTGAATTTTATAAATATTATTTGAATTTTAGTCGTACATTGGTGACTTGAATATTCTCAGTTAATTGATAATCTTCATTTCTAGTATTTGTTGTTGTTTGATGCTGAGATTTCTGAGTTTTGCTATGGATGTATGAAATTGGAAAAACAACAGCTTTCTGTGTACATGCTGTCAAATTAGCTACGGATTTGGCGACGGAATCTCAATTCTGTCGCTATTTGGCCAAAATCTCATTTCCGTTGCTGAAGCCGTCGTTACATCTAGCGACGGAATGTCTCCGCCGTTAATTCCGTCACCTTTTTCCGTCACCATTTCCGTCGTAACCTAGCTAGCGACGGAATTCAAAATCCGTCGTTACATTAACTACTAACGAAAAAATAACAACGGAATGAAAACCGTCGTTGTTTCCGTCGTTAACAATATTACCTATGGGAATCAGGCTGTGGCGATAATATATTTCCGTCGCCATTTCTGCAGTTTTTTGTAGTGACATGAGAAGAGAAAGTAATTCTCTTGTGTGGTTCGAAGGAAGGGTTGTTTCCTTTGAAGGATCGTTAAGATTCGTGTGACTCGAATTCTCAAGCTGTACGGGTTTGTTAAGCAGCATTAAGCTTAACGTTGATAGTGTAGCTCGAGAGAGTCTCTCGGGAGGCAGGACTAGCCACACGTTGGAGTGAACTAGGGTAAAATTGGTGTACCCCCCTATTTACTTTTTCCTTTACGCCTTTAAATTTTTTATTCCTGCGTTATTTCGTTTCAAACGCTATTCACCCCCTCTAGCGTTGGGACTATAATCTAACATATTTTCCAAAAATAAAGTTTTGGACTCATATACAATCTGAAAATTAAATTTCCAGATTTTTCTTAAATTTTATTTTTGGTACCTTCTATTTATTATTTGGGAATCCATAAAAACAATTTCTAAAATTATTTTCGTGCATCATAATTATTCCAAAAATCATTATTATCAGAATATTATGATAATATTACCAAATATTAAATTTCCACAATTTAAAGTTAATTATATGATTTTATGGAATTAATTACCATATTGCCAAAACTGTTTTTCCCAAAAAATAACAATTAAATACTTTAATCATGAATTTAATTCTCAAAACTTTTATATAGACTCGAAATCATATTTTCAAGTTCTTAAAATTACAATTCCGAATTTAATTGTCTTTTGCGATTTAATCAATATTAATACCGAATAAGATTATTTTAAATCTGAAAAATAGAAAATAAAACCCAAAAATTTATTTTAGATTTCCTGAATACCTAAAATCATATTTTAACATTTCAGAATAATAAAAAATATTTTCCATAATTTATTTTGTATTTATCTTGTAATTAATCAAATTAACTACAAATCAAACAATACCTTATAAATTAGGAAATAAATTCCGAGAATTAATTTTAAATTTCCAGAGCTCTTAAAATCATATTTTCAAATTTTATAAAGTCCAGAATCATATTTTGGTAGTTTATTGAATTTTGGATAATTTTCTAAAACATATACACATATATTTTATTTTATTAATTAACAAAAACCTTAACAACAATTAGATCTACAAAACTTATAATTTTCATAAATCAGTTTCGATACCACTATAGGGACCTACGCTTGGATAGAGCAACGAAAATATAAAAATTTTGTCCAAACGTAGATCCATCCAAGATCTCTTATGATCATTATAAGTTATTGTTAGAGATAATACCTTTCTTAGCGAGCAAGCAACGATATGTGTTTGTTGGAGAAATTGGTCCAAGAGCTAGCCACAAAAGTATATGACCTTTAGTAGAGACACAAAAACTATGTAGAGCGTTCTAGAGAAAAAATATGCTAGTAATTTTTCCCTAGAATATTTTCTAAAATATAAAATATTTGGTGTAAAGTGTTAAGAGAACAAAATGAAATTTTGCATCTTAGTGAAAGAGGGGGCCGGAATTTCCATCATATAAAAAGGGTGGGATGATCTCCTATTTATAAGGAGCATAATCCTCATTCCTATTCCTAATGGGAATGTTCCTTTTAGTGTTTAGGAAAGAAATCAAATCTCATTCCTATTTGGCTTAGGCAATTTCGAAATACCCCATTAAGGAACCTTCAAATTTATTTTGTCAACTTTAATTATCATATAATTAAAACAAAATAAAAAATATAACATTTTAATATATACATATATATATGTGTATATATATATATATTAATGTTATATATATTTTGTTCCTTAAATAATATTTGACAAACTTAATTATCATATAATTAAGATGTCCAAATATGAAATATATGTTTATGCGCTACCTTAATAATAAAATAATAAACAATTTATTACCTTAAATTGTTCTCATCTATGTTACTAGAGCGCCTTAAAGTGTTAAGAACAATATGTAACAGCCTCATAATCAGAACGTCGTAGTTCTCATCTATGTTACTAGAGCGCCTACTCTATGGACTAAACCTATGTTTAAATCACACGAGACGACTTAAACAATCTTAAGGGTCTATTTTTCTGGGTATAATACAGATATGGAATCATAAGTTGGGCTCTAGGGCTCACTTATAATCAACAATCTCCCACTAGCAATAAGTCCAATTATGAATTTAAGAAATGCCCATGCACGAAGTGTGACCCTCGTGTCTAGGTTTTCCCAAAGCGTAGGTCAATGGATTTATAGATTGTCATCTATTTCTATTTTGCAAATCTTTACATTATATAATCTAAGTGATTACTTCTAATGTCGTATTTAGTCTTGGTGAGACTAAGGTTCATTGGCGTGTGATAATCCATCGTTGTCATTACAACGGATGGTATCTTCATACTAAGAACCATATTAAGCTCATAGCTCTCGACCCAAACACCTTGCTCAGTTGCTTCAAAAGCTTCTAAGTACTATACTTCTATAGTTGAACTTTGGTAGTGTCATCAAGCTCCTTTAGCTTATTTTACTACTACTCAAATGTTGTAACCTTTCTGCGATGTGTATACTATACATATGTGGAAATCACACAAGATGATTTCTTCATTTCATATAGCACCATCGTTGGGTGGTATGTGTTGAAACACGGGTTTATCACGTTTTCGTACTAAAGCCGTGTTCGTTTTTATGACAGGTTTTGATAATGCCAAAGCGCCGTGAACGAGACAAGTTGTTGAATATACAAGGCGAGAAATAAATATAAGAAGAAAGCAAGATAACAAGAGCTAAAAGAGACCAAGAACGAAGACCGTAGTCTTTAGCGTCGTTGAGTCGGTCACAATGTGATCAAGACCGACCCAAGCTTTGCAATTTGGCCCTTTAGGCTAAAACATTTTTATTGCATTTTACATATCATCAAAATTATTTTCAAACATGTCTAAACATATTAAAAACACTTAGTGTTCGCCCAAACGAAAAACCAAGCCATCCGGGGTTCGGCTTTCAGAAACTGGCATTCGGTTTTTAGAAACCGGCGTTCGGCATTCAGTTATCGGCATTGGTTTTTGGCGTCCGAACCAACCAAGTGGTTTTCAACTTTTTATGTTTGGTTTTTACTTCTGGGCACATTTAAATAGTTTTTCATAAAAAACACTTCAAAAACCACCTTTCGTTTTTGTCGTTTGATAAAAACCATGCGAAACGGCATAAACTTGGCTAGCCATGGTTTTTACTTAAATGAAGTGGTTTTCGAGTCTTTTTATGTGGGAATTGTTTTTGAATGCATTTAAATGGTTCTCCAATCAAAACATCATGAAAACCACCTTTCGATTTTGTCTTTTGGTAAAAACCACCCGTGTACGGCGTTGACTTGGTCAACCATGGTTTTTACCTCAACGACGTGGTTTTCAACTTAAAAATCTTTTTTTGACATCACAATACATTACATAAGTGTTTTAAATACTTAGTTTTTACTTTGGAGAACTTTGCATTTTTCGGTCGGGTTTCAGCACCAGTCAGCTAGGCCATGGTTCTAGACTACCCATCTACCCAGCGATGGTAGATATCACCCATCCATGGGTGAGTGATCCCAGGATTCCAAAATCATGCCACCCAGCGATGGGAGATATTACCCATTGATGGGTAAGCAGGCTTTAGCCCAACTTAATTCCAGAACCATGCCAAACAGCGATGGGAAGCTCTACCCATCGCTGTGCAAGCCTTGGTCCAATATAATCACAAGGCAGAATGCCCTTACCCAGCGATGGGAAGCTTTACCCATTGATGGGAACCCAGCGATGGGAGGGCATACCCATCGCTGGTTAGGCATGACCGTTGTGAGTCATTTAAGGCTGATTCTTTCCTTGTTTGAAAGTCAACCTCCCACCCAGCGATGAGAAGCATTTACCCATCGATGGGTAGGTGACCGTTGGCTTCAAAACTGAAGGAAAATTGGCTTACTAGCGACGGGTAAGTCCATACATCGCTGGGAAAGCCAATATCGTGCTGATCCACATTTTAATATCAACCCCATAAATCATGCCAATCACCCCTTTAATGCCTTGATCCGTTGGAGCCTATTTTGGCACTATAAAAAGGGGTGTTTGGGTCTGCTTTACTCACCAATTCACTTCACAATATACATATCATCATTGCATTCAAACAACATCATTTCCATAGCTTTATAGAGCCAATTCGTGTGAAGTTTGAGTTGTTCTTGAGCGTATATTTTACTCAACATCTACTCTTAAAGATAGTCTTGTTCTTGAGTGTTCTTAGTGTTGTATACATGTTAAGGGAAGCTTGTTTCCCTTGGTTGTACGAAGGAAAGGTATTTTCCTTCGGGTTGAAGTTTTGGAGTGCGGTATCTCCGAGCAAGTGTTGTTGAGGCTCGTGGGACTCAAGTTATCGTGTTGTAACGGTTTGTTAAGCACCTGTAAGCTTAACGGAAGTAGTGTAGCTCAAGAGAGTCTCTCGGGAGACTAGATTAGCCACACGTTGTGGTGAACCAGTATAAATCTTGGTGTGCTCCCTTTACACTTTCTACGCTCTTTACGTTTCACGTTCTTAATTATTTATTCCTGCGATTTCTACGATCAAACGCTATTCACCCCCCCTCTAGCGTTGGTCATTTATTCTAACAATTGGTATTGGAGCCTAACTCGCGTCCAAATTTAACCGTTTGATAGAAAAGCGATCATGGGTTCTTCTTCTAGAAATCTTTATGCAGGGATTGGAGAAGGTCAATCAACCTCTAGGCCACCGCTCTTGGATGGCACTAACTACACGTATTGGAAGGAGCAGATGAGAATCTATATCCGCTCAACCAACTTCCAATTGTCGTTGGTCATCAAGAATGGCTAAGAGATGCCAATGAAAAAGGTTGGAGAAACACTCGTCCCAAAAACTGAGGACGAATTTGATGCCGAAGACATCAAAAAGGTAGAGAACTATGCAAAGGCCATTAACATGCTCTACTGCGCGGTCAATCCCGATGACTATCGTAAAATCTACTGCTGCACAACCGCCAAGGAGATGTGGGATAAGCTCGAGGTAACATACGAAGGCACGGACCAAGTTCGAGTAGCCAAAATTGACTTCCTCACGCATGAGTACGAGTTGTTCAAGATGAAAGAAGGCAAGAAAATCGACGACATGTTCGATCGCTTCTCGAAGATCATCAATGATCTTCACGCCCTCAAGAAGACGTACGCCAACAGGGACCTCGTGAGGAAAATCTTGCGGACCCTCACCCCCGAATGGAGATCAAAGGCCGATGCCATCTATGAATCCATTGGAGTCTCCAATGTCACCATCGACGGTTTAAGAGGTAATTTAAAAACTTATGAATCTACTATTCTAACTGTAACACCCTAATCCGTCCAGGTCTGCAGCCCCTTTCGGACTAAAGTATAAACTTGGTATTCGTAAACATTCAAAATATTTCAAATATTTAAAACTTTATTTCATAATAAATAATTAAAAATAGTAACGGAGTAATTTAATGTTGCGGAAGCTTAATAAAACATAATACAGACATAATTAATTTATGTCTTTTCAAACAGTAATTTAAATCCAAAACACACATCCGTCCGATCTTCTCGTCCCATCTGCCTCCAGGAAATCATTTCTTCATTCTTTTTGTTTACCTGCGTGTAGCAAATAAAACATACTACACGCTCAGCGTTTAAGCTGAGTAAGCATATCTAATGCGTCAAACATCCATATAAACTCAATCTAAATTCATAATCAAACCCATTTGATATCATGCACATAATGTTCAGCTCAGGTACTCAATAATCATAAGTCAATATTCAACATTCATTATATTATTTTCACATTTTATCCGTCATTCATAATAATCACAATATTCAATTCAATATTTATTCATATTCAATATTCAACAGTATCCTTATACTATTCTTAGTCTAAAGCCAATCACTTTAATATTTGTCAACCCTTAAATGAATTCTAGTTTAAATTATTAAACTATATTCCAATATAAAGTATTCCTAAATAATCCTTAAGCTAGGCCTAGTTTAAGATAAAAGGGTTTTGAACATCTTAAACTTACCTTCACTTAAAGCCAACCAGAACCCGACAGCGTAGTGTTCACTGTTGGGTGGGTGGTACCCCCAAACGAGTAGGTACTCAAATTTGGTTCTTGGATCCTGTACGTACGTTTTAACCCTAGCCACCGGGGTTCATACCCGCAAGGCCTAACTTAAATAGGTATATCTTAGAGGTCTTCTAGATACCTTTCAAATCAACATTAATATGGGTATATCTTAGAGGTCTTCTAGATACCCTTAACAATATATTATTTTCACAATCATCAATATATTCATTATGATTAAATCATTCACAATTATCATTTTAATCATATTATTCATTAAGATTTAATCATCATAATCATCAATCAATAATTATTACCATAATCATTAATCAACATAATATTCAATAACAACTAGCGGCCTAGCTTCGGGTGTTAACACCCTAACTTACCGTCATGCATCACATAACATTTTATTTGTTAAAAATATTACTTTTAATGTGAAAAATCATTTTTATAATGATCATAATCAATTGTTATAAAAAATAGGATTTTAGAGCTCAAAAATAACATTTTCAGACAAATTTTCGGATCAGAAATTCGGGGGATCGATCCAGCCCTCTGGATCGATCCATACTATGAAAAATCACTCCCAGGGGATCGATCCAAGCCCCTGGATTGATCCAGACAGTGGCTTTTCAGCCACTGTTCATCGTCTTCTACCTCACGACTCCAATTTTGGAAATTCATTTTTAGGTTCCAAACTTCGATTAAACTATATAGAAATGTTCTCCAAGGTTCATAGATCATTTTGGAATCATTAATTCATAGTTTTAACATCAATTTAATCGTTTATGATTCTTGGTTCTTCAAGCATGTCAAACACAAAACTCAACCAAACGACCGTTTATGAACGTAGAAACGATCTATATGAACATTCTAGTCATTAGATATATCTACGGGCTTACCTCGAAGCGTAATGGAGGTTTTGAAGTTTTTCCGGCGAAACTTCCGGTGAGGATTGTGCCTATCTCCGGTGACAGGAAGCTCTCTTGACAACACTACTTCACTCTCTACACTCTTAGCTATCTCTTGGAAGAAGAATGGTGAAAAATGGTGAAGTTTAAAGAGGTTTATATAGTGGAGTGGAGAGGAAGAAGACATAGGTTTGGTGACATCTGTTTCCCTGTTCTGGCGTCTCGGTGGAGGGAGCGGCTTTTGCTAGGATTCCCAGACGCAAGTCCCTGATTGGGACTAATTTGGTCCCAGTCGGGGAACACTTTTTGGTCCAACTTTCTCCGAATTGAAATCCGATTGAACCGTTGGAATCAGACAGTCAAACTCTACATAATGATAAAATTTTTATTATTTATTGACCAACTTTATAATTCACATATTTTTGGGTCCTTCTCAGTAATTAATTAATTATCAATTAATTAATTCTGATAGGCCTATTTTCGGGGCGTTACATTTCTCCCCCGTTTAAAATAATTTCGTCCTCGAAATTACCTGAGTCATTGATTGAAGAGGTTCGGATATTGCATTCTTATTGACTCTTCAGTTTCCCATGTTGCTTCTTCAGTCGAGTGATTCCTCCATAGTACTTTGACTAGAGGGACAGATTTGTTTCTTAGTTCCTTGACTTCACGTGCCAAAATTTGGACAGGTTCTTCTTCATAAGTCAAATTTTCATCAAGAGTTACAGTTCCATCGGTCAAGACATGCGATGGATCAGAACGGTNGACATCGCTGTTCTAGGCTTGCGTTTTGAAAATTGGGAAGCAACGGTCATGCCAACAGCGATGTCCAATACTCCTACATCGCTGTTTTGGCTGTTGACTTCCAAACAAGGAAAGTTTTAGCCTTAAATTCCTTCCAACGGTCAGGTCCCTACATCGATGTTCAATACTTGAACATCGCTGTTTAGGTCTGACTTTGAAGGTGGAGTTTTTGGCCTGACAGCGCTGTTGCTAGGTCAACATCGCTGTCCAAAAACTTTCTGCCAATGCACTATATTTTTGGCTTAGGTTGGACAGCGCTGTAGGGAAGGCTACATCGCTGTTCCAAATGTTTCTGGAAATCCAACCTTGGCTCAACAGCGATGTCTAATATGCAACATCGCTGTTGGAAGACTTAACGCCAAACCATGGTTTTCAGCTGCTCAAGCCAGACACCGCTGTTGGTAGCACCAACATCGCTGTTGGGCTGGTTTAGCCAGACCCATGGTTTGTTTAGTCAGCCGTTAGCCGATGTGAAAAAAGTAAGTTCTCCAAAAATAAAAACCGAGTATTGAAAATGTTTGTTTAATGCATTTTGCTAAGAAATCAAGTAAAACATTTTGAAGACCACGTCATTTAGTTGAAAACCACGGCTAGCCAAGTTTACGCCGTTTCGCATGGTTTTCACTGAACGACCAAAAACGAAAGGTGGTTTTTGAAGCGTTTTTGTTGGAGAACTATTTAAATATGCCGAGAAGTAAAAACCAATCATAAAAAGGTGAAAACCACTTGGTTGGTTCGGATGCCAAAAACCAATGCCGAAAACCGAAAGCCGAACGCCGGTTTTTGAAAGCCGAACGTCGGATGACTTGGTTTTTGGTTGGGGCGAACTCCAAGTGTTTTTAGCCATGTTTAAAAACTTATGAAAAACACTTTTGAATTTGCAAAAAGGGTTTTGATGAATTGAGCCTAGAGAGCCAAGATTTGGAAGTTTGTGCCGGTCTTGATCACATTAGGACCGACTCAATGCAATTCTAATTCTTTGTCCTTGATTCTTGGTTCTTGGTTCTCATGTCATCATGTCATGTTTCTTCGCCTTGGTCTTTGCTCACTTTAGCCTTGTTGTGTCACGGCGGTTTGGCATTATCAAAACCTGTCATAAAACGAACACGGTTTAGTACGACATAGGCGTAAACCCGTGTTCCAACAATAGTCGATATAGCAGTCGTAATCTTTGATAAGTTCCAGCCATCTTCTTTGTCTCAGATTCAACTCTTTCTTAGTTAACATGTATTTCAGACTTTTATGGTCTGTATGAATATATGTCGTTTCTCCGAAGAGATAATGACGCCATATTTTCAGAGCAAATACAACTGCTGCTAACTCAAGATCATGGGTGGGATAGTTACATTCATGAGGCTTCAACTGCCTTGATGCGTATGCCACGACCTTACCGTCTTGCATAAGTACACATCCCAAGCCATTATGAGATGCGTCACTAAAGATTGTGTAGTTTACACCTGGTACTGGTTGTGCTAGTACATGTGCTTCTGTGAGACATTTCTTTAGTTTTTCAAAGCTTTGTTGGCATGCGTCGGTCCACACGAATTTCATGTCTCTCCTTAGGAGTTTGTTGAGTGGAGTTGTGATCGAGGAAAAACCTTCAACGAATCGTCGATAGTATCCAGCTAACCCTAGAAAACTTCTTACTTCTCGAACATTCCTTGGAACTTTCCACTCGGTGATGGCAGATATTTTGCTGGGGTCCACTTTGACACCTTCTTTCGAAATCACATGTCCTAGAAATGTGACTTCATCAAGCCAGAATTCACACTTTGACAATTTGGCATATAGTTTGTGCTCTCGTAGTACACTGAGTACTACCTCCAGGTGTTTCGCATGGTCTTCTCGAGTCTTCGAGTACACAAGAATATCGTCGATGAACACAACAACGAATTGATCAAGATATGGTCGGAATATACTATTCATGAGATCCATGAATACTGCAGGAGCATTGGTCAAACCAAAGGGCATCACTGTAAACTCATAATGACCATAACGAGTACGAAATGCGGTCTTTGGGATGTCCTCTTTCTTGACAGGAATTTGATGGTATCCTGACCGTAAGTCAATCTTAGAGAATACAGTAGATTCTCTAAGCTAATCAAATAAGTCATCGATACGGGGTAAAGGATAACGATTTTTGATTGTGACTTTATTTAATTGACGGTAATCGATGCAGAGTCTCATCGAGCCGTCTTTCTTCTTTACAAACAGAACGGGTGCTCCCCATGGGGAAACACTCGGTCGAATGAATCCTTTATCAAGTAATTCTTGTAATTGAGCCTTCAATTCCTTCAATTCAGCAGGAGCCATACGATAGGGAGTTGCTGATATCGGTCCTGTTCCAAGAACAAGATCGATGGAAAATTCTACTTCTCTGGTAGATGGTATACCAGGAAGCTCATCAGGAAATACATCAGAAAAGTTACACACCGTTGGTATGTCCTTCAATCCAGGAGTTTCTTTTGATGTGTCTCGTACATTACATAAATAGGCTTCACATTTCTTGCGGATAATACGCCTAGCATGTATGTACGAGATGAATTCAGTAGGTGTGGGTGTCAGTTTTTCTTTCACTTCTATGGTCCTTCCATCATTGTTTTTCAGTTGTATCACCCGTCGTCGGCAATCGATAACAGCTTGATGTTCCGTAAGCCAATCCATACCGAGAATGATGTCGAATTCCTTGTACAGTAATTCAACAAGATTTGCAAGGAATTGTTGTCCTTCGACAATCAACGGACAATCTTGGTATCCATAATCTAACCTCATACTATGTCCTAGTGGATTAGACACTAGTATAGGGTGTTTTAAGTTTTCTTTCAATATGTCAGCTTTGTTAGGCATAGGTACAAAGATGTAAGATAATGTTGATCCAGGATCAATCAGCACATGCATGACAGTATCGAATAATGAAAACTTACCCTGAATGACGTCAGGGTTATCTTCAATGCATCCCTTCATGGCATACGTACGGGCAGGCACTCGTCCTTGTTGTTGGTTTTGATTTTTAACAGGATTAGATCCTGCAGTCGAGCGTTGACTGGGTGCGGGATGTGTTGATGCCGCCTGACTAGCAATAGAGGCAGGTGAAAATGGCTCCCCAGGATTTGTGGGACAGTTCTTTCGGAAATGTCCAGGTTTTCCACAACCTAGACATAATCCTTGAGCAAGCCAACATTCCCCAGGATGGTGTCTCCCACACATATTACACATTGGATTTTTCCATCCCCTTAACTTGTTGCCAGACGCCACTGATTGGGTTTGTACAGATTTCCCCTTCTTAGAGTAGTGTGAGCTACTGGGTCCTTAAAATGGTCTTTTCCCACTCGGGACAGAATTTGTGGGTCGGCGTTCACTTGTGTTAGCACCTTCTTTCTTCAAGTACTCCTTACAAGCATTCAGATCTTTGTCTGCTTTAGCAATTAGATCATAGGCTTCCGTGAAGTCCACCGTTGGTATGACAGATACTTGAGCCCTGAGATCGGGTTGGAGTTTTGACCTGAATTCCTCAATACGGTCAGTCGTGGTGCTTACTAATGTCGGTGCAAATTTGGCCAAACTGACAAACTTTTGGCGATATTCGGGAAGCGTCATATCTCCTTGTCGTAACTCCACAAATTCGGTACGTTGCTCTTCACGGAAACGTGCTGGGATATACTCTTTCTTGAAAGCCCAGTCGAAGAACTCCCACGTCCATGGCTTCGGGGTTTCGTTGCTCTCATCGGTGCGTTTCCACCATTCGTAGGCTTCTCCACAAAGTAACTGTGCTGCGAACCTAGGGTAGTCGTTGAGAGGTACGTTTAGATCTCTCAACACTCTAGCGGTTTGTTCAATCCAATTCCAAGCAACTTGAGGTTCGGCGATTCGATCGCCCAGGAACTCTTCTGCTCCATTATCTTTCAGAAATTTGAAAGTGATCACACGCGGTGGCGGCGGTGGTGGTGGTTGAAACATTGGAGCATTGGCCACTTGTTGAAGTAAGTTTGCCAAGAAAACAGGAATTGCGTAGTCAGGTTGACCACCAGCATTCGCATTGTTCTGAGGAACATCCTCTTGGTTGATAGGCTCGTTTTGGATAGGAGGGGTGAAGCTAGATGCTTCAGTGTGAACACTTATGTGTTCACTGTTGCCTTGTCCGTGTGCGGTTTCTTGACTCATTCTACAATTAACAGAAATTCCTTTATTAGGATTCTTTATTTGGGTAGTTGAGTTCATGACAGAAATTACAAAAGATTACAATAATTGATACAATCAAGGGATTCGATCAACAAGATTTATTCTAAGCATTTGCGTTTGAATAGTTGGATTTTCTTGAATTTACGGAAGGATCTTCCACACCGGATCCGCAGATGCTGTTGGTAGAGTCTATGCTGAACGTCTCTTCCGGGTCATCCCGTTCCCATGCAGCCTTGCGGCGCAGATAAATCCTTCTTTTCATTATTTTCGCGAAGCGATGGGCGCGTTGATAGCGTATCAGGGAGTCATATACATTTCGTTTGTTCTTTCGTCTTTTACCATGTACGAAAGTGCGACTTGAATCAACACTTGATATCATTTCCGAATTAACAGTTGACATCTATGAAATTCAATACAGANCGGATCCGCAGATGCTGTTGGCAGAGTCTATGCTGAACGTCTCTTCCGGGTCATCCCGTTCCCATGCAGCCTTGCGGCGCAGATAAATCCTTCTTTTCATTATTTTCGCGAAGCGATGGGCGCGTTGATAGCGTATCAGGGAGTCATATACATTTCGTTTGTTCTTTCGTCTTTTACCATGTACGAAAGTGCGACTTGAATCAACACTTGATATCATTTCCGAATTAACAGTTGACATCTATAAAATTCATTACAGACACATTTAATACTTAGATTTTTGTTACCTTCTTGGAGCAAAGGGATGCGAGAGTCGTGGATGTGATTGACAATTTTTTTTTATATAGCCAAAATATATATGTATATAATACACACACACACACACACACACACACACATATATATATATATATTTAAATCCAAGTTTTGATCCGAAGATCGGGTTTAAAACCATTTGCTCCGATACCAAATTGTAACACCCTAATCCGTCCAGGTCTGCAGCCCCTTTCGGACTAAAGTATAAACTTGGTATTCGTAAACATTCAAAATATTTCAAATATTTAAAACTTTATTTCATAATAAATAATTCAAAATAGTAACGGAGTAATTTAATGTTGCGGAAGCTTAATAAAACATAATACAAACATAATTAATTTATGTCTTTTCAAACAGTAATTTAAATCCAAAACACACATCCGTCCGATCTTCTCGTCCCATCTGCCTCCAGGAAATCATTTCTTCATTCTTTTTGTTTACCTGCGTGTAGCAAATAAAACATACTACACGCTCAGCGTTTAAGCTGAGTAAGCATATCTAATGCGTCAAACATCCATATAAACTGAATCTAAATTCATAATCAAACCCATTTGATATCATGCACATAATGTTCAGCTCAGGTACTCAATAATCATAAGTCAATATTCAACATTCATTATATTATTTTCACATTTTATCCGTCATTCATAATAACCACAATATTCAATTCAATATTTATTCATATTCAATATTCAACAATATCCTTATACTATTCTTAGTCTAAGGCCAATCACTTTAATATTTGTCAACCCTTAAATGAATTCTAGTTTAAATTATTAAACTATATTCCAATATAAAGTATTCCTAAATAATCCTTAAGGTAGGCCTAGTTTAAGATAAAAGGGTTTTGAACATCTTAAACTTACCTTCACTTAAGGCCAACCAGAAACCGACAGCGTAGTGTTCACTGTTGGGTGGGTGGTACCCCCAAACGAGTAGGTACTCAAATTTGGTTCTTGGATCCTTTACGTACGTTTTAACCCTAGCCACCGGGGTTCATACCCGCAAGGCCTAACTTAAATAGGTATATCTTAGAGGTCTTCTAGATACCTTTCAAATCAACATTAATATGGGTATATCTTAGAGGTCTTCTAGATACCCTTAACAATATATTATTTTCACAATCATCAATATATTCATTATGATTAAATCATTCACAATTATCATTTTAATCATATTATTCATTAAGATTTAATCATCATAATCATCAATCAATAATTATTACCATAATCATTAATCAACATAATATTCAATAACAACTAGCGGCCTAGCTTCAGGTGTTAACACCCTAACTTACCGTCATGCATCACATAACATTTTATTTGTTAAAAATATTACTTTTAATGTGAAAAATCATTTTTATAATGATCATAATCAATTGTTATCAAAAATAGGATTTTAGAGCTCAAAAATAACATTTTCAGACAAATTTTCGGATCAGAAATTCGGGGGATCGATCCATACTATGAAAAATCACACCCAGGGGATCGATCCAAGCCCCTGGATCGATCCAGACAGTGGCTTTTCAGCCACTGTTCATCGTCTTCTACCTCACGACTCCAATTTCGGAAATTCATTTTTAGGTTCCAAACTTCGATTAAACTATATAGAAATGTTCTCCAAGGTTCATAGATCATTTTGAAATCATTAATTCATAGTTTTAACATCAATTTAATGGTTTATGATTCTTGGTTCTTCAAGCATGTCAAACACAAAACTCAACCAAACGACCGTTTATGAACGTAGAAACGATCTATATGAACATTCTAGTCATTAGATATATCTACGGGCTTACCTCGAAGCGTAATGGAGGTTTTGAAGTTTTTCCGGCAAAACTTCCGGTGAGGATTGTGCCTATCTCCAGCGACGGGAAGCTCTCTTGACAGCACTACTTCACTCTCTACACTCTTAGCTATCTCTTGGAAGAAGAATGGTGAAAAATGGTGAAGTTTAAAGAGGTTTACATAGTGGAGTGGAGAGGAAGAAGACATAGGTTTGGTGGCATCCGTTTCCCTGTTCTGGCATCTTGGTGGAGGGAGCGGCTATTGCTAGGATTCCCAGATGCAAGTCCCTGATTGGGACTAATTTGGTCCCAGTCGGGGAACACTTTTTTGTCCAACTTTCTCCGAATTGAAATCCGATTGAACCGTTGGAATCAGACAGTCAAACTCTACATAATGATAAAATTTTTATTATTTATTGACCAACTTTATAATTCACATATTTTTGGGTCCTTCTCAGTAATTAATTAATTATCAATTAATTAATTCTGATAGGCCTATTTTCGGGGCGTTACACTAACCCCGTCTTTGGATGAACAAAAAAAGGGGATAGCACTGAAAGCAACCAAGGAAACGGTTGAAGAGGAATCAAGTGATGAAGACAATGAGTTTGACCTCATCATCAAGAAATTCCACAAATTTATGAAGAAAGAGCACGAGCACAAAGGAAAGAAGCACAACGGTTCCCCAAAGTGCTATGGATGTGGTGAGATCGGTCACATCAAACCAAGATGTCCAAAAGCCAAGAATGCCAAGGACAAACGTGGGCTCAAGAAGAAACAAGCATACATCTCTTGGGGAGGAGACTCCGACGATGAGTCAAGCGAGCAAGAGGAAGGCGAAGAAGCAAACCTTTGTCTCATAGCTCAAGAAGAAGAGGAGTCATCCAACGACGAAAACCAAGAGGTATGTATTTCTTCTACCGATTCTTATTCTTTTGAAGAAATGCAAGAAGCTCTCAAAGAGCTTTATGACGAGTTTGTTAACGCTTCTAAAACCAACAAAATTTTAAAGAAACATTTTTCTAATCTTGAAGATGAACTTGAAAAACTTCAAAAGGAAAACAAAAAACTAAAAGAGGAAAATAAATTTTATGGTAAAAGAAGCGCTGACAAACTCGAGAGCTTTACGAAAAATTGTGACTCTTGCATTGCGTTAAAAGAACAAGTTGCTAAACTAGAAAACACGGTGAAGAAATTTAATAAACCACATAATGTTAGCCTTGGTTTGCTAAGCCTCATGTTTTGATGTTAACAAACAATATAAGAGCTTAACGTTTGTTTAAGTGTTTCAGGAAAAACAAAAATCCATTAAGATTCGGTACTCAAGAATGAAGTCAAAACACTAAACTAGCGTAGAATATAGGTAGAAACCGATGTAAGGATATGACTTTATATACCTATATTCACAAGCTCAAAAGCACTCACAAAATATGTTTAAAACCATCCCATAAACATTTTCAAACATCTAAAAGGTTTTAAACTCAAAAACGAAGGATTAAGGGAATTTTGGAAAAATCAGGACAGTGGCACGGTACCCCTAGCGGTACCCCAAACGGTAGGGTATACCGCCGACACGGTACCACCATACCGTGTAACGGTACCTAGGTACCGGACGGTAGGCGTAGACGGTTGGCCCAACCCGTCCTAACCAGGTACCGCCAGAGCCGAATGGATTTTTGGTGTTACACGGTACCGAGGTACCGCCACTCACGGTACCCCCTACCGTACACACGGTACCATGCTACCGTGTGAACGGTACCGGCCTACCGTGACCGTTGGGTTACTGTTCCTGATGTGAGATTTTGAATTAAATCAACCCTAATCACCTCCCAACGGCTAATTAACATCTTCCACTATAAATACAAGCCTAATCCTTCATATTTCTTCAAGAAACAAAGCTCTAAACATCCTCTCTTTTTATTCTAAGTGTGTTCATCCTTTTATTAATTATTTTCAATATTTTGGCTATTTTAAGAGCCTTAAATTCCTGATTTTTATACACACACTTTGAGCTTGTGTTTCTAGTTANAATTAACATCTTCCACTATAAATACAAGCCTAATCCTTCATATTTCTTCAAGAAACAAAGCTCTAAACATCCTCTCTTTTTATTCTAAGTGTGTTCATCCTTTTATTAATTATTTTCAATATTTTGGCTATTTTAAGAGCCTTAAATTCCTGATTTTTATACACACACTTTGAGCTTGTGTTTCTAGTTATATACTCTCATATTCATAAGTTTGAATTGTATTTTTGAGAAAGTATACTTTCCTTCTACACCGGCTAAGTTTTGTTCTTCATTTTAATATTCTAGCCGTTGTGTATAATCTACTTTTGTGTTCTTCAAATACATCTTCTTACGGTCGAGAATAGCCGTAAAATTCTCACGTTGTAACGGTTAAGGATAGCCGTATAAATCCTTGGGTAAAGGTTCAAGGATAGCCTTTGAAATCCTTGGGGGAACGGTAGAAGATAGCCGTTAAATCTTCGTTGTAAACGGTTCGAGATAGCCGTTGTGAAATCTTGGAGTGAATCCTATTGGCAAGGGTTGTTTGCCAAAACTAGTGCGGTGCTTTGACGGAGTTCAAGAGGGCGAGACTTAGTGGATTCGGAAATCCTTGAGGAGGAGCCTCGAGGTACTGGAGTAGGGGTTTCCCGAACCAGTATAAATTCGGTGTGCATTCTACTTTACGCTTTTATTTCTGCGTTTTATATATTGCTTCCGCATTTGCCAACACCGTTTTTATCAAACTCTGAAAAGATTTTAAACGCCTTATTCACCCCCCCCCCCCTCTAAGGCGTGGGCACAACGTCTAAACCGACTAACACATAAGGATCTTAATCTCGTTTTTGATTCTATGCAATATACTAAAGAAGGAATAGGTTTTGGAAAAATTGATGAACCTGGAAATAAAGTAAGCGTTGAGCAAACACCTAGACAACCACTTAAGGCTCAACTTAAGAAAGATAAAAATCAGAATAATAGAAAACCTAGTCAATTTAAGAACACTAGACAATCTAGACAACAATCTAGGAATGAAAATGCACATGATAGACAACCTAAGAAAAACTACCAAAATGATTTTGTGCATAAAAATATTTTTTCTCAAAATAGAAGAAACAATGTGAGAATACCTAGAAATCATCCTTTTGAAAACATCCATAAACCATCCTTTTCTCAAAATAGGACAAACATGGTTAGGCCCCCTAGCTATTATCAGCCTAGGCATATGTTCAACCCAAACATAGTATGCCATTAATGCAATAGGGTAGGACATATAGCTCCCGTGTGTTTTACCAGACATAGGCACCTCACCTATAATGAAACACACAACATAATTGGTGCTAACGAAAAGAAATCCTTTGGAAAAGGATATTTGAATCGTAAACAATCTCCACAGGATAATGCACAAAAGAAACCTTATTATTTCTTCTACTTTGACGAAAAGAAGAAAGTCCACATTTAGTTACCGGAACCAACACAAGTCACACCGTGATATCGGCACTCCGTTCAGGTAGATTGGAACCCGCCGACCACGAGACGATGGGTTGGCCAAGGTAACTCATAAACGATCATCTAATCGTGTGTGTGCGCGCGCGTAAGGAAACGAATTTTGGGTGTGTGTGGGCAATAAAGGTTAACTAACCCCCAAGGACCCATAGACATACTTTCGGTACCAAAGTGTTGCTTTTTTGCAGGTACGTATCAAAGTGAGGAACTCAGGGGGAACCAGCGATGGGTGGTTTATCCCATCGCTGGGAAGGAAATATTTTCTAACCAGCAGCTCTCTTCCCATCGATGTGAACTTCTTCCCATCGCTGGGTGTTTGACACATTTTTTTTAAAATTTTTTTTAACAGATTTCCAGTAGCTGTTTTCCCATGGATGGGAGAACCTTACCATCGCTGGGAAGGCTGCCTTCAATTTTTCCACCATTTCCAGTAGATGTCTTCCCATCGATGGGAGAACCCTACCATCGCTGGGAAGGCTGCCTTCACTTTTTCCTCCCTTTCCAGTAGCTGTCTTCCCATCGATGGGAGAACCTTACCATCGCTGGGAAGTCTGTTGCAGTTCAAAAATCATAGCCGTTGGGCACCTCATTCAATGCACAACAGCCATATTTTTGAACACCAAGGGCCCAAATTCTCTTTTCCTATAAATATCAACAATCCTTGGTCATATTTAACACACAATTTACATTCATTTTGCATACTTTAAGCCTCTACTCACTTTCTAAACGCTTCAACAATGGCCAGAGGAAAGTTGAGGACCAAAACCAAGGCTTCAAAGAAGAAGGCCAACACCGACGCCACGACCTCTTCTTTATTTTCTCCTTATTAAATATGATTGTATTTTTATCCGTTGTATTCCGCATTTCCCTTTTAATGAATAAAAGTTTACTTTTAATTCTTTTTGTTAATGTCAAAAGGGGGAAGATATAAAGGTTATGCATAGATTAAGGGGGAACTTTTTCTAAAGCTAACTCTTATTCAACACATAAACTTTGTTGAAAAGAAAATTGCATTTATTGAGGAGGAACTTTTTTTAAGTCTCAAATCAATCCTCCTATGCATAACCCCGTCTTGTTTGCCATTATCAAAAAGCGGGAAATTGTTGAAACACGGGTTTATCACGTTTTCGTACTAAAGTTGTGTTCGTTTTTATGACAGGTTTTGATAATGCCAAACCGCCGTGAACGAGACAAGTTGTTGAATATACAAGGCGAGAAATAAATATAAGAAGAAAGCAAGATAGCAAGAGCTAAAAGAGACCAAGAACGAAGACCATAGTCTTTAGCGTCGTTGAGCCGGTCACAATGTGATCAAGACCGACCCAAGCTTTGCGCTTTGGCTCTTTAGGCTAAAACATTTTTTTATTGCATTTTACATATCATCAAAATTATTTTCAAACATGTCTAAACATATTAAAAACACTTGGTGTTCGCCCAAACAGAAAACCAAGCCATCCGGGGTTCGGCTATCGGAAACCGGCGTTCGGCATTCGGCTATAGGCGTTGGTTTTTGGCGTCCGAATCAACCAAGTGGTTTTCAACTTTTTATGATTGGTTTTAACTTCTGGGAACATTTAAATAGTTTTTCATAAAAAACACTTCAAAAACCACCTTTCGTTTGATAAAAACCATGCGAAACGGCATAAACTTGGCTAGCCGTGGTTTTTACTTAAATGAAGTGGTTTTCGAGTCTTTTGTGTGGAAATTGTTTTCGAATGAATTTAAATGGTTCTCCAATCAAAACATCATGAAAACCACCTTTCAGTTTTGTCTCTTGGTAAAAACCACCCGTGTACGGCGTTCACTTGGTCAACCGTGGTTTTTACCTCAACGACGTGGTTTTGAACTTACAAAGCTTGTTTTGACATCACAATACATTACATAAGTGTTTTAAATACTTAGTTTTTACTTTGGAGAACTTTGCATTTTTCGGTCGGGTTTCAGCACCAGTCAGCTAGGCCATGGTTCTAGACTACCCATCTACCCAGCGATGGTAGATATCACCCATCCATGGGTGAGTGATCCCAGGATTCCAAAATCATGCCACCCAGCGATGGGAGATATTACCCATTGATGGGTAAGCAGCCTTCAGCCCAACTGAATTCCAGAACCATGCCAAACAGCGATGGGAAGCTCTACCCATCGCTGTGCAAGCCTTGGTCCAATATAATCACAAGGCAGAATGCCCTTACCCAGCGATGGGAAGCTTTACCCATTGATGGGAACCCAGCGATGGGAGGGCATACCCATCGCTGGTTAGGCATGACCGTTGTGAGTCATTTAAGGCTGATTCTTTCCTTGTTTGAAAGTCAACCTCCCACCCAGCGATGGGAAGCATTTACCCATCGATGGGTAGCTGACCGTTGGCTTCAAAACTGAAGGAAAATTGGCTTACCAGCGATGGGTAAGTCCATACATCGCTGGGAAAGCCAATATCCTGTAGATCCACATTTTAATATCAACCCCATAAATCATGCCAATCACCCCTTTAATGCCTTGATCCGTTGAAGCCTATTTTGGCACTATAAAAAGGGGTGTTTGGGTCTACTTTACTCACCAATTCACTTCACAATATACATATCATCATTGCATTCAAACAACATCATTTTCCACAACTTTCTAGAGCCAATTCGTGTGAAGTTTGAGTTGTTCTTGAGCGTATATTTTACTCAACATCTACTCTTAAAGAGGGTCTTGTTCTTGAGTGTCTTAGTGTTGTATACACGTTAAGGGAAGCTTGTTTCCCTTGGTTGTACAAAGAAAAGGTATTTTCCTTCGGGTTGAAGTCTTGGAGTGCGTTATCTCCGAGCAAGTGTTGTTGAGGCTCGTGTGACTCGAGTTCTCGTGTTGTAACGGTTTGTTAAGCAACCGTAAGCTTAACGGAAGTAGTGTAGCTCGAGAGAGTCTCTCGGGAGACTGGATTAGCCACACGTTCTTAATTTTTTATTCCTGTGATTTTGATAAGTCCGTTTTGTATGCACTTATCTTCTCTATATTTAATGTGTTATTGTCTAATTTTAGATTAAACAAATCAATTTCTCAATGGTTTTTTATAAGTTTTTATTCATAATTGTAAAAGTAAACAAAATGTCTAGTTTTAAAAAAATAAAAATTGAGTCAAAAGTGGTACAAAAGTGTAAAAGATTGTGCAAATGGAATGCAACGGAGCAAAGAGGCAAAAGATGGTGAAAATCCTTGAAGTGAAAATTGTATATTCAATTGTGGAGATGCACCCCATCAAGAGATTTGAGGTCAAACGGATTAAAAAAGTACCAAAAAGAAATTGTTTGAAAAGAAAAAAGTTAAAAAAAGTTGTTTTGATTCAAATTAATTCGTTTGACCCAAATTGGTTCGGAATTTGAAGTCGGGGTAGAAGAAAAAGTTGTTCAGAATAAAATTTTGAGCAAGATAGTATTTTTAGAAAAAAAATTTCGGATCAGATCAAAATCCGGCCAACCAAGCGCTGCCACGTGGCGCAACTTGGCTGGCCGGCCAACTTCAGCAGCCTGCAAGTGGGTGGCGTCTTGTTCTAGCTGTCAGCCACCATCATCAATGATCATCATATAAAAAATAAAAATAAAAAGAGGAAAGGATAAGTTGATAAAAGGGAAACAAAGGGAAGGAGACGCAAGTCTCCGAATTGAGGATTTGCAGCAGTCATCCGCAGTCCGCACTAACTCTGCCCGGCGGCCGCCCCAGAGCCCGCCCCGGGAATTTTCCTGCCTATTTAAAGCGCGGCTCGGCGGAAGTTCAATCATCAATAATAAGCTCCAATCCGGGTCTGTAAGGCCCGGAACCCAATTTTTACCTCCCTTCTCAGTTTTATTTTAATATGTTAGTTTGGTTTTGTTCCGGTTGTTCCAAAGTGGCTCCGACTCTACTCTCGGTTGTAAGTTTAATTTTACAACTTTTAATAAAATGTTCTTTTATTTTATGCACTGTTGATATCTAGTATGGGTTAGGGCCCAGATTAGGGTTCTGGTAAAATTTGGGCATATACTCTGTATGTTTATTTAATAGTTGGAATAATTATTCTAGAATTATTTTTATTGTTAAATTAATTAATTATGTCGAGAGAAAAATTAATTAATAATTGGAAATTAGTTTTTACCTTGTCTATGAGGATATAAAATTAATTAAGCCAACTTTTTTAGAACACATTAATGATACCTTGAGAGAGGATAAGCTAATGAAATATTTGTGACAGAAATATTATTATTCCAATTATTGATTAAATATGTGACAACAGTAGTTAACCCAGATGATGCCTTGGCCCAAAATCTAGTCCTATACCCGTACTATTTATTTTATTTTTCTAAAAAGCGATCAGTAGTGTAGTTTATTTTTATTTATCGAATCGAGAAGGCTTCTAGACCCGTCCAAAACTTCGCCTAATTATAAAAATTAACTAATTCCCTTCGTCCACTCCTCGAGAGACACGACACTCGGAGAAAACTAACCCTTCATTGGGAAGGTTGACTTATCGAAAAACTCTTTCATCAGATTTCTACGATCAAACGCTATTGTTAGACAAATGTGCAACTCTAGAGGGGAGAGAATAGAGTTGTTTTCAAGAATGTGCGTTTTTCGCATGTGTGAAATAATAAAATCGCAGGAATAAATAAAGAGAGTAAAGGAAAGAGGAACACCCAGATTTAAACTGGTTCACCACCTCGTGGCTAGTCCAGTCCTCCGAGAGACTCTCTCGAAAGTCCTACTAATCTTCAAGCTTCAACGGGTGCTTGAAAAACCGGTACAACTTGAGAACTTGAATCACACAAGCCTCACTTTCTTACAACAACAAGACTTGAGTCACACAAGTCTTAACAACAACAAGACTTGAATCACACAAGTCTTAGCAACACTCAAATAGGATTGAGTTTACAACACAAGAATGAAAGCTCACACAATTTGAGCAAAGTAGTGTTGAAGGATTAAAGCTCTATGGATGACAACTTCTTTAGCACTCAAAGAAAAATATTTCTAACTCTCAAAAATAATATTTTGATGAGGAAGATGAAGCAAGGAATGAATATAGCTCAAAAGGTATATTAGAGCGCAAGAGTAGTGTGTAGAAATGGAGGAGAATGAGGGATTAAATAGGTTGAGGATAAAAGATCTGTTGGAGCAGACTGAGAATATACAATATTAATCGATTAAGGTAAAACCTTTAATCGATTAAGGTGTACAGAAGAGAAAAGGTCTTCTGCGCAGGGTGCAAATTAATCGATTAAATTTGACAAAATAATCGATTAGATGGCGCTGTCTCAACTAATCGATTAAATTACGAATAAAAATCGATTAAACTAAAAGCCTGAGAAATCCAGCGCTGAGAAAGTGGATCTAATCGATTATTTTAGAACAATTAATCGATTAAAGTGGAAATAATGCACAAACATAAAGGGCCCAAGCCAAGTGCGATGAGAAGGGCATTGGCTCTTACTCGTTGTTTGAGACAAGAACGCTCCTCAAGAGAAAGTATCCCTTATTCAATGGATTTGAATAGGGAGAAAAAAAGTGAGTCCAAAAATTATTTTGTGTGTCAAATGAAGTACAAAAAAATATTTAAAATGTACTTTTCTTACCAAAAAAAAATGTGTGTATAAAAAATTTTTTCAAGAAATTTTGACACACTATTTTGAAACTGACACAGTAAAATATTTTTAGACAGAGGAAAAATAATTTTTCAACTGACTCAGAAAATAATAATATTTTATCCCTCAAAATTAATTTGTTTATGCAGAAAGTATTGTCATCCTTACACATATTCCTAGACTTAATAAAAAATAAAAGGTCTTCGGAATCTTCACTTCACTTCAAAAGTCTGCGTAGGGGTAAGCATTGATTTTATCACCGAAAATATCTTGATACGCCTCTTTGCTTTTCTTGATACGTAAAATAAATTTTCGATCTTCTTGAATATAATCATCCTTTTTTCATTCATCAAAACAAAAAATATTCCAAAAGAAGTAATAAAGGGGTTTGAACTCATGTCAACAATTTCTCCCTTTTTGATAATGACAAACATAGTTGAGAAAAAGCAAAGTAAGAGTTCAAGAAATACTTTCCTTTAAAAATAATTCCCCCTGCAAGGTTAGAGAAGTGCAGAAAAAAATATCGGAGTAATAAGCGGAAAAACGTTTTTGAAAAACAAGTTTTCTCAACTATCCTTCCTTCCCCCTTTTTGTTGGACAATGTGCTATCATGAATATGTATTTTTGCAATGTCCTTTGCCCATTGTCTTTTAGGTTTTGATAATGACAAAAGGGTGACAAAACATCATCATCATATTGTGCATCAAGGCTAAGAATCAAAGCTACAACAAGTTCATATCCGTCCGTGAAAAAGGGACTTGAGCATCGGTGGAAGGAACGAGACCGAAGAGGTTGTTTCCTTAGTTGGGTAGTGTTTTAGGTCTTAGATTATGTGTTAAAGAGTATGGCATCTCTAAGGTTCATTCCCTTATCATCCAACCTTTAAAACACATTTTTTTCAGCAAACTATTCGAATAAGTTGAAAACTATTCGAATAAATCCCTGAACTTCTATTCTGACTTAGTTGAATAAATCCAGAACTAGTTGAATAAGTCAGATTGCAGTTTCACCAAAACTAGTCGACTAAGTCTTGACTTAGTTGAATAGTTCGACAGTTTCAACTACCAAACAGCTAGTTTTTTGAATGCTTTTCATCCCTATCCACTCCCTAACTTCTATAAACTACCATATCTCGTGTTTTTGGCCAAGAATATACATTGAAAACACTTCAAAAACATATCATTTGAATATCCAAAGAGATTCTACTCAATCCCTTCCTTATATCCAAGCAAGGCAATTGTTTTGATTGCTAAATCATTTCTTGCATGAGTTTTTCCTCATTGCTTGAGTCTTTGAGAGATATTGCCATATTCTAAAGGACTTCATTGTATTTGCAACAATCTACTCCGTGTTGGGAGAATTACTCGGTTGCGGTTTGTTTTCTTACTTTTTTGTAAGGGATTTGTATTCTTGGTGTTGGGATTACACCAAGGGTAGAAATCCTAACGGTTTGTGAAATCAAACGTTAGGTGGAAGAAATCCTGAGTTTTGTGAAATCAAAACTTCGGTGGTAAGATAAGAGGCTTGTGAAATCAAGTTCTCGAGTTGTATTCGGATTGTCAAACTGCGTTAAGTTTGACAGGTTAGTGAAGGCCTGGGCACGATTGCTTCGGGGACTGGATGTAAGTATTTAGGCCGAACCAGTATACATCGTGTGTTGCTCCTTCTCTTCTTGTTTGTCTTCTTGCTCCCTCTAGAGGTGCGTAAGTTGTTCAACACTTTTGGCATTATCAACCGATATCCTTCCCCTTAATCAATGCCGGGATATTGAAGGATAAAAAATTTTTTGCATGAGTTTTCTAAAAAAAAGAGAACTCCTAAAAAAATGCCACAAAGGGACAATATGTTCTAATAATGAACAATATTGTCAAATCAACATCAATACACAGTTAACAACAGTAAAAAGTCATTAGCCAAAGCATTATCATCATCCACCAAAAGAGTTATAAAAGCAATAACAATTAACAGTGTATCTTAACAAGGCATAAAAAGAAAGCACCAAAGAAATCAAAGAGAGTTCGCCGGACGAGCTCCTCCGCTGAAGCTGTGACGCGGGCTACGGTAGGAGCGGGATTGCTCGAAACGAGTCATCCTCTCGTTGAATTGGCGAACGTCATCACAGATGCAGGTGAGAGTATCAAAGATCCTCTTCACCCAAGAAGGTTCTGGTGCTTCTTCTCTCGGATGAGTCCTGCGTTGACGAGTGACGTGCTCCGTGGCTCGACTTCCTCCGGTACGTGATGACTCGGCTTGAGTCTCGTTTTGGCTCTCTTCTTCGTCTGCGACTACCAGGTCCAGATTTGGTGCAGCATCGCCCTCCTCACGGTACACGATCCAGGAAAACTTGGTGTCCTTGATGTAGCAAGTCTTCTTGACTGGAACCTGAGTGTCCCGAGTAAGGCCTATTTTGCAATGAGCAAGGATATGCATGATGGGGATGGCAAAATGGAGATGAGAAAAACGAGTGCCATCACTAAGTGCAACGATAAAGAAGTGAACCCAATCAAATTTGACATTGTTCAACAGGACGTAAAACAAACGAATATCGTCCTTGTTGACAACGCCATGGTTCGAATCACGGGGCAACAAAACAAAGGAGAAGATGTATTGTTAGACGCGTTGAATCAAAGTGAGGTTAATGACACTCGGGTTGCTAGAATTTCTAAACTTGAGGTCACGATGATCTAACCCGAGTTGTCGCCAAATCGCCTCATCTTGGAATGTTTCATCCAAGTTTTCGGTAATTTCACCTCGACAAAGGCCAAACAGAGAAGTCAAACCGGCACCGTCAATGAAAACGGTTTTGCCGTCAACATAGGAAATGAGAGATGACGAGTCTCCCTTAGTGGTACGAAGATTTGCATAAAATTGACGTATAAGATTTGGACAAAAGAATTCATACGTCAAATGGATGAAACGAAGCAAACCTTGCTGAGAGAAAAGAGACTTACTCGGGGCATAGGTTGCCGATTTGAAGAGGTCCTTGTGCACAATCTTCGGTGAGACAATCTCCTTCGTGAGAAAGGTGTTGTGGAACCTTTCCGCTAATGCTCCCGTGTTGAATGCAAGTCCGGTTTGGATGTGGATGTACTTGCTCCCTTCACGACGCCATGGGCGCTCACCTTCTTCCGCCGGCGATTCTTGACGCGAGGTGCGGTTCTTGCACCTTGGCATCCTTCCACTTTGAAATTGATGATGTTTGGTGAAAATTTAAAAAAAAATGAAGGAATTTGTGAAGAATTTGTTGAGGAAATCGAAGAGGGTTTCGCACCAGAGACTAGGGTTTCGCAGCAGAGATAATTGGCTAAGAAGACGAAGATACGGTCTCTGACTTTATTAAATAAAAAAACGAATATTAATCTATTAATAAAGGTGCTTTAATCGATTAAGGAACACAGCCGAGGCCAATCGATTAAATTAAACTGATTAATCAATTAGAAGTGAAGCAGAACCAAAGACGTTTGCGCTGAAGGCTATTAATCGATTAAACAAAGACTGTTAATCGATTAAGATGGACAGACGCCTCTAATCGATTTCTCTTTGAGGAGTAATCAATTAAAAACAGTTTGGTAGAAAAGAAATCATTAAGTCCAATTCGGTTGAATGGCAAGGGAAGAGATACCTGCAGTACAAGCCCTGCAAAAAAAGAATTTATCGCGCCTCCGACGCTCAAATTAGTAAAGTAAAATAAAAAGGAATGAATTAGTTCATAGAGATATCCAAAATGCCAAGTTCGTTCCGAATGTGGAAGAAACTCTCCCTACAAAGGGGTTTCGTGAAAATGTCCGCCAATTAATGTTTCGTTTCAACAAACTCAATTGTGATATCTCCCTTTTGGACATGATCTTGTATGAAGTGATGCCTAATTTCTATGTGTTTAGTCCTCGAGTGAAGAAGGGGGTTCTTCGTTAGACTAATAGCGCTCATATTGTCACACCTAATTGGGATGTGATCAAGTATAAGGCCGAAATCAACTAGTTGCTATTTTAGCCAAAGAATTTGGGCACAACAACTTCCCGCAGCGACATATTCCGCTTCGGTGGTGGAAAGTGCAACACTAACCTGTTTCTTACTAAACCACGAGATTAACGAATGACCGAATAAGTGGCAAGTACCGCTGGTACTTTTCCTATCGAGTTTGCAACCTGCAAAATCCGAGTCAGAATAGCCAACAAGATGACATGTCGAACCTTTGGGATACCAAAGACCTACGTTCAACGTGCCCGCGAGATATCGCATTATCCTTTTGATCGCAACCAAGTGTGACTCTTTAGGACATGATTGATACCTAGCGCATATACAAACGGAGTACATGATATCTGGTCTACTCGCGGTAAGATAAAGTAAAGAGCCGATCATACCTTGGTAGCGCTTGATATCTACCTCTTTACCTTTTTCATCCTTGTCGAGATAGAAAGAGGTGCTCATTGGTGTGTCAATGGATTTGGATTCGGTAACATCGAATCTCTTAAGCAATTCCCTGCAATATTTCATTTGACACACGAATGTCCCTTCTTTGCATTGTCTAATTTGCAGCCCAAGGAAGAACTTTAATTCTCCCATCATCGACATTTCAAATTCACTTTGCATCATATCGGAAAAATCCTTGCACAAAACCTCGTTAGTAGCACCGAATATGATATCATCTACGTAAACTTGAACCAAAAGGATGTCTTGGTTATCTTTCTTGATGAAAAGAGTAGTGTCAACTTGACCCCGTTTGAACTCATGGTCCAAAAGAAATTTGCTTAACCGTTCATACCAAGCACGAGGTGCTTGTTTGAGACCGTAAAGCGCCTTTTTGAGTTTGAAGACATGTTCGGGAAACTCATAGTCATCGAAACCCGGGGGTTGTTCGACATTAAGGAAGGCACTTTTAACATCCATTTGATAAAGTTTAAAATCCATCGTAGATGCAAAAGCAAGTAATAAACGAATAGCTTCTAAACGTGCAACCGGTGCATAGGTTTCTTCATAATCAATGCCTTCTACTTGATTGTAGCCTTTAACTACAAGCCTAGCTTTGTTTCTAGTGATTACTCCATTTTCATCGAGTTTGTTACGAAACACCCATTTTGTGCCAATAACGGAATGATCATTAGGTCTAGGCACTAATTCCCAAACATCATTGTGTTTAAATTCGTTAAGCTCCTCTTGCATTGCCATAGACTAATGTTCATCATTAATAGCATCCAAAATGGTTGTTGGTTCAATTTGTGAAACAAAGGCCATGTGATTAATTGTGTTCCTAAGAGAATTACGAGTAGAAACTCCCTGCGTTATGTCACCAATGACATTGTCAATCGGGTGATTCTTCAACGTTCTCCACTCCTTAGGAAGCTCCGTTTGCTCCTGCGTTTTCTCTTCTTCCGGTTCTTTTTCCTTAACGATTTCTTCTTCATCGTCATAAGAACCTGCAACATTGTCAACAATACCTTTTCTCGCCAAGCGAGCATCAAATTCATCGAAAACAACATGAATAGACTCCTCTACGGTCTTAGTACGCTTGTTGAACACTCTATATGGCTTACTACGAAGAGAATAACCTAAGAAAATTCCTTCATCCAACTTAGCATCAAATTTTCCCAAGTTATCTTTTCCATTATTATGAATAAAAACTTTACATCCAAAGACATGAAAATAGGAAAGGTTAGGCTTTCTTCCTTTGTAAAGTTCGTAGGGCGTTTTCTTGAGTATCGGTCTAATGACGGCTCGGTTTAACACGTAGCACGCGGTACTCACGGCATCTGCCCAAAAATATTTAGGAAGCTTAGCCTCATTGAGCATAGTTCTAGCCATCTCTTCAAGAGACCTATTTTTCCGTTCAACCACGCCATTTTGTTGTGGTGTATGGGGGGGGCGAGAAGTTATGCTCAATGCCTAATTCTTCACATAAGGCGTCAAAGCCATCTTGATCGAATTCTCCCCCATGATCACTTCTAATGGATGAAATGTGACAATCTTTTTCATTTTGAACCAATTTGATAAATTTCTTAAAAACATTAAGTGCATCATACTTATGAGCAAGGAAAAGTGTCCATGTAAACCTCGAATAGTCATCAACGATAACAAAGCCAAAGTAATTTCCTCCTAAACTCATAGTCCTTGAAGGTCCAAAAAGGTCCATGTGCAAAAGTTGTAATGGCCTAGTCGTAGAAACAATGTTCTTTGACTTAAACGAGGCCCTTACTTGCTTCCCCTTTTGACATGCATCACAAATTAGATTCTTCTCAAACTTAAGTTTAGGAACACCAATTACTAAGTCTTTAGAAACCAACTTATTAAGATGGTCCATATTAACGTGAGCTATCCGACGATGCCATATCCACGTTTCTTCCTCTTTGGTAATGAGGCACTTAACTAAAGTAGACGGGGAATTTTCAAGATCAAACATGTAAATGTTATCTACTCTACTAACACAAAGAATAGTCTTATTGTCACACAAGCGTTCTACAATGCATTTACTAGAATCAAAGATGACAAGGTTACCTCTATCGCACAATTGACTAATACTAAGAAGGTTGTGCTTGAGGCCCTCAACAAGAAGAACGTTCTCAACGGTTGTAGCATTGTCTCTCCCTACGGTGCCACTTCCAATGATCCTTCCTTTGTTGTTGTCACCAAAAACGACATTGCCACCTTTGAAATACTCTAAACTCCTAAATTTGGATGCGTCTCCGGTCATGTGCTTGGAGCATCCGCTATCGAGATACCAAGAGGTACTCGAAGCCTTCAAGCACACCTACAAAAAGATATCAAGGAGACGGTTTAGGTACCCATGTATTGTTGGGTCCTTTTTGGTTAGCATATGTGCGATGTGTGTGCGTTTGTTGAAAATGCCTAATTTTGGTGAAGCACAC
>OOIL02002775.1:86650-186418 GCA_900332095.2 Cuscuta campestris | reverse complement strand
CAAATAACGTTTGGATTATTCATCCTATATGGTTGAGTGTAATGAGTTCTAGGTTTGCTAAGAGGTGCTCTTCTAGTTTGATTATTTGTCCTGGCATTTTTATTCCCCCTAGCTTTAACAAATATTGTTTTTCTAGGTTGGTTTTTCTTATATCCGAGTCCTTCACCATTACTAACTTTTTGCTTAAGTATTTTATCTAAGGTGTTTGAAGCATTATTAAACTTTCCCAAATTGCTCTCTAAACTAGCAACCTTAGCTTTTAGTGATGTACAACTAGATCATGTAGAAGAAGTAGATGAAGGTTCTTGTGGCCTTTTTCCAAGAGAGATAATTTCTTGTTTAAGTTTATCATTTATATTTTTGAGTTCTTTTACATCTTTTTCAAAAATCAGGATTTTTTGTTTAACTTCATTATTTTCTTTGGAAGCCTTTTTAAACATTCCTACAAGTTCTTCTACAATGCAAACAACATCATTAAGAGTTAAAGGATCATTGGGAGAA
Organism: Cuscuta campestris; assembly: GCA_900332095.2. Taxonomy (NCBI): domain Eukaryota; kingdom Viridiplantae; phylum Streptophyta; class Magnoliopsida; order Solanales; family Convolvulaceae; genus Cuscuta; species Cuscuta campestris. Next base: position 185,917 of record OOIL02002775.1, on the reverse strand, counting down.
GGTTCTTGATCACTTACCTCTTTTGATGTTTCACCATCCTCAATGGCCATGAGACATAGGTTGGCCACTTCCTCCGTTTCCGAGTCTTCACTCTCGGAGCCGTCGTTCTCCCAAGAAATGTAGGCATGTTGCTTCTTCGGTGCCCTCTTGTCCTTCTCGTTCTTGAGCTTTGGACACATTGGTTTGATGTGTCCAATTTCACCACACCCATAACACTTGGGTGGAGTGTTCTTCTTGGCTCCCCTCTTGAGCATCATCTTCTTGAATTTTCGGACGAAGAGTCCGAGGTCGGTGTCGTCGCTGTCATCATCTTCACCATCAACGTTGTTGTGGGATGATGTTGTTGCGGGTAGAGCAATAGACCTCTTGCTCTTCTCTTCAACCACCTTTGAGAGTTGGGTGGTTTCGTAGGTAATGAGATTACCTCGAAGAGCATCATAGGTCGTTGTTTGAAAGTCACGACCTTCTTCAATTGCGTCCACCTTTGAACGCCATTTTGGGGATAAGCTTCGTAGCACCTTTCTTACAAGTTCTCGGTCGGTGTAAGTCTTCCCGAGAAGATTGAGAGGATTAATGATCTTAGAGAACCTCTCAAACATTTCCTCAATCTTCTCGTTGTCCTTCATTGAGAAGAGTTCGTACTCGTGGGTGAGATGGTCGATTTTGGCCTCCCGAACCTGCGTGGTTCCTTCGTAGGTGACCTCCAATTTCTCCCACATTTGTTTTGCGGTTTCACACCGCGAGATTTTGCGGTAGTCACCCGCATTAAAACCACAATAAATCATGTTTATTGCCTTAGAGTTGAGCTCCATCTTTTTGCAATCTTCGTCGGTGAACTCCTCTTCGGTTTTGGGGACGTTGACTTCACCGACTTTCTTCATCGGGACTCCGCAGCCGTTCTTCACAATCAACCACAGCTTATAGTCGTTGGATTGGATAAAGATTCTCATCCTCTCCTTCCAATAAGAGTAGTTGGTTCCGTCAAACAACGGTGGCCTTGTGGTTGATTGTCCCTCGGTCACTCCTGCGTTGAACATCCTTGACGCCATTTGATCTTTTAGTTCCTGAAAAATAATGTATTCGAAGAACTTCCTGCTTCGATACCAATTGTTAGACAAATGTGCAACTCTAGAGGGGGGTGAATAGAGTTGTTTTCAAGAATGTGCGTTTTTCGCATGTGTGAAATAATAAAATCGCAGGAATAAATAAAGAGAGTAAAGGAAAGAGGAACACCCAGATTTAAACTGGTTCACCACCTCGTGGCTAGTCCAGTCCTCCGAGAGACTCTCTCGAAAGTCCTACTAATCTTCAAGCTTCAACGGGTGCTTGAAAAACCGGTACAACTTGAGAACTTGAATCACACAAGCCTCACTTTCTTACAACAACAAGACTTGAGTCACACAAGTCTTAACAACAACAAGACTTGAATCACACAAGTCTTAGCAACACTCAAATAGGATTGAGTTTACAACACAAGAATGAAAGCTCACACAATTTGAGCAAAGTAGTGTTGAAGGATTAAAGCTCTATGGATGACAACTTCTTTAGCACTCAAAGAAAAATATTTCTAACTCTCAAAAATAATATTTTGATGAGGAAGATGAAGCAAGGAATGAATATAGCTCAAAAGGTATATTAGAGCGCAAGAGTAGTGTGTAGAAATGGAGGAGAATGAGGGATTAAATAGGCTGAGGATAAAAGATCCGTTGGAGCAGACTGAGAATATACAATATTAATCGATTAAGGTAAAACCTTTAATCGATTAAGGTGTACAGAAGAGAAAAGGTCTTCTGCGCAGGGTGCAAATTAATCGATTAAATTTGACAAAATAATCGATTAGATGGCGCTGTCTCAACTAATCGATTAAATTACGAATAAAAATCGATTAAACTAAAAGCCTGAGAAATCCAGCGCTGAGAAAGTGGATCTAATCGATTATTTTAGAACAATTAATCGATTAAAGTGGAAATAATGCACAAACATAAAGGGCCCAAGCCAAGTGCGATGAGAAGGGCATTGGCTCTTACTCGTTGTTTGAGACAAGAACGCTCCTCAAGAGAAAGTATCCCTTATTCAATGGATTTGAATAGGGAGAAAAAAAGTGAGTCCAAAAATTATTTTGTGTGTCAAACGAAGTACAAAAGAATATTTAAAATGTACTTTTCTTACCAAAAAAAAATGTGTGTATAAAAAAAATTTCAAGAAATTTTGACACACTATTTTGAAACTGACACAGTAAAATATTTTTAGACAGAGGAAAAATAATTTTTCAACTGACTCAGAAAATAATAATATTTTATCCCTCAAAATTAATTTGTTTATGCAGAAAGTATTGTCATCCTTACACATATTCCTAGACTTAATAAAAAATAAAAGGTCTTCGGAATCTTCACTTCACTTCAAAAGTCTGCGTAGGGGTAAGCATTGATTTTATCACCGAAAATATCTTGATACGCCTCTTTGCTTTTCTTGATACGTAAAATAAATTTTTGATCAGTTTGAATATAATCATCATGTTTGTCAATCATCAAAACAAAAAATATTCCAGAAGAAATAATAAAGGGGTTTGAACTCATGTCCAACAGCTATTCACCCCCCTCTAGCGTTGGTCATTTATTCTAACAGTATGTCGTCATACCTTAAGAATGCTCCTTTTGCTATGCAGTGACAGTCACTGAATTAGCATGTTATCTACTCATAACATTTAGAGTAGAACATTTTCGGTCTTTATCATGATATTTGATAGGCGTGTCGTAGCACCTACAAATTAATTAATTATTTTCCTTAACTCCTAACCCCCTTTATGCAATAATATTCATTAAAACATCTAGATAGGGCAAGTAAGGGTCGATCCCACAAGGAAAGATACTTTTTAGGCTATGAAAATCAGTTTACTTGTCACTTCTATTGAATAAAAATAACTAACGAAAATCTAAAACTAAATGATATGGGGGGTTTGAATGATAATTCTAAAAAGATAAAAAACAGACAAATAAAATAAAGATAAAGGATAACTAGATAACAGATACGAGACGAAACCACAGCAGCAAGCCAAACTCAGAAGTCACTCAGGGGGAAAACAATCACACAATAAACTTTATAAAAATGTAGACAATAATAATTAGCTTAAACCATTTTAAAAATACTTATAGTTTTTAATAGAGAATAAACTGAACAAATCTGATTAACTAATTAATTATGCCTTGATTCTGAAATTAAACTGCTAATTAAACTCAGGGTTATGCTGAAAAAGAGGTCCACCAACGGTTCTTCCCTATTCTCCCATTCATATTAGCTCATGTTAACACCAACCCTAACTCTAAACCCTACTACCCTTAGCAACCCAAAGACCAACCCTTAAGTTACTACTAAGAATAACGCATTAAGATTTGTGGAAAACATCACCATAACAACTTTGCAGTAACACTACAGTTATTTAGCAAAATCAGTTCGAGAACCTTGATTAGCAAAAACCACTTAGCGAGGCAGTAAGTACTAATCAAGTGACACTTGGTTTCTAGAAAAGTTCGGCTACTTAAAGCACTTTGGACTTTAAAAGAATACGGAGTATCAATTTACATTGGATTAGGCGCGCGTTCCTAATTTGGTCCAATTTAAGTAAAATCCGGTGAATAATAGTTCTCAGAACACCTTTTGAGTTTAGATTTAACAGTAGCGTAGAGCTAAAATCTCTTCAAAGTCAAATTAATTCAACAAACAAAGATTCAATCTTTTTGTCAAACAATTTGGCCTAAGAAGGTTTTATAATTTCAGAGACAATAATCAATCAATAAATCATAACTTGAACCATTTAACATCAACACTCAAACAATTCAACACTTATAATATAACTTAAACATTCAAGAAACATGAAATTGAAAATAAACATATTTAATATGGAGATTCAAATTCATCAGTTTTAGAAATTAATAAGTTTTAAAAAATCCTAAATAAGAATGGAAGTAGAATCAAAACACAAGAAAAACTCCCCTGACTTGTTCTTCTTCATTCCCACGGTGCACACAGAGGACCTAGTGGAGCCGCCGCCGGACCATATGTCGTCGCGGCGCCGCGCCGGACCTAGGGTCGAAACCCTTGGTCCGACTCTCTGTTCCGTTTCCCTCTCTGCTCTCTTCCGATCTGGTCTCCCGATCTCCCTCTAGAATTGGGGTTGAAGGAGATGATTTTTCTTGTGGCTTTTGTCTCCTTTTATAATTGTGAAGTTTGGAATCTTCAATTTGGAGTATGATTCTTGCAATTTGCGTTGGATTTGGGGAAGGACTCTGTTTCTTGCGCCTTCCGTTTGGAGTCTGCTCTCTTCTGCGCTGGTTAGTGCAGTTCATCAGTCTAAGACCGGACCGACCCGAACCGGACCGAAGACCGAAATGAGTAAATTCAAGGACCGAAGACCGGACCTAAATCCATTCGGGTTTGGACCAGACCGAACCGAAATATTTAGGACCGAACTGGTCCGGACCGATTGGACAAAAAAAAATACATACCCGGAGTATTTTTTAATTATTTTGATCAATTAAATATATTTTAGACTTTTTACTATGTACCATTCAAATAGAAAATGAATAAAAAAAATAGGCAACCTTAAAATGGATACACAATATGAACTACTTCAATGTAGAACCATAAAACAAATATCAACATTTTGTTTAGATTTTTTTTAAAATTACTTAATAAAAAACCTTTTTAATTAAATAAATTAAAATATCTATTAAAATAGAGCATCAAAGTGTAATAAAGAACTTAAAAAGTAGAGTTTTAGTATTTAGGTCCAGTAGGGTCATTAGGTCCAATCGATCCAATACTAAATAATTTCGGGTTTGGACCGGACCGGACCAAAACCCGAATGCCTAAATTTTCTGGATCGAAGACCGACCCGAAATCCATTCGGTCCGGGTTCGGTCTGGACCTAACGGTCCGGTTCGATCGGTTTTTTCGGTCCAGACCTAAATGTGAACAGCCCTAGCGCTGGTTTGCTTCCTCTTCTACGGTTCTTTCTTTTTTTCTCTTTTATTTATTTGCTTGCTTCAATAATTGGTTGGGTCAAAAGGTGGTGGATCAAATACATCTTTGGGCTTGGTCCTAACTTCATTCTTCTCCCATTGCTTTGTTCCATCAGCCCAATTCCATTATCTTCTTTAGATCAGGACTCCAAATTAATTATCAAATATAAATATGCTCAAAATCATGCATTTTATGTATAATATGCAAACAATGGCCTAAAATACTAAATATTAGAAAATATGCTCATTTAGGTATAAAATGCATATTAAATATATTAAAACTACTCAGAAATGAGGAAATAAAATACGACATTTTATGACTTAACAATATTCATGATAGGTCCAAAGATAGTTGCATAATGAACGATTCTTATGCATTCCCTATGTTGAGGTATATCAAGTCTTCAAAAGACTTGAATCTTTGGATTACGGGTAAGTATTTAGATCAACAACATTGAATCTGCAAATAACTTGCCCTTATATATAGACCTTGTGACTCCATTTAATCTATCCAATAGATTCAATATTCATTGCGTATTTGGTTTTACTTATAAGGAATTCTACTCAACTCCCCATGGATGTTTGAAGTAGGAATATCGAACTTACCTTATGGAAAAACATAGCGCTCCCACTATCCTTTTATTGTCACAAGTTTTCATCCCTTAAAGACAAACTCATAAGTAATTATGATTTTCTTAGAGAGATGAAATAGCTCCAAGAAACTTTGATTAAGATCTCACCGGGTAACATTTGAATCTTATAGCTCGTTGCCATTTCTTGGACTTGATGCTCATAAGATTGGTCAATGACTCATCTCATGCTATAAGCCAAAAGCCGAATCGTATTCAGATAGACCAAATCTATACTTGTGTTATTTGAGCAATCTCGAGACACAACATATTGTATCTCTTGCTCATGTTCCATTCTTAGAAGTTGGTAATTTGAAGTTGTATTAGTCTTTATCTGTAATAAATAAAATAAACTCATGATTATGACACATTAATAGATAAATCCGATGAAGTATTTGCAACTCCTTCAATTTTCTCTCCTCACGCTTGCCGATCCCATCATTGGATGTTTCACATTATTGCAGGTGTTTCATAAAATGTTGCAGCGCCCATGAAAAAACAGAAACAATTATAGGTTTTGTTTTTCTAAAAGTTGTAGGAGTTAACAAGTTTACCATGTCTTACAAGTTTAGAAAAATATGGCACCGCTTTTAATAGTGGCTAACACGAAACTAATAAACATAAGGACCAGATTGAACAAAAATGAATAATACGACTCTGTATATGAACTAAATTTCACCAAATCTGAATAGTGCACATTTTTCTTTAGTGTAGGAAACTTCATGCTATACTCTTTACTCTATTACTCGTACAATTCCATTCACTCAGAATTATTGTAGGTTGTGTTCGGATTTATTGTACTAACAAATAAACTTCTGGACCAAAACATTGCATTAATGGTTCTTGTAGTATTATTTTTCCTCTTCAAAGTTATCAAAGAGAACTTGCACATTTCCTCGGGATAAAGCACACAAAAGCCAGACTGATCTCACAGGCGGGATCTCCCTGTTTCCATTTCCAAACTCTGCAACGCAAAATATCGGTTGACCATATTACGTATCCCGTCAAAAGAATGAGACTTATTAGTTGTCCACTTCCATGTATTCATTTGTCCAGAATTAGTTGTCCACTAAATCCCGACGGATGGATGTATTAAATAATTTATTAAGACTTATAAAGCCAAAAAGACTGCAGACTTACAAGAGGGGCAGCCTTGGCAGCTCTTTCAGCCAAGTAAGAACATGGCTCAAAGACACCTCCATAGATCTTTGACCAATCATTAAGCTTCGAGTAAATGTACTTTGATCCAAGGGTGTCTGCCCAAAACAGGATGCCTCCCCTGGTTGATGATACAAAATGTTGAGAGAGATCATTAATCAAATTATATGCTTAATGATCTATTAATTAAGCAACATGATGAAATTGAGAACACAGACCTGTAAGGTGGGAAACCCATGCCCATGACAGACGCTATGTCTAAATCAGCCGCTTTGATTGCAATGCCTTCAGCAAGTACTCTACATGCTTCGTTTACAATTGGCAAAAACGTCATCTCCACAATGTCCTTATCCGAAAGTTTTGTCAACTAAAATCAAGTTCACCTCGTGTTTAGTTGACCGTAAATGTAACAAATTAATACCTATTACGGTTATGTGAGGTTAAGATGAGAGAGAGACCTTAGGGTCAATGGTAACGCCAGACATTTCCCTTGACTCCTCAATGTATTTCTTTATTTCAGGATCTGGGCTGGCTTTGCGCCTTTCATCATAAATATAAAATCCTCTCCTAGTGGATTCACCTAAAACATTTCCAAGACCCATACAATCATTTGCTAGCTTGAGAAAGTAAAAAATATATACTCCCTCCGTTCCATAAAACCCTTTCCCTTTCATTTTTTTCAATTCCCTAAAACACTTCCACTTTCTATTAAAAAACCACTTTTACCCCTACTTTTTTATACCCTACCTATCACTTCATACTTTTTCACTAATAACCAAACTATCACATCTTACTTTTATCCATCACATCAGGGGCAAAATTGGAAAATCAACCAAAAATACACTTTTCTTATTTTGGCCCAAAGTCAAAATAGGAAGTGTTTAAAGGAACGAAGGGAGTATGAATTAGGAAGCAGCAATGGTACCTCCCCTATTGTCTTCTTGCATGAGTGGTATCAACATCGATTTATAAGTTCTTTTTGGAAAGTTCATCACGTATTGACCTCCTGTTGCCATTGAAACGCCAAAGCCAACAAGGTCGCACAATCTTCATACATACAACAAAACAATTGAGCACATACATGTAAATTGAAATAAAAACAGATTCGTCCACGTAGGCAGGATAGTGAATTTTCATTAATGGAGACAAAGCATGACCTAAAAGGGCCCATGGGCATTCCAAATTTGGTAATTGCTTTATCTATTTTGTAGACATCTGTACCCCGTTCCACGAGCAAGAGAGCAGCTTGAGTGTAAGGAAAGAACATCCTGTTGACAGCAAAACCAGTGCAATTACCCACAACCATAGGGGTTTTCTTTATCTTTTTCCCAAGCTCTAGTAAGTCGACAATAGTTTGACGAGACGTTTTTTGAGTGCGAACAATTTCCAAAAGTGGCATCACATGAGCTGGACTGCATTTAAAATAGAGAAACTATTGAACCAGCAGAAAAACATAGATATAAAACTTGCATCTCCAGTAGATATTACCTGAAAAAGTGGGCACCAATGATACGGTCATGTGATCTTGTTTTCTCTCCAATTAAGTTCAAGTCAATGGTGGATGTACTGCTCGCAAGTATGCAATGCGGAGGACAATACTTCTCAAGATCAGAAAATATGTTCTGCGTTAGATTTATGTCCTCGATAACAGCCTGTTCAAAAGAAAATTGCACTGAGATACAAAAAAACAATATCATACAAACTGAACTGAGAATCTATACGCTACCTCAATTGCCAAATCCACATCTCTAAAGCTTTCGTAGTCTAGGACACCTTTTAGCAGGGAAAAAGTTTTTTCAAACTTCTCTTGACTCATTTTCCCCTTCTTCACTCGACTTTGCAAATTGGCTGTTGCACGACATGCATTACATCATATAGAAAGAATTAAATCATAAAGTCAAACCTAGACCATATCCTTACCTTTTACTCTACCAATTCCAGCTTGCAGAAATTTCTCATTAACTTCCTTCAAAATTACAGGATAGTTGCAGAGAAGAAAAGTTGTTGCGATACCAGAGCCCATTAGACCCCCTCCCAGAATTCCAACCTTCTTAATGTTTCTTGGTGCAAGCCCTTGATCAGTTACACCAGGAACCTGTATACAAAGATATTTGGAAAGCTTATACCAAAGCTGGCATCAATGTAGCTTTACTGGAAATGTATGGGGAATATGGTCATAGTCTATTCAAAGTGATTCTCAGTGTGGTTATTTATAAATATATGCATATGCACGATATATTCTTTTAATAATAGCCTAATGCTATTACTTATCTTACCTTTTTTGTTCCACGAAGGGCAAAAAAAATGTGTACCAAGGCCTTGCACGTGTCCGAATATAGAAGCTCTTGGAATGCTTCTGCCTCCTGCAAATATCAAGTGCATGCTAGATCATTAGACACTATGAGTTCTTGACCAAAGCCAAAAAAGAGCCAAGGGAAGAATTAAACCTTCCAAAGGCCAGCACGTGGACCAGATACTATACCCTCTTCAACAACATCAATGCAGACTAATGGATGGTTAAGATTTGGAGCTTGCTTACGGGCCTGAGCTCGAGCAAACTTTAGGATCTCCTTGGCATCCCCAAGTGGTTCTATTCTGTCTGTCCTATAGAGACTTATAACCCAAGGTTTGCGACGTTCAAAGATATCAAGAACCCAACGACGTGCAGCATCCAATAGTTCATTGGGTGAGACAACAGCATCTACGAGACCCAAATTCAAGGCTTCCTGTCCTTTAACGAGCTTTGATGTCTAGGAGACACACAAGAGACACGTGTACATGAGAGAGTTGAATGTATAGATTAAACAAAAAGCTGTATTCTAATAAATATTGTGAATACTATTTTTAAAATGGGAAATGTAACATGAGCTAGCACTTACAAGCATCATCTCTAAGCCCTTAGCAAGACCAACAAGGCGTGGAAGCCGTTGTGTGCCTAACAACACAAACTATTCAATTACTGTGAATGACAATGTGACTTGTAATTATAAATATCAAACTATTTTTGCAATCATATTTTGAAATAAATACTCAAAACCCATGTTCTGCACAGGAAAAAGAAAATCCAAGTTCAAAAGAGAAACTTGAAAAGGAAGAGATAATTTCGGATATATATATATATATATATAAAAAGAGAGAGAGAGAGAGAGAGAGAGAGAGAGAGAGAGAGAGAGATGACAATCACTATCATCAGTATTTCATAAGAGCTTTACTATAGGAACAATTACTATAAAGAGAGAGAGAGAGAGAGAGAGAGAGAGAGATGACAATCACTATCATCAAACTGTGAACAATGTACCAATATTTACTATAGGAACAATTACTATTTTTGATCTTTATGGAGTTAGGCATCTAATAACTCTATGGACCACGAAGTGCTTGCAAATCCCAACATACCTCCAAACCCAGGAATTATACCAAGTGGGAGCTCCGGTAAGCCAAGTTGTGCATGTGGAGTAGAAATACGGGCATGGCAAACCTAAAAGGATGAAAAAGGTTACCTTATGGAAGTATACATAAATTCAGTAAATAAACCGTATGAAATGTTTACCATTGCAACTTCGAGTCCTCCACCTAGAGCAAGACCATCAATGGCTGCTACTGATGGTTTTCTTGAAGCTAGGCATGGGAATGGAAACGAATGATTAAAGAAGCATATATGATAGTCAAAATATACAGTTTTTCTAAGCGTTGGTGTGCCACCGTGCCACATGATCTGTAGGATCGTTTTGAACTTCCCAGTGGGTCACCCATCCTGGGACTACTCCCATTCCAGCACGCTTAAATGCAGAGTTCTAAAGTTAAAGAGGTGCCAAATGCTTCCTAAAACCAATTGGTGATAGGAGGGTGGACACTTTGTATTTAACCACATCTCTTTGTAGCCCCAAGCCGAGGTAGATTCCTATAGGGCACCCCCTATAGTTCACTACGGCAGTGCGGAGCCCCACTACTTAGCGGTGGATGGACAGGAGGGGCTTCGCAAGATACACGACTCGTGTACCTCGTCAGGTTGGGCTGTCAGTACCCTAAACCGTGACTAGCACAGTAGCGAATCCCTAAGGGTGATCGATGGTCCCCCATAAGACCAACATGATCTTGCTTTGATGTTGACAAATATATAAATGCGCTTAATAATATTTCAAGTGTGCACGAACAACCTCACTCAATGTTTTATGGTTCTCAAGAAAAGTGCATGGTGAACCACAACTACTAGTTCTTTTATGAATTGTTATTCCATGATGTTTTTAAAAAGCAGAAAAATAATCTTCCTATGGAATGGTTCATCTATTGACTTCTATAGTCGATCATTTAGTCGATCATGTGACTGTTCACACTTCACATGAACATTTCAGTCTTCGGTCCAAAGCCTGGACCACTTGGTTGACCACCAATTAAATTTTGAACTGTGGTTCTGACTACTCCTCATGTGACCAAAAAGTAAAACAGAGTAGTAATTGAAAAGTGGTTGTGTGAGTTGAAAAGTGATAAAAAATAGAGAGGATAAAGGGGTTGATTTAAATCCGGGGGTGGGGTATTAGTTTGATGTGATATAGAGTAAAAGGTTAAAAGAAAGCGTGAAGTTTCTAACGGGATAAACAAAAATGACGTCTATAAACTTTCAAATTGGATGTAGGGAGCACATAGTAGTATCTCAATATTAGTAACAATGCCCATTAAATTTATGAAGAAATAAGAATTTTTTTAGAGAAAAACCAAGAACCAAATTCACACATGGCACCATAAGTCATAGACAAAAAAACAAAAATCCAAAAAAAACAATATAAGTGGTAGATGAAGAATCAAGAACATGTCATAAACAAATAAATGATGTGTGAAAGAGCAAACAATAAAAAAAGCCTCAAATGTCATCCTCCTCGGCCATTGTTGGAAAGCCCATCTCCTCCGTCAAACACTTCATCTTCATTACAATCTTCTTCAAGAGCATATTCAAACTCATCAAACACCAACTCTTATTCATCTTCAATTCTTCATTACCTATTACTCCAAGAGGAAGCCTGCAACTGGACTATTGTTGTGAATCTCTCAGGGTATTGGGATGGTGCGTCGAAGTAGAAGGCTTTGCGGAGTGCATCAATAGTGTCTAGGAGTAGTGTATGGTATGGCCTTTAAATTCTCTAACCCTAACTTATGAAAGTCAAATAAAAAAAGTTGAGGTTCACGACGCGTGCCTCTACTGCCCATTAGGAGTATTGCACATGAGCAAGTATGCGCACGCATCTGCATTACAGAGCATGATACCCAACGTATTGCGCCTCATGGTCATCACGCCCTAGGCACGTCTTTCACAACTATGATTACAAGTGTTTGAGTTGTATTCATGCTCCTTTCTCTCACTCGTTTTTATTGAGAGCTATACTTAAGCAAGATTATTTTTATCAATTCTCAAACACTTGTTGAGCTTGTGGCGTAGGTACACATAGCAATCTATAGTATCTTGTGTTAAATCTTCTCAGTGTTTAGTCATGCTACACCCACCATTTGTTCATAAACACTTGAGATATTCACTCTTTTTAAGGCGATGTAGTAACCTTTTATATCAATTTTGGATCAGACCTCTTTGTTTTAAGGTATGTTGCTGAATTGGGCTAAAACCAACGTCACGGTTTCTTGGTGAACAAAGCAAAAGTAAATGTAAGTTTGCTAGTGATCTCGCAAAAACGGACATCCTTAATGGCAAAGGTTGCGCCTGGAGAATAATGAAATCCTAAATGAGCCCTTGAGTAGTGGATTAAGAATTTCTATATCACTCTAAAATATGGAGTTGTTGTAAGGTAACTTTACATACTTAATTTCTCATTTTATCTGAGCATAGTTTTTTGATAAAGTACGCTAAGCACAAAACTTTAATCCTTCCAGTGTGCAGAATGTCATGATGTGTCAAGCTCAAATATAAGCTCATGGAATTACCTTCTACTATGTCACTAAGAATCTCCACCGACACAAAACCATGTTTTGGTATTGTAACTGTGATTTAAACAAAACAAGTTAGAGAGAAAAATGATAACTTAGCTAAGATGTAAGAATTATAGCTATTCATACCCATTCCTCTTTGTAATCCACCAAGTGCACTGATATCAAAACCGCCAGAAAACTTTCCATTTGCACCTGTTAGATATTTAAAATAAATGTTCACACTTCACACACATTTACTGAATAGCAGAAAAATAAGGTAGTGAAACTTGCCTGTAACAACAATTGCCTTCACATCATCCCTACTCCACGCATGTTCATAGCTCTCCTTTAAGCTATAAAGTACTAGAAATACACACACACACACACACACAAAGAGTAAAGGAAAAGGTGTGTGCTATAGACAATAAAGTTTTCAAACACAAAATATCGTAGTAGGTATCTCCTTTATTTGAAGACATCCATAACAAACACGTAACAGAAATTTGGGTTATGAGCATTGGCATATGCAACATGATGGCATCAGAGTAAGTCTGCGTTTCATTTGCCTGGTCTGATCATATTTTTTGAAGATCTGCTCTGGTCAGATCTGGTCTGGTCTTATCTGCAATTATAATTAAAGCTGTTTCTGATTTCTGATCAGATCTGATCTAGTTTGGTCTAATCTGATTTTAATAAGAATAAGTAATAAGTAAAAAAATAAGTAGAACAGTACACTGCCTAGATGTGCATCGCACTAGTATGATGTGCTCATCGGTCTCAATAAAGGTTCACTTACTTTAAAATAAAGCTCATCATTACATATTATAGTAGTTGAGTAGAAAGTAGGCATTAATTATTGGAATGCATGAGTTCAACCTTTTCTGTGTTAAATATTCACTCACAAGTTTTGATAATTGACAAACACAATTTATTCAAGTCAAGATTAAAGTGCTACATTGACAAACATGAAGAATTGGAGTGTCATTCCTTGAAATATTCAAGAAGGTGCACATGATTTTATTGTGTCCGAGACGCGTTCGGGGCGCCTAACGGAGGACTCGGGAGGAGTATAAGATTTCTGAAGACATTTTATTTTATTGAGTCTAGGAACTTTTTGTAAGGATGACAAAAATTATCTTCTCTTCAAAATTATTTTTATGAGAGTTAATATAAAAATTATATTTATTTTTAGAGTCAGTTGAAAAGTCTTCTTAATTGTTCAAAATACTTTTATTGAGTCAGTTACAAAAGGTGTGTCAAACATTTATCAAAATATTTGTTTTGATATTAGAAAATACTTTTGGTAAGCAAAATATTTAATTCAAATATTTTTTGTGTACACTGTTTGACACACAAAATATTTTTGGGACTCATTTTCTACACCAAAAAAATTCTTTCAGATATTCAAATTTGAATTTGAATATATTTTAATGATTTGGGGAGCCTTCTCACTTCACTTCATTGCCCCAAACCAACCATAACCTCCAAAACTTGTTTCCAACTCGCACACATGCCTTGGGGCCTTCATGTTTGAGAATTATCCATTAGTGGATCGATCCCCATGGTTGGATCGATCACACGATTTTTTAGTGTGCGCAGATTTTCCTACGAAGGATCGATCCAGAGGCATGGATCGATCCCCCGAACTCAGCTCAACATTCTTGCATCACTTTGCAGTATATTTGGATCGATCCAATGGCCTGGAACGATCACATGGCCTGGATTGATCCTCTGAGCTGAAACCTGTCAAAATCATTTCATTTCTTTTCCCAACGGATATATTCTTTCAACTCCTATTTAATCACCATTCCTTGGTGATTTTCAGTATGAAAAAACACTCCAAAACTCTCATATCTTGAGGTTATAATCCTCCATTCAATTCTTCCTCAAATTCATATATTTTGAGAGAAAATTATTTGTTTTCAAGAGAGTGTTCTGGTCATCCATAGTGCTCAATTATTTTATCATTTCTAGTCTTGTGATCGTCTTTGTTGAGAGGTTGAAAAAGTTTGTTCTTCTTGCTGTACAACACTTATGTGACTTAAGTCTTGGTTGTGAAGTCTTGTAGAGGGCACATCTACGAGCGGTGGTATTAAGGCTTGTGGGATTCAAGTTCTCAGGTTGATATGGTTTGTTAAGCACCCGTACGCTTAACGTAAGTAGTGGTAGCTTCAAGAGAGTCTCTCGGGGAACTTGACGTAGCCACACGTCATGGTGAACCAGTGTATATCGGTGTGTTCTTTGCCTTCTCTCTTTTATTTCTGCTGCACTTTTGTTTATCTTATTTAATTCTGCGAAAATCGTTAGTCATTCTCAACAACTCTATTCACCCCCTCTAGAGTTGGACGAATTGTCTAACAATTGGTATCGGAGCAGGTATCTCTAACGCTCTTTGTGACGTTTGAGAAAACAATCAAATTTTTTTTTAGAATGTTGAACGCAGGGATTAGAGAAGGGCAATCCACCGTTAGGCCGCCATTTTTAGATGGAACAAATTACTCTTATTCAAAGGAGCGAATGAGGATTTTTGTTCCATCAAACGACTTCAAAATATGGCTTGCTATTAAGAATGGAGATAGCTTGCCGATGAAGAAGATAGGCGATAGATTCATCCTGAAGAACGAGGATGAATATGATGAAGCCGACTTCAAGAAGGCTCAATTGAATACCACCGCCATAAACTTCTTGTATTGTGCTGTCAACGCCAACGATTATCAAAAGATTTCTCGGTGCCAAACCGCCAATCAAATGTGGAACAAACTTATGATCACATACGAAGTTACGCCTCAAGTTTGTGAATTAAAAATTGATTTACTAACCCATGAATATTAGTTATTTACTATGAAAGAGAACGAGCTTGTGGAGGACATGTTTGAAAGATTTTCAAACATTTTCAATGACCTCGATATGCTTGGAAAGACTTTCACCGACAAGGAGTTAGTGAGGAAAATCCTGCGAAGTCTTACCAAGGAATGGGAGTCGAAGGTAAACTCCATCTACGAAGGCCGAGACTACAATGTCATCACATACGACGGTCTTCGAGGTAACCTTATCACTTATGAAACAAATCATCTCTCTCATACTCTTGATGTAAAGAAGAGAACGGGAATTGCTTTTAAAGCATCCTCTTCTCAAAGAGTAGAGATTAATGATTCGGATAGTGATAGCGATTCTAGCGTTGATAGTAATTCCTGTGATATTTTGATGGAATGTTTTAATGAGTTTCTGAAACATGAGCTCAAAAAGAACAAGGAAAACATTCAAAAATGTCATAAGTGCGGAAAGCTCGGTCACCGAAAGCATGAGTGTCCGAAGCTCAAGAAAAGAGGTATTCAAGATGAATTTGCTTATTTCTCGTGGAAGCATGATTAATCTTTCAAAGGCGACCCCTCAAATTTATGCCTCGTCACTCTTGAAGAACAAAACGAGGTAAGTACTTCAAATCATCCTTTTTCTTTTGAAGAATTACAAGATGCATTTTATGGGTTATTAGACAAATTTAAGAAAACCTCAAAAATTGCTAAATCAACTCAAAATAAGCTCACATCTTTTGAAGAGGAAAATAAATTTTTGAAAAATGAAAATGAAGACCTTAAAAATAAATTTAAGGCAATTGATGAGGCAAACTTAAATATGCCTAATTCTCCTTGGTCTACTTGTAGTTCCTCAAAAATTGAAGTAGAACAACTTAGGAGCACTTTAGAGAAACTTAAGGTAGAAGAGACTAGGAAAATTGTTAAAGATGTTAAGATTAATAGACCACCTGGAAGAAATAATTATAGGAATTTTGAAAATGTTAGGAATAATTTTAGACAACCTAGAAATGACTCTAGGAAATTTAAAAATGATAGGATAAATTTTAGACAACCTAGAAATGATTCTATGAATTTTATAAATGGTAGGAATGATATTAGACAACCTAGAAATGAGTCTAGGAATTTTAATTCTAGGAAAAATGATTTTAGATCACCTAGATATTATTTGGCTCAACCTAGGCATATGCACAACCCGAATGTAATATGTTACTATTGCAATCGGCTAGGTCACATAGCACCCGTATGTTTTGCTAAACATAGGGATTTATGTTGTGATTATCATTATTATGTTCCTAACAATCAAGGACCCAAAAGTGGTTGGGTACCAAATTTTTATTTTTAGATTTACCATAAAAGGTGTGCTTGAAGACTACAAATATGTAGTGGATGCTCCAAGCACTTAACCAAAGAGATTGCATCAAAGGGTAGTGGTTACATTTTTTTAATGAAATGTTATCTATGAGATTTATTTTTTTAATTGTTATTTGGGGAATTTACATAGGTTGTTTTGCATATAGTAAAGGGAAGATCTTTTTGTGCTATATGTGTTGATTCTTTTTGTATGCCTTATTGTTTTGGGTAGATAACATACATTAAGGGGGACGTATTTTTATTTGCTAGATATGTATGTTTTTAGGGGGGATGTGATTTTCTTTAAATGTTTAGATTTTTTTCTCTCCCTGAATGCATGAGTTCTTTTGGTACATTATTTTTGATAATGCCAAAAGGGGGAAGAGTATAAGAGTATATGCCTTTAAAATGTTATTTGTTGAGAACATATCCTCCATGTGTTTGTCATTATTAAAAAAGGGAAAATTGTTACAATGCATGAGTTCAATCCTTTTTGTGCTGGTTAAGTTCCTTGAAGTATTCAAGAAGGTGCACAGGATTTTGTTGTGTCTGAGATGCGTTCTGAGCGCCTAACGGAGGACTCGGGAGGAGTACAAGATTTCTGAAAACTTTTTATTTTATTGAGTCTAGGAACTTTTTGTAAGGATGACAAAAATTATCTTCTCTTCAAAATTATTTTTATGAGAGTTAATATGAAAATTATATTTATTTTTGGAGTAAGTTGAAAAATCTTTTTAACTGTTCAAAATACTTTTATTGGGTCAGTTACAAAAGGTGTGTCAAACATTTATCAAAATATTTATTTTGATATTAGAAAATACTTTTGGTAAGCAAAATATTTTATTCAATTTCGTGTACATCGTTTGACACAAAATATTTTTGGGACTCATTTTTTACATTAAAAAAATTCTTTCAGATATTCAAATTTGAATTTGAATATATTTTAATAATTTGGGGAGCCTTCTCACTTTACTTCATTGCCCCAAACCAACCATAATCTCCAAAACTTGTTTCCAACTCGCACACATGCCTTGGGCCTTCATGTTTAAGAATTATCTGTTAGTGGATCGATCCCCATGGTTGGATTGATCCATGATTCTTTAGTGTGCGCATATTTTCCTACGAAGGATCGATCCAGAGGCATGGATCAATCCCCCGAACTCAGCTCAACATTCTTGCTTCACTTTGCAGTCTTTTTGGATCAATCACATGGCCTGGATCGATCCTCTTAGCTGAAACCTGTCAAAATCATTTCATTTCTTTCCCCAACGAATATATTCTTTCAACCCCTATTTAATCACCATTCCTTGGTGATTTTCAGTATGAAAAAACACTCCAAAAGTCCCCTATCTTGAGGTTATAATCCTCCATTCAATTCTTCCTCAAATTCATATATTTTTAGAGAAAACTATTTGTTTTCAAGAGAGTCTTCTTGTCATCCATAATGCTTAATCATTTTCTCATTTCTACTCTTGTGAGAGTATTTGTTGAGAGGTTGAAGAAGTTTGTTCTTCTTGTTGTACAAAACTTATGTGACTTAAGTCTTGGTTGTGAAGCCTTGTATAGGGCACATCTACGAGCGGTTGTATTGAGGCTTGTGGAATTCAAGTTCTCAGGTTATAACGGTTTGTTAAGAACCCGTAAGCTTAACGGAAGTAGTGGTAGCTTCAAGAGAGTCTCTCGAGAAACTGGTCGTAGCCACATGTTGTAGTGAACCAGTGTATATCGGTGTGTTGTTTGTTTCTCTCTTTTATTTTCGCTGCACTTTCGTTTATCTTATTTAATCCTGCAAAAATCATTAATCGTTCTCAACAACTCTATTCACCCTCCCCTCTAGAGTTGGACGAATTGTCTAACATTCATCGCATGTTCAAATAATGTTCAAGACTCATAAAGCTATGTTCATAGGGGTTAAAATATACCAATATGCATATGATGTCTATTTGAATTTAAAAGAAAACATCTATACTCTATTCACAATCCACCATTGATGTACCATCAATATTTAATCAACCGCTGTGGATTGAGAGACTCTTCATTACTCCTACATTAATTACGGGAGTATATTTATGGGAAGGAGCACAAACTTCATTACTCCTGCATTAATTACGGAGTATTTTTATGGGAAGAAGTCAAGAAGCACAAACCTCTCTAGCAAATATTCTACTTCGTCTTAAATTATTTGCAACATTTCGAACTACGTGTAAAATATCATCTCTTTTAAAATTATTTTATTTACAAAATGATAGAGAAATAAAAAATAAAAATTGTAACGTTAAAAAACATCAAAAGTTTTACAAAACAAAATGCGTTAAGAATATTTTATTTTATTAAATGATTAACCAAACCAGTAAATAAATAAAAGTTATCAAATAATCAAAATAGTAACTATGACATTTTTTTATGCGGAGGAGAATTTCCAAATTGAAAGTCAAACTGGGATCGCAGCGCATCCGGCTAGGGTTTCGACCCATGGGCGATGGTTGAATTCCAGCACACGGCTAAGGATGGCCACGTTGGTTCGAGGGTGATGGGTATGTTAACACAATTGCATATTATTTCCCCACAAAATACAATAAATGATCACTTAATTCAAATAATTTTCAGATGCACAAAAATATTTTAATTGTAGGTCAAACTTTTTCTTGTGTGCTAATGGAGAGATTATTAACCAATTGGAGTGGAGATGTTCATAATGTACTCTCAAAATTTCCCTTAATATGGTTGAAAAATATCATTAAAACACTATTTGATTAAAACATTAGGCACATTTATTACTCTGTCATTGCTTTTATAAAAGAGTAATTTACCAAAATAAGACTAAAACATAATAATTTTTTTAATATAGAACCACATGTTTTTATTTCCCAATCTAGGACCATTGGTCATTAATTCATTATCTATTAGTCATTATTCAACTAAATGTCCAACATCACATGAACATTATTCTTCTCACTAGACATTATTAAGTCCTATTTAGGGAATAAAAAAGTTTAAGTCCTACATTCGGAAAATGACTTATATTTTAGTCCTATTCAGTGCAAATTTTACTTTATAAAACCCCACATACCAAGGTTTAAGGAAATTTACTAAAGACCGTAGAGTCGCATTCCATGTATAATTTACCTTGCTGCTAAAATAAACACCAAAATTTCTCTCCCACAATCAATATCCATACTTTATTTAAAAAGAAAGGAAGTCAAGTTTTGGTTTTCCCGCCCTAGAGGATTGATACCTTACATGGTATGTTAGCACCAGCAATTGGTAATTTATCACACGGTGAGACTAAATTGGTAGATAAAACCTAAAAAAAGTTACTCCCTCCGTCCCAAATTATTTGTCACATTTGCTTTTTCAACAGTCGCGAGAACTTTTGTTTATTTCTACGTTTTCATTGGTTATTTGATAAAATAAAATATTCTTGACACCTCTTATTTCGAAGAACTTTTCATGTAGTTTTTTGATATGTACTTTTTATTTTTTATTTCTTTACCAATATGTAAATAAAATGAATTGAAAAAATTTGATATTTTGCCTCGGTAATAGAAATGTGACAAATAATTTGGGACGGAGGGAGTAAGTATTAAATGCACGTAAGAGATGGTGCGTGTGAAATACTTACCAATTTATTTATTATTCATGGGTATGATAAATACCTACCAGCATTAAATACTATCCATTTATATTAAAACTTAAAAAAGTTAAGTATTAAATTTTTGGTTATGCTGATTTGTTTTTTACCGTAAGTCTAAATACAAAAAAAATAAACATAAGAAATGGTACGTATTAAATACTGACCATTTTATTTATTATTCACGGGTATGCTAAATAATTACCAGGATTAAATACTTACAATTTGTTTCCATGACCGTACAACAATATTCAGAATTACATTATATTTAAATTTCATAAATGATATTTAATATGTTAAAAAAATACAAAAATAATGATAGACCATTAAATAAACATTTATTCGTGATTATTGAACGTAAAAAAAGAAGGAAAAAGACTAATTACTCTGACTTAGACTATGGTAATAAGCACAAAATTGGTAGTTGAGTCTTATGCGATTAATAAATCTATACTATATTTAAAAAGAGGAGAATTCCCCATTGCATTTTCCCGCCTAAACATTTCAATCATAAATGATAAGTGCTAAAACTCAAAATGGAAAGTCCAAAATGATAATACACCCGTGTGTGTATAAATTAATAGTTTAATATGTAAGTGCTATGTATAAGGTAATCTCATAATTATTTACTCTCTCACTTTTCTTTTATACTTATTACTCCCTGCGTCCCTAAATAAACTTCACCTTTCGTTTTTTCTCCCTAAATAAACTTCTCTTTTCTCTTAAAAAACTCCTTTTACCCCTTACTTTTTCATACACTACCTATCACATCATACCTTTTTACTAATAATCTACATATCAAATCTTACTTTTACACATCACATCAAGGGTATTTTTGGAAAGTCAACACAAAAATATCCCTCCCTTAAATCCTCAAAAAGTCAAAAAGGGAAGTTTATTTAGGGACGGAGGGAGTATTATACATCTGGTTGTACCCAATTTTGGGTACAACCAAAAAATTATTTATGGTATGGTACCGGGTAATAATAATAATAATAATAATAATAATAATAATAATAATAATAATAATAATAATAATAATAATAAACGTAATAGTTGCTATTGGTACCGTGTATAATAAAAAAGATAACATGTGAAACTTTAATTATTAATTATTAATTATTAATTATTAATTATTAATAAGGTAATTTCATACCTTATACTTGTTGGTACCATGTATAATAAAAAAGGTAACATATGAAAGAATAATAAGAATATGGTATCGTATAATAATAATAATAATAATAATAATAATAATAATAATAATAATAGTAATAAACGTAATAATAATAATAAAGGTAAGTTAATTTTGTGCTATTACCATATATAAAACAAATGAAAGTGTTGACTTAGTTTAAAAAATGTATTCTCATACCTTATATTTTTATACCAAAATTATAAATTATGAAATTAATTATTAATTATTAATAAGTTAATTTGATACCTTATATTTTTTGTTACCGTGTAATAAAAAAGGTAACATATGAAACTTTAATTATTAATTATTAATGTAATTTCATACCTTATAAATTTTGGTACCGTGTATAATAAAAAAAGTAACAAGTGAAGGAATAATAATAATATGGTAATAATATGGCACCCCACAATAAATGTAATAATAATAAAGGTAAGTTATAAAGAAACTGTATGTTGTACTTTCAAGAGTAACAAATCATAGTGGTTTAAAGATTCTGATATGCAATGAAGACAATGTTCTCACAAATTGTACGAATAATGTAGTTTATAAAAAAGTCTTTCGAAATTTGTAAGTAAAAAACTTTTGTACCTTAAAATAATAAAATCTCTATACTCTATTAGATACTCCCTCCGTTCTCAAAAACACTTCCTCTTTCATTTATTCCACTTCCAACAAAACACTTCCCTTTTCTATTAAAAACCACTTTTACCCTTACTTTTTTCATACCCTACCTATCACATCATACTTTTTCTCTAATAATCTATCCATCACATCTTACTTTTACCCATCACATCAGGGGCAAAATTGGAAATCAACTATAATTTAACACTTTCTTATTTTTGCCCCAAATCAAAATGGGAAGGGTTTTTCCAAACGGAGGGAGTATTATTTTCTATGATTCAAAAATAATCTTAATTTAGGAACGTAAATATGACCCGTGCAACGCACGGGTGTGATACTAGTTTTTTGAAAACAATGAAATCAATCTACAGAAAGTTTTTCCCAGAAATGAAAATTATTTGATGTACCCATAAAATTAATAGATGTTAATTTGATTAGAAAAAAAAGTGCTAGAGATTCCTTAGTAGCATGGCATCATACTGAAACTATACAATTCGGAACAAAACCCTCAATTGAAATAAACCCTTCAAGAATCAGTTTTCATTTTAAGCTCAGAGAGAGTTGAGAAAAACACTTTTGACAACAAACGGAACCAAGATCAACCTAAACTCAGTGTCTGATTCTAAACTGAAGGGGGAAAACTATGCCAAAGTTTTATACTATTCACATACCCTGATTTCATCACCCTCATTTGACCACTTTTCTATGGAAAAAGAGTGGCCTCGGATATCAAATTTTCATGATATGAATGGTATACTCCATACTAAAAAAATGATATTAACGGTTTAATCTGTACATGAACAAGATGTAAAATTTCTAATATTGCAACATTTTCCAGAATGAAGTAGCAATTACAAATACCAAAAATCGGGAAATACCATCGAGAGAAAGTGAATTGACAGGAGGGTTGATGATGGTGATGATTGCCACTCCATCACTTCCAATCTCTATGCTTGTTCTTCCCTTTGTACTCATCTTTCTCTACAAAGTATTTTTCCAAGAAAGTGTGATACTTCCAATTTCTCCTCGAGTTAAATTGCCTCTTTCCAAGGAAATTTATCAGCGAAGAAGAGTACCGGGTGGGGGGGGGGCTTTAATTGGTGGGTCACTCCTCTTCTTTATTGCAGTAGGTGTCCTCCGTGGACGTCAACGTGTGGAAGTAGAGTTGTCAAATCGGTCGGTCAGGTCGGATTCGGGTTCAGTCACTTCGAGTTTGGTTTATTTCGGGTTCAAATCAACTTGGGTTCGGGTTGAGAATTGTATGTTCATGACCCAATGTCATTGGATTCGGGTCAACCCAACGGGTTATGACTTTGATTTTTAAAATTTTTAAATTCACATTAACACTTACATTTTGTATTAAATAAATTTAAAATATCAAAATATATGCATTAAATCTATTAGATTGTTTTATTTTAAACTTTGAAGTATTTTTTCAGATATATAGATCAATATAAGGAATTTAAAAAATGCTTAAGTTTTAGAAAAAAGTAAGATAATTATGCAATATCATAAATTTTTGTTTGAAAATATAAATTTATACACTAAAAACAAGTAGTAAAGTGTATGATTTTGAAAAATTCTTACTTTAGCGGGTCGGTCAGGTCGGGTTTGACCCATTTTTAGCGGGTCATTTCGGGTTCGGTCAACTTGAGGTTCGGTCATCAAAACCTTTGTTCAAAACCCAGTGTTTTCAGGTCGGGTTTCGGGTCAAAAACTGGTCGGGTCATTTTATTGCCAGGTCTATGTGGGAAGGGTGCGTTTGGATCGAAACTCAAAATTTCCCGCTAAAAAAATTATAACAAAAAATAAAGAATCGTGCTAGAAATTCATCGATAGGTCTTCCGTAAATTATACCGTACATCCAGCTTTGCGGGAATAATCGTATAACCGAAATCAATTTTGCAAGTTGGGGAAGGTGATGGACTGCCCGCGCAGTGGGGGCGGCGACTTGACCCTAAGTAATGGAGGAAACGACGGCTGGCCTCTGCATCGGTGATGCTCCCGGGGCTACAGTTCATTATCCTTCCTCCCTTCCTTTGGATGGGTTCGATTTTACAATTCTACTCTCTCTAAATATTTGTTCAGGATGAATGGGCGAATCAGAGATGGTGAGGACGGCCTGACGATGGAGAGGCAGAACATTTCCATTATAATAGGGGTTGCAGATTCCAGAGGTACGTAGCACATGAATTGCTTCAGAATTAGGTGATATGAATGATACGTTGCTTCAGAATGAACATTGCGTTATTTGAGAATGAACTCTACATTATTTGAGAATGAACATGCAACACGTTTCAGAATGAACAATACTTATTCGTAAATAAATATTATAATTGTAATGAACAAATATATGAAAATGAATACTACGTGATTCAAAATGAACAACATGTTATTTCAAACTGAATATAATACTCTTTTACTTCAAAACGAGTATTGTCCGACTGTACCGTTCCATAGTTCCTATACAGTCGGTTATACAGTACACGCACCATATTAATTATGACATCAGATTTTTATGGTGTCTTGATAAAAAAAATCAATGATTCATAATACAACCCACATATTTGTTCTCGCCCCACCATCCTAATTAATCTCTCTTTCTAAAACGTTGAATTGATACAATAATTATTTTAGCAAATTGGCATTTTGGGAAGGTGAGGTGGAGGTATATTTCATCGAGAACAGATGTAAAATCATTTATATTTTGATCGAAAAACCATAGGAACTCAAAATTGGACAACCTTAAAATTAGTTGAAGTCATGATTCGGCATTGCCCTTGATATCATAAGTTTTAATTTTGTTTGGGCCTAATATACCATTAATAATATCTATACCTCATCGTTTTAGTGCCACATTTTATGTTATCTTTGATGTTCTTCGAAAATTCAAACATTTTTAGTAGTTTTTTAAGAGAAATGCTAGAACACAATAGTTCTTTTGACCTTGGAAATCAAGGTCATGTTATGACCCGGGGCATTTACAGTGCTCTGTTGGTAAAATTGATGGTTTCTATCCCCTAAATCAGTAAATTCTTTGGTGCCCCTCTTAAATAAGGTATTTTAAAACACTCCTTATGTGCACCAATAACTAATAGACATATGTACACATATGTCACATCTTTTAAGTATGATTAAATAAACTTTTTAAATTAGTAATTAGGCCCAAGGATATCTAAGCAAATTAAAAGTTAATCTTCATTTCTTCCTCTTCCGTGTTTCTGTCCACAAGTTCCCATGATTTCTTTTTCATTTAAGGATGCCATTTTTTTGTTTAGAAGATTAGATACTATCATACTAAGTTCAATCCTCTATTTTCATTTCTCTTGCTCAATTTGTATATTTTACTCAATTTATATAAACGGAGAAATTATATTGTAATAATACATATAACAATAATCATAATAATAATACTTTAGTTGTAATATTTTTCTAGTATGATCTAATCTAATTTTCTGAATAAATCGGATCTAATATACCTTTTATAGGAATAAGTTATAACTAATATGTAAAAAATGAGTTAAAGAGATCAGATCGGTTCTAATCAAATCAAATCAGATCAATGAGGAAAAGTATTAAAAAATGATGTTAATATTTTGTCTATGATCAAATAATTATTACAATACAATTAAATCATGTTAGATTATTTAACGTTGCATATAATTTAATATTTACAATTCCTTCCCTAAAAATTAATAATTTCTATTATAATATTATATGCAATTAAATAATAATAATAATGTTAGATAGAGTTTATTGCACTAATGCCCTCTATTATTTGGTAAAATGTGCAACGTGACCGCATGATTTCAAAACTTATGTCATTGCCCTACTAGTTCTAATATTACTAGACCAATGTTCTAGGATAAAATATCTTTGAAATATTAGGTGACCGCTTCCCCATAAGTTTTTGGAAATGGGCATCAACGCCCTCTCTCTTTTTCTTTATTGTTTCTACTATTTTTTCATAAGTGTTTTTTAGTTTCTTTTTAAAACTATTTTTATAATGTTTTAATAATCAAAACTTTATGTGTTTTCAATGAAAAAGTCAATTATATAAAAATAATTAACGTACATTTCATTCATGTCAAATCAAATATTTTCATTTTTTGTCCAAAAGAGGTCTTTATTGGTTCATTTTCATGATACAAAAATAAAAGAACATTCTCTTTTTACACTAAAGCTCGTTTCTCATTTTCTGATTTCTTTATTTCTTTATTTAATTTATACCATTTATCTTATTTTAATCAAAATTTAAAAAAAAGAAAAAAGAATAGAAAAGAAAATAAGGAGAAAGAAAGGTATATGGAAAAAACAATGAGGAAAAATTAGGTCACGAACAAAATCTCTTGCGCTCCGGTCCAAAATATATTATTGATATATGATTAACTATATATTAAAAGACCTTACTCAATACTCTTTTGGTCCCGACATATTCACAAAAAATAAAATAAAATAAGACAAAAATGGAAATATTTAATTTGACAAATGAAGTAAATGTTAAGTTTTCTATTTCATTTTTTATTTCAAACACAAACACTTTTTTTATTTTTTTTATTTTTTTAAATATAATTTTGAAAAAAAACTTTTCGTTATTTCAAACACAAACATTTTTCTTCTCTTTATTAATAAAGAAAAACAGACTATAAAGTGAAAACCTCATTGAAAATGAGAAAATCGATAAATAAATCCAAACGGACTTAGTCTGTTCTTCTTTAATTTCACTTTGCCATTGTCGCCATACTAGTTAAGTGAAAACCGAAAAGATAATGAA
Source organism: Cuscuta campestris (assembly GCA_900332095.2). Taxonomy (NCBI): domain Eukaryota; kingdom Viridiplantae; phylum Streptophyta; class Magnoliopsida; order Solanales; family Convolvulaceae; genus Cuscuta; species Cuscuta campestris. The sequence goes on along the minus strand of OOIL02002775.1, from coordinate 158,809 downwards.
GTTTTTTCCATAGGAAATACTGTATCCGCAAGAAAATCAGGGAAATAAATGAAATATAGATAATGGAAATTTTAGGAAAAAATAGATTGAGATTGAAGGGTCCTTAGGGATGAGCTAGATCTTGAAGAAAAAGAAAAATTTGAAGAGATTCAGCTTTGTTTCTTTGATTTACTGCTTCAAATTTGTCTAGAAAATACAAAACTAGAATTGCTGTAGCAAGAAAATTAAAGATATGATTAAAGAACCGATGGGAACTTGCTGACAGAAACCGAGGAAGAAATGAAGATTGACTTTTATATTGCTTTGATAACTCTCGGCCTAATTACAATTTTAAAAAGTTAATTTATTCAAAAAAAAAAATAGTATGGTGTATATCTACATGTGTCTATTAGTTATTGGTACTTATAAGGAATTGTTTTAAAACACATACTCCCCCCGTCTACAAATAAACTTTCCGTTGCGCGTTAGAATATTTGACTGAACTTATTTTCAAATCATTTTATATGAAAAATGGTGTAAAATTTAAAAATAAAAATTACATATTAAAAAACTATATCAAAAGATCTACAAAACTAGAGGTGACATGACTATATTATTTTATCAAATGGGTGACAAAATTAGGCCAACAAAGTGAATAAAGTTTGACCCTGTGAATAGTGAACGAGAAGTTTATTTGTGGACGGAGGGAGTATTTAAGAGGTGCGCCTAAAGACTCGCCCCTAACCCCCCATGCCCCCTGCACCCCACCACAACACCTCCTTTCCCCCTGAATCGCTGATTTGGGCAATCCGAATCGGCAATTCAGGGCGGGGGCAGATGGGTGCATGAGTGGAGAGTTTAGAGGAGGTAAGAATTATCAATTTTACGAATGGAATACCGTAAGTGCCACAGTCCAGGTCATAATACGACCTTGAATTCACTGGTCTAAAGAACCTCACCAAAAATGTAAAGTATGTTGGGTTTGCGCAGGAGTAGAGGGTTTAGTGGATGTAGGACCATCAATTTTACCAACGAAGCACCGCAAGTACCATGGTCCCGGTCATAATACGACTTTGAATTCACTGATCCAAAGAACTTTACCAAAAATGTAAGGTAATAGTCCTAAATAACTAAAATAATAAAAACTTAAATACATAAACGATAAATTTATACATTTTGGAAGTGTTTTGTTTGTAACTAGCATTTCTCTTCCTATGAATGGGCTAAGTTAATATTAGACTTATCACTTATGTGATGAAAATATTCGAATGGGCGAGTAATATTTTTCAAAATTTTCACTTTGAAATATTGTAGAGTACTCCGTAACATAAGGGGAGGTCCCAAGTTCAAATTCTAGTAAGATAGTGAAATATACGGGATTATAATATACAGAGTAATTATTAGTATTAAAAATGAAAATTGCTTTGAACAAATAACAAATACTCCGTAATTTTATTAAGAAAAAAGAAAAACATACTCAAACTTTTTTATAAAGATATATATTTTTTATTTCTTATAATCTGGATCGTTTTGTTGCGGTGACTTCATACATTTATTTTATGATACAAAAGGTTATTATTAACACTCATACAACAGGAGGAAACATACAAATTACAACTAAACATAAAATATAATAGGAAAATGATAGGGTACCACCACATAGGTGTTACCATGGGTGTACCTATGATTCGCACAGATAAACACAGACGATAATTGTCTGTGTCACACAGACAATTATCGTCTGTGTTTGTCTGTGCGAAGCATGGGTGCACCCATGGTAGCACCCATGTGGTGGCACCCTAGCATTTTCGGACCTAATTGTGGTTAAAATTAACAGCCCACCCATCATTCTAGAAGGTCCTGTACAAATGAGTAATTCAAGACCTTGGGATAAAATAAAACAATTCAACGATAAAAATTTCTTTAATTTAACAGCGTTTATAGCACAAGATCCCATGTACTTTGGTAAATGTACACCGTTATCCTCTTATGATTTCAAATTTACATTGTTGCCTCTAATGATTCTGAAATTATTACGTCAATGTCCCTTTAGACTAAAATATCCTTCAAATATTACGTGAATAGTTCTGTTGCCCACTATGCTTTTGGAAATTGGCACAAACGCCCCTCTTTTCTTTATTGTATTTTTTCCTACTATTTTTAATAAATGTTTTTAATTTCTATTTTAAAATTGTTTTTTATAATGTTTTAATAACCAAATTCTTTTGTGTTTGCAAAAAAATAAATTAAATAACAAGAATTAACGTACATTTCATTTGTCTCAAATTAAACATTTTTATTTTTTTTTTATCCAAAAGAGGTCTCTATTAGTTCATTTTCATGATGCGAAAATCAATGAAACATTCTCTCTTTTTCACTAAAGCTCATTTCTCATTTTATGCTCATTAATTTTATACCGTTTCTTTTATTTTAATCAAACTTAAAATAAAAGAAAAAAGAATAGAAAAGAAAATAAAGAAAAAGAAAATTATATGAAAAAATACTTTTATAGATTAGGGAAAATTATGTCATGAAGGAAACTAATTAAGAATATATTAAAAAAGACGTTGCTCAGTATTCTTTTGGTTCTCACATATTCAAAAAGATAAAAACTTTTTTAGACAAAAAATGAAAATATTTAATTTGACAAGTGAAGTACATGTTAAATTTTTTATTTCAATTTTTATTTCAAACTTAAACATTTTTTTAAAAACTTTTTTTAAAAATATAGGTTTGAAAAACAACTTTTCATTATTTCACACAAACATTTTTTCTCTTTATGAAAAAATAAAACAAAAAGAAAAAACGTTAGAGAAAGAGAGGGGGTGTTGGCATTCATTTCCAAAATGAAAGGGGGCAGCGGAATTATTCACCAAATATTTGAAGGATATTTTTGTTCAGAGAAGCATTGACATAGCAATATTAGAACCATGAGGGGCAACGACGTAAGTTTTGAAAAACCATAAAAGGTAACAGTGCATATTTATCAAACGATAAGGAGTATTGGTAACAAATCAATTTTAACACGTTGGAGACCATGTGCAAGTGAACCTAATGCACTTTCTTATAGGCGGACCTAATAATTAATACGAAAGAAACAATTCACTTATTTAATAACATCTCTCCTTGATTGTTCATTTTCCAATTAATGGGGACATGAGGTTTGTGTGTGTGTGTGTGGGGGAGGGGGAAAAGAACATCATTTTTACAAACGAGGTATTGTAATGCTTTCGTCTCAATTTAAACTATTTGTTTCACTTTACGATATTGTGTAAAGTTATTTTCAATCATTCAATATAATGAAAACATGTACCATGAATACCTCTCTGCCCAACAAAAAAGTTTGATTTGATATAATGCATAGAAGAAAACTAATATGAGCTACAAAAGATTTTTCAAAAATAAGTTAAACAAATTTAAGATGAATAAAAAAATATGAAACGCTTTTGTAAGAAGAAATGAGAAGATCTATATGTGACAAATAAAAAGAGTTAATAGAAAGATTTATGAAAGACAAATAAAAAAGACTTTTATATATATATGTGTGTGTGTGTGTGTGTGTATAGACACAAACACACACATATATACTCCCTCCATTCAACAATAAAGTTCTCATTCACTATTCACAAAGTCAAACTTTATTCACTTTGTGTCTTTGTTGGCCTATATTTGTGTCCTATTTGATAAAATAATATAGTTATGGCAATTCTAATTTTGTAGATTTTTCATGTAGTTTTTAAAAATGTAATTTTTTTAATTCTATACTATTTTTCATATAAAATGATTTGAAAATAACTTTAGTCAAACTTTATATTGTAGCGAAAAAGACTAAAGTAGGAGTAAAACATTGAAAATATACCAAAACAGTACTTCCATTTTTCATTCTCAAAATAAGAGTTAAAATACATTTACATTACCAAACATGGTCATGTACATTACCAAAAAGTATAGTAATGTGCACGTGTACAGCGTTACATTACCTCCACATTACCACAGTAAAAACTCTTATTTCGGGAATAAAAATAAGGAAGTCCTATTTTGGTACTTTTTCTATGTTTTAGTCTTATTTAGATTGATTTGTAAATATTGTAACGCGCAATAGAAATTTTATTTATGAACGGAGGGTGTGTGTGTGTGTATGTCTCTCTCTCTCTCTCTGTGTGTGTGTGTGTGTGTATATATATATATATATATATATATTACAATAGAGTTGTTAGTGTTAAAAATCAAAATTACTTTGAACAAATAAGAAATGATTTTATTAAGAAATTAGACAAACATACTCAAAGTTCTTAATGAAGTTATACGGAGTATTTTTTTTATTTCGTTTAATCTGGATCGTTTCGTTGCGATGACTTTAAACATCTTTTTATGATAGAGAAGCTTATAATTAACACACATTCAAATGGAGGAACCGTACAAATTACAACTAAACATAAAATATAATAATAGAACCTAAATGTGGTTATAATTACTCTCTCCGTCCTAAAATGTTCTTTTCACTCACTTTTTACCCGGTCAAACTTTAATCACTTTCTTTACCTATTTTCATTAGGTATTTGATAAAATATTATAGTCTTGTCACCACTTATTTTGTAGAACTTTTGATGTAGTTTTTAAATATATAAATTTTATTTTTTAATTTTACACCTACAATCAAATAAATTGAATTGAAAATAAAGTCGGTCAAACCTCGTAAAATAAACCGGGAAGAACATTATAGGACGGAGGGAGTACGATATTTGAAGAAATTATTTTCCTTTAAATTTATGTGAAAATTGAGGTAAAATTAAAATACTTCAAAACAAGATGTGACACAACTATATTATTTTACTCCGTATTAAATAAATAATAAAAACAAGTAAAAAATGAATAAATTCTGGTCGGTAAATTGGTAACGTAGGAGTTTAATTTAAGATGGAAGGAGTAGTTCGTAGGTACCCGATGTTATATTAGAATATTAAGGTTCAATGTCAAAAGAACCTTAGGTGGTGTTTGGAAATTATCATATCATTTCATTTCTTGCATTTCAATTCTAAAATTTGAATTCTAGAATTTCAATTGAAAAAAGAGATATTTGAATTTGTAATCGAGCATTGTAATGAATTAGAGAAATTCGCCTCTTATCCAAATCTAAATTTTTATATTTTCCAAACATAGAATTTAACTCAAACTCGAGCTTGAAATCCCAATTCCGGTTTCCAAACATGCGGTTAATATTTTTGTTTAATACTTTTATTCTTATTTCAATAAGAGCATATCAAAACTAGAATAAACCTTGGATGTCCCTATGTTTAACCCACTACTCTTGCCACAAATTTTCACAAACATTCGATTCAATGAAAACATGTACCTCTATGTCCAACAAAAAAAATTGATATTTGACTTGGCATAGACACATAGTGAGTTAAGAGAAAAGAAATTATATAATTAAAATTGTTGCAGAGAAGAAAAATAGTATGAGCTACAAAAGCTTATTAAAAAATAAGTGAAACCAATTTTAAGTCGGATAAAAAAAATATGAAAACCTTCTATAAGACGAAAGAAGTATAAGTTTGAGGCCAGACGTTAGAGGTACCTTAGCAAAGTTCTCAAGACTATTCAACCTACATAAAACAACCTGAAAGAATCAGAACAGACCATACCTGACCAAGGCCAAAAAGATTCCTATCAAAACATAGACCAAATAAGAAAAGAGTCAAACCAGACCTTAAAAAAATGTAGATCTCACGTCAATATTAGAAGCAATAAGCTATTCGTTCTCGTAGTGGACTATATGAACGAAACACTTTTTTAGGGTAACGAAACACTTCTGTTGCTACCGGTTGATATATAAAATCAAGATTGTATAACAATGTTTTACATACAAAGGATAAACCTGCTTCTGGGAGTCCAAGTATAACATTTTTCTATCCCAAAGCCTGAGCAAATAACCAACCCAAACATAGCTTGTATATCCATTTGGAAGTAAAAACTCAGAGAGGCGAGATCTACGTGGACCACACTTCTATTCCTGTGAGTAGAGAGGCTAAAACCTGCAAATGGACGGATCATCAATGCTTTTCTAGCAGAAAAGTCGCCGGACTGATCTTTTTGGGACTTTCCCCTCCAGTTTCAATCTTCTATATGCTTCTCTTATGTGACATGGTCTAATTGGTCCTGAATCATTCCTCTCTGACATCACCATTCTAGCTGCAACAACAACAACGAACCCAGTGAAATCCTAAAAAACGTAGGGTATAATCATTCTAGCTGCATACACTAATAACCAACAAACATTGAAGAAGACTAACCCATTTCAGTAAGCTCACCAACAAACATTTTAGCAATACCAGACATCACAATGGTCATTGGCAAAGAAATTTTCTGACTTCCTGTTATGCTTACTAGTAACTGCATCATCCACACAGAAAAAGGAAAATTTGCACTGATATCATATGAGGTGCCATACAATGTAAAAAGGTAAACTATAATTGCTCAAACAAAAAGTATGCCAGGTCTGTCTGGTCTGGACCAACACAAGGAAGCATGTCATACCCGTTTCATGTTAGACTTTTGAAATCCAGATCTTCGAAAAGATTCATACCTACTCATTTGCTCTTCAGTAAATTGTGATAAAATGCTTCTGCATAAACATAAGAAAAAGAATGAAATATTTAATTAGATTCTTTTTTTAAAAAAAGTTTCACAAGCGCAAAAAGGGTCTTTCTGTGTACACACATGTAAAACTAAAGAGAATGGAGTTAACTAAGCCGAGTATCTTTCAATAACAACCTTTCTACCCCTGTACACAGGGATAGCATACACCCAACATCGCAAAAACCCACTTATGAGACCTTGCTGGGTTATTGTGGACTTGTGGTCCTATTCACGTGTTCACTTTTTGAAAGTTTGGTGGTCTTTTATCACTGTCCAATTAGTAATTTCAAGGAACATTACTACCTTTTCCATATTCTACCCATCAAAATAAAATATGGAGCCCAGTGAAAAACATGAAAAAAAGTAAAATACATTGAAGTAAATGTGTAGTGAGTTCATAGATAAGAATAAATTTTCGTAAAATGAGACAAGTCGTAATTCATTTAAAAAGTTAAATGCATTTTCTCCACACATGGTTTGGACAAAGTGGACACATAAATTGGACCAAATTGAAGGAATAAAATATAGTTCACTCCGGGCAATTCCGAGCAATTTTCTTCTTGTCTTGTGTTCCATAACATCTTTACACATCTGCCATATTGAGTTACCAAAGCTTTACTATAACTCACAACTCTCAGCATGCATCTTTACATGTTTTCATTTTCCTGCAACTCCTCTCCCCAATTAACCCTCATGGGTAACATAGTTGGAAGCAAATTGCATAAATTAAGAAGATGCTCAAAGATACAACTCTTGGAAACAACCTCTCTACTTTCGAGTAGGGGTAAGGTTTGCGTACACACACCCTCCCCAGACCCTACTTTTTGTGGGATTTTACTGGGTTTGTTGTTGTTTTGTTGTTGTTGTACTCAAAGATACAATCTTCTAGAGCATTAAAAAGCATGCATCCATAATTTTCAATAAAGATGCCAATTTAAATAACTGAGAAAAAAGGTGGCAATATTTAATGCCCTAGTGCCAAGATATCATCGATTCCTGTGAATTTAGCCCCATTGGTAGTACCATTAATGATATCACTCATCAACAAAACCATAAAAGTTATTAAAGTAATAATAACTTACTGCATCTTGGCCATTTTATCAGGGTCGCTACTAGATGAGAACTTTCCTAGCTGCATGTCCATGTTCTCTTCATCTTCTTCTTCATCATCTTCTTTGGGTTTGCTAGCAGTCCCAGTAGGAGCAGTTGCAGCATAAGAGGTTGAAGGGTTTTCAGAGTGATCAATGGAAACAAAATCATTCATTCCGTGATCACTCGGGGCAAGAGTAGCCACATTTTGGCTTTCGTCATCACCAGCTCCTGTAGGAGAATCAGGGGGTGATTCCTCTTGTTCCTCAAATGCAGCTTCAAAGGGATCCTTGGATTGCTTCATCAAATTATCTGTTGAATCAATTATTATCACAGAAGAGCTTATACACAGTTGCAGTAATTCCTACAGCTTAGAAAAAATATTCTCTACTCAATTGCAAGTGTTGCAGCAGAAGACCATGGTTACCAAGGCGACAAGTCGAGTCGAGTCGGTGAAGAGGAGACCAATGGACTAGTCAAATGCTAGTCGTAGACTAGTCGACAAATCACAAAAAGTATTGAAATTTTTAACATTATATATATATATATATATATATATATATCTTCCTTCACCAAAAAAACTATATATATTTATATGAAGAAACATCATTATTCATTACCAAAAAAATTATGTTTAAAGATAGCACATAAAGTCACATAACGAAGGGTACATAAGAAACAAATATCCTTCAATCTTTAAAAACAACACATCAAGTATCAACAAAGAAAACAAGCAGAAAAAGAAGATATTGCCCTACTCAAAGAGCAGCCCCTTGTGCGAAAATAGAGCCTCAAATGCCATTACCCTTAAGAAGACTAAGAGTAAATTCCATAAACGGTCCTTTACAACGAGGGGTTTTCCATATTTAGTCCTCTATTATCAAATATTACCTCCCTGGTCCTTTTATGGGTACCTTTCCACAAATAGTCCTTTTTTGACTATTGTCACGTTGGTATTAATTTGAGGGCTAAAAGTGTAATGTGACAACCCAATGTCCAGTGACATTCTGATGTCGGTTAGACGGACAACACAACAATAATGACTATGAGTCTATGACTCTAGACCAGGATTTAGATGAAAGACCACATTTATATAGACTATGGTGGTAGTAGAAAGCGACTTCCCAAACGACGCATCACGAGCGATCTCTAGAATTGTGTATGGCAAGAAAGATATATATATATATATATATATATATATAAAATCATTGTGAAATTACACTTTTAGCCTCAAATTAACGCCAACATGATAGAAGAAAAAAAGACTTTTTATGAAAAGATACCCATATAAGAAATACAGACGTAATATTTGATCATAGAGAACTAAATATGAAAAATCCTCTTTTATAAAGATGGTAGTCAAACTCGAGATCTGAATCGTACAATTGTACGATTCCGGAGATCGCTAGGGGGTTTGCAATCCAACTCGCCCTCAAAATCGCAAAAATCCTTCAAGTCGGAAGAATCGCCGATCTAGATCACAATCACAAGAAATCATCGATCTTAAAAAGAAAATAATCAGAAATTAGAAAAGCCTGATTTGTTGCTTTGATTTTGTCGATTTTGTCGCTTTGATTGTTTTGCGACTTTTACATAGACCAGAGATGTTAATGGCGACTGCGAGGGGCGGGCGAGAGGACCTTTTTATGGCGAGAGGCGGGCGGTAAAATGACAAACACACACACACACACACACACACACACACATATACATATATATACATACATATGTATATATATATATATATATATATATATATATATATATATATATAAGAATTTAATACCCCGTAATACACATAGTGAATAAGAATAAGACTAAAAAAGAAAAATAAGAAGTCAGATGTGAAGAGTCAAGTGAGTCAACTAGTCGAGCAAACAAGAGATTAAAAAAAATGCCATAATAATTACTCCGTATAATAATCAGCATCATTACACATTATATGGATTAAAAACATAATAAAAATAAATCAGCTAAAAAAAGTAAGAATCGACTATGCTAAAAAGGAGAAGTGTTGTGACCTACTTGCGCTGCAATTGCGCCTTAGATAACAAAATTTTTTGCTGGCGATGGAGTCCTGAAGAAGAATCGACTAAAGAGACCCTGGAGCGGTTTTCGAGACTTGGAGGAATCCAATCGTAAGAATTGGAGCGATAAGCCATAAGCCAGAAGATATAGAAGTTCGTTCACGTCTTCATCATCACCCCCTCCCCTTTTTTTCTTTCCCAGCGGTGGCTCCGGGTGGTGGTGCACAGGTAGCAGCTCAAAGGATTCTGATATAGAAGTTCGTTCCTCCACCATCCAGGCTTTAAATCCATTTCGTCCTTTCTCAGTGAAATGGTTTTAATTTCCTTTCAATTTAAGCAAGATCCACCGAGAAAACCTACAAATCTGGATCCCATCCATCTTCTTCCTCGAACAAAGCTTTCACAACTTGCAGGTGGCGACGGTAGCGGAAAAGCTTTTAAGCGACGAGGTGATGGGACAAGGGTGGATTTGAAATAGATCTCACCTCATCTCTTCAATTTTTTTTAAATTTCATTGGCTATTGATTTTGGCCCAATCTCTTCGAAGACGAAGATGGCAAGAATGGGGTATGTGGGTTTGAGACGGAAACATCGCAGGGGTGGGAGGGTTTGAGAATGAAACTTAGCAAGGCTGAGGTGGGGTTGGGAGGACAAAAAAACAAAGGGAAAAATTTGGAAAGTCAAAGCAATTTTAACATTACATTAAAAAATGTGCCAAGTCAAACTGAAAAGTTTCAACTTGGACGGAGGGACTAATAGAAAGCTAAAATGCAATTATTGTAGCAAAGTGAAAACAGGAGGGGTGTTCTGTATGAAGCATCACTTAGCAGGGACCCAAAAGGATGTGGGTGCTTGCAAAAGTGTTACGGATAAGTTGAGACAAGAAATATGGGACATTGTAGTTACCTCTAAAGAGAAAAGGCAAAAGGAGGAAGAAGAGGATGATAATGATGATTGTGAAAATCTTGGCCATAAAAGAAAAATCAATGACGAGGTTGGTGGTCGATCTAACACTTTTTCAAAAAAGGGCAACCAATCAAAGCACCATTAATAGCATGTACAAGAAGAGTTTGAGAGAAGATGCATGTCTAACAATCTCGAGATATTACTTCAACAATGTCATATCATTCAACACGGCAAGAAGTGAAGAATTTCGTATCATGTGTGATTTGATTACAAAACATGGACCTAGATTCAAGCTGCCATCATATCATGAAATCAGTGTAAGGAATTTAAAACAAGAAGTGCGCTCGTTAGAAGTCATTGTCAATGAACATAGGAGTGAATGGAAGACAGGGTGCACCATAATGAGCGATGGTTGGTCGACACAAAAAAGAGAGCATTGATAAATTTATGGTTCATAGTCCAAAGGGGACTGTTTTCTTGAAATCACTTGATGCTTCTAAAATAGTGAAGTCATCTGACAAGATTTTTGAGATGTTGGATGAGGTCATTGAAGATGTGGGTGAAGAAAATGTTATTCAGATTGTGAAAGATAATGCCCCAAATTATAAAGCTGCAGGTGATCTATTAATGGAGAAGCAAAAAATGCTATATTGGACACCATGTGCGGCTCATTGCATTGATCTCATGCTAGAGGACTTCGAAAAGAAAATTCCAATCCATGGACAGACAATTCCTAATGGTCGCAAAATCACTAACATTTATTCTAGACCTTCTCTAATTCCTCTATTACACCACTTGACAGATGGGAAGCAATTGGTGAGACCAGGAATTTGCTACTACTTATCTAACTTTGGGGTGTCTTCGTGAAAACTGAAAACAAAAGTGGTTTGATTAGAATGTTTACATCAGAAGAGTGGAAGTCAAACAAATACTCAAAAACAAAGGACGGAAAAGATGTGGGAGACTGTATTCAATAAGGAGTTTTGGAAAAAAAGTGGTTTGATTAGAATGTTTACATCAGAAGAGTGGAAGTCAAACAAATACTCAAAAACAAAGGACGGAAAAGATGTGGGAGATTGTATTCAATAAGGAGTTTTGGAAAAGCTTAGTGATATGTTTAAAGGGTGCATTACCTCTCGTTGAGGTGCTTCGTTTGGTTGATTCTGATGAGAAACCTGCCATGAGATTTCTTTACAAGGCAATGGACCTAGCAAAAGAAAAGATACAAGCAACTTTCCAAAATGTCAAGAAAAGGTAGATTACATAAGTCCTTTTCTTTATATTAACGTTTATCATCATAAATTAATAATTCAGGACGTAAGTAATATACTCTTGTGTTCAGTTATAGGCCTTTGTGGATTGTCGTTGATGAGAGATACAAAGTTGAACGGTGAAAAGTGAGTTAAGTAGTCAACCCTAGTCTTAACGTAATAAAATAAAATAAAATAAAATAAAAAACTCTGGGTCCGCCATGCACGCCTTATAGCGCATCAGATCGCATCGAAAAATGCAATGATGCGCGGTTATGCGTGCGCCTCCTGTACTGCATCACACTGTCTCTGATGCGCAGAACCCTACGCCTCGTGCGCATCGCGCCTCGTGCGCGCTTGTCACAACTATGGCGGCAGGATATTATCTTAACCCTCGCATGCACTATAGCCCCCAATTTTAAAGCTGATTATGAAGTTAAACAAGGCCTATATAAATGTATAGGACGCATGGTGGCTGATTTCAAAGAACATGCAAGGATTGATGTTCAATTAGAGGACTTAAAGAATCGTGAAAAGTTATTTGGTACTCCGGCTAGAAAGACATTTGATAAGAAAAGTCCAGCAGATTGGTGGGAGTCATATGGAGATGAACATCCAGACCTTCAAAAATTTGCCATTCGAGTATTAAGCTTGGATGCCGTCAGGATGCGAGCGTAATTGGGGTGCATTTGAGATGGTAAGATTTCTATAATTCTATTATATTGTAAAATGAGGAAATAAAATTACTTGATAATTTTCATTAGGTCCACACAAAGAGAAGAAATCATTTGAAGCAGAAAACAATGAACGATGTTGTTTTTTCATGACTAATTCAAAATTGGCAAAAAAGAAGGCTAGGAGATCAAGTCAGCTCAGACTAGAAGATCTTTCGTCACATGATGAGTGGATTATGGAAGATGTTGGTGAAGACCCCGGAGGTGATGAAGTTGATGGAGATAACTCCACAGATGTTCCAACACAGAATGGAGAAGAAGAGGCTGATGCAAATGTCTCCAACACAGAATGGAGAAGAAGAGGCCGATGCAAATGTTCAACCTGAACATGAAGAGGAGTTGGATGTCACCAATTTGGATGAGGGAAATGAAAATGAAGATGAAAATCAAGAACTTATAGAGGATTATAATTTTAGCATTGATCCTACGTAGAATCTAGAGTTTAGCTACCATGGTTATAAAGGACCTATTATGGAATTTACTCAAAAACTAAAATGAGCAAAAAAGAACCAAATATAAACTGAAATCAGGAGAAAAGAAAACTGAAAAAAAAACTTAAATTAGCAAAAGGAAAAGAACAAATTGGAGGATGATAGAGAGAGAGATGTCGCATGAACAATCTAGACAAGACAATCAGCAGAAAAGAATTTAAGATAAAGAGATCTTTTACCCATGGAGGATGATGGAGAAGAATTGATTCCAGAAGAATCAATCCTGGAAGATGGGCTTTGGTGAGAGAGAGAGAAGTCGGGAAGGACTGTCGCAATGTGCTGAGTGAACGAGGGAGGCGATGCTTTTACGGAGTATTTTTAAAATTTAATAAAGTTTGGGTCTAGTTAGGTGACTTAGGTCGAATTGGGTTGGGCCAATTTGACCCAGACGACTAGTCAACCCTAGTCGCTAGGCGACAATCAAGTTGCCACCACCAAAACGACCGGACAACTAGTCGACTTAACAACAACGCAGAAGACATAAATTGATCAACCAAAAAAGATGAGGCCCAATAAGATTTCAGATAATAAAATCATCCAAGTTGAAACATCTCGTTTTGACTTGGTGCGGTTTTTAATTTTATGTGAAAAAAGAATTGTCTTTCCAATTTTCCCTCTTTCTCCTTCTCCTTTTCCCCTCTATCCTACCTCCCTTCTCCTTCTTCTTTCTAAGGCAACCCCCCCCCCCCCTTGCGACACACACCCCTCCCTGCCTCCCCTTCATCTTCTTTCTTCTTCTTCTTACTTTCCTTCTTTGATATTCTTCTTCCTTTCCTTTCCCTCTTCTTCCTTTAAGAAGAAGAAGAAGGGTAAATGAGAAGAAAGAAATGGGAAGAATCAAATGAGAAACTCCGAAAAGGAAAGATATGGGACAAAGGGAGTACTTCATATTCATCTTTGAACTACATAAAAACTTCTTAATAATTTGAAATGCTGCATAGAAGTCATACAGCCTATGAGCTCTCATTCTCCACTTGAACAGATCAATAACAATCCAAAAAGTAGAGTCCTACTAGTGGGGTCTTGGGGGTGGTGTATGCAGACCTTATCAATGTTGGCATGCCTATAAGGTAGATAAGCTATTTCCAAAAGACACACCCAGTTCAAAAAAAAAAAAAAAATACCCCCTCCGTCTGCCATAGATCTTCCCAAACACTATTCACAGGGCCAAACTTAACTCACTTTGTTTGCTTACTTTTACTACTCATTTCATAAAATAATTTAGTCTTGTCAACTCTGGTTTTGTAGAACTTTTCATGTAGTTTTTTACTATATAATTTTTTTAAAATTTTTATCCCTATAACCAAATAAATTGAATTGAAAATAAAGTTGGTCAAACCTCGTAACGCGTAATGGGAAGGTCTTAGGTGGACGGAGGGAGTAATAGACTAGCACTGAACCACAAAAAGGTCAAGGTCTCACAAATATCACAAAAACATAGCACAAAAACAGAAGACCTACAAACACACAAATAAGGCCACCTCATTACACCTAACTACCTTCCAACACACGTGTAGTCAAGAAAAAGATAGATGAAAACCCAACTACCCTAGAGCTTGAAGCCCTACCCTCCAGCTTTGGTGACTTACTCTTTAAGAGCAGTCTGAATAATCCATTTTCACTTCTCCACAACAATCAAGACTCCGCAAATGTTGGAACTCTTTGTGATAGAGTTCTACTAATGATGGAACTCTTTGTGATAGATTTATGGATCAAAAGAGGCCTTCAATGCCATTCTGGGATTGGTAATTGTCTTCAAACAAGACTCTACTAGAGTTGCTTTTGTGATGTATAAAAGTTGCGGCCCAGCTCCTCCCAAGGCAGAGACATAGAGAGAAAATTTATCTATCAACCGAGAGAGAAATTTCATATCTGAGAGATATAGTTCATCACGCCATGCTTATGTGAGATTGTTTATTACGTGATGATATATGAGATAAGGTCATAACAGCCATGGTGCTGTGAAGACGAAGATATTTGTCCAGACGGTGATTCTCGATACTCTGGAACAAAGTCAGTAACACGTCCTCGGAAGAGATCTTAGAGAATGTAACACCCTAATCCGTCCAGGTCTGTAGTCCCTTCCAAACTAAAGTATAAACTTCGTAATCGTCAGAATTTAAAACATTGCAAACACTTTTATTTAGCACAATAATACTTTTCATAACAGAAACAGTACGAAGTTTTCAATATTGCGGAAGCTTAACAAATCATAATCACAAAACATAATTAATTTATGTCCTTCAATTCAAAACGATCACATCCATCCCAACCATCTCTATAAACTTAACAAATCATAATAACAAAACTATGTTAATGCACTTTCCATGGCTATAAACTAATTATTAGGGAAAAAATACTCTCTTCCTTGTAAAAAATAATTTATAGTTTGACTTTCATAGAGTTTAAGATAAGTGTTGAAAAGTAAAAAGTGTATGGTTAGAGTTTGTTTGGATACGAGAGAATTAATGTGAACCTTATATTCATTACTAAAATAGGAAATAACGTAAGTATACATATTTTTAGGACGTCCAAAAAAGGAAAAAGTAAACAATTTTATGGGACGGATGGAGTAAATTTCAAGAATGTGTTGTTTATGGAAAACATAAAGTTGCACTTCACTTCTTAATTATATTGATTAAAGTTCTACAAAATGTGAAACTAAATACCTTAAAATCCTCGAAAGATAATGATGATGATAAAGTGACATTAGAGCTTCAGTGATGCTTCTGATATGAAGCAGATCAATTGATGCATTTTTAGTACTACCAGCTCTAACACAAGCTTCCCAATCCATTTGCCCTTTTATTTATTCACTGTTCTCCAAATGTCTTTTATTACGACCTTTCATTGTCATCCATTGCTAGTGGATAAAAGCGGTTTCTAGGAGATGAAATAGTCTCATTTTCCCTGATAAAACATACGGAGTACGGCTTGCTGTTATTATTGACAGAACAGTTATTATTGTTTTCTTCATCTGGTCTTCTGTAAACAAGTTTCCCCATTTCTCTCCTTCTGTAAGCACTTGATTGCTCTCTATATTTTCTTGCCATTATGACATGCCAATGGTTCTTCACTGCATTGTTTGCTCTCTGCTTCTTTATTACTGTATTTTGGTATTGAGCTTTGAATGCCCACTGCTCCTTGAGCTTTGCATCATCTCCTTTTGTATTGTTTCTCTCTTACCTTATCGTTTTGCTTATTTATGGGTAGACTTCATAGATTCATATTACTTTTTATTTAGGGACAACATGCATCCAGTTAAATAGGGTTGCCTAACACTCTTTTTTTGCATGCATGGCCATCCACAAGCAAATTCTTATAAAAATAAGACTATAGATAATTGGGATGATATTTGTGTTCTATTTGGATCGGATAGAGCATTATGGGATGGTGCAGAGCAATATGATGAAGCGGTGATGGCTATGGATGAGGAGATGATGAGTGAAGTCAAATGAATAAGAATATGCCAAATGAGTTTCAAATGCTCAAGGACTTGCTTGAAGACGAGAAGCTAGATTGGATTTTCTTGTGCTTGGAAGAGTGATCGAGTCATGAACAATTACAAAATATTGAATATATATACTTCATATACTAGTATGTATTCTGTTTATGAAACAATTGGTCATTATGTAATTTGAGATTATCTTAACAATATTTTGTTCATTAATCATTTGAAATGAAATTCTAGTACTTGCCAAACAACATCAAAATTTGAATTCTAGAATTGAAATTATGAATTTCCCAAACAGCATTTGGATTTGAAGTTATGAATTTTGAATTCCTTGTGTTTGCCAAACAACGGAATGGAATTTGAATTATGGGATTTCAAATTATAAAATTGAAATTCAATAATTGAAATGAATTCCCATATTCAAACACTACCTAATGGAATTCGTAGATTTGAAGCCTCACTGCCTCAAAAATCATAACAGGGGAAGCAAAAGTTCAAAGAAATACCTGAGGCCTGAGTGCGCTGCTGCGGTGCTGTCAGCTGGACTGTTGGGGCATAGGGTGGATTGCTGGACCTGCCGCTGCAGAGCCGGAGTCGGATAAGCGATCTAAGGCGGAAGGAGGAGATTCAGGATCTGCGTAACTGCGATCACCTGGGACTCAGCGACTTGCCTGAGGGGATCTTGAAAATAAAATTTGAATGTCATCATCATATAATAAGTGCGAGTCACAAATATATTAGGGAGTAGTATAATTTGAACAAAAAAATTATGACACAAAAAAATATAAGAGGTAAAAAAAATTGGAATAAATGTGGTCTACATTATTTAATAAGAATATGATTTTACAAAAATATAATACCAAGTAGTTTATTATTCAAAAATATAATCCAAAAAATACTTTTGTCAAAAAATTTAATTCCATTTTGGGAAAAATTCGTTGTTTCAATCATTCATTTCAAAAATTTCATGAAACAACATTTATAAAGTTGTGAAATGTTGTACTTCCTCCATCCACAAATAAACTTTACATTCACTATTCACATAGTCAAACTTTATTCACTTTGTTGGCCTATTTTCGTCACCCATTTGATAAAATAATATAGTCATGTCACCTTTAGTTTTGTAGATTTTTTGATATAGTTTTTTAATATGTAATTTTTATTTTTCAATTCTACACCATTTTTCATATAAAATGATTTGAAAATAACTTCAGTCAAACATCGTAACGCGTAATGTAAAGTTTAATTTTGGACGGAGGGAGTAATTTTTTAGGTTCTGACAAAAGCATACTATTATATTTTTAAAAATAAAAACAATTTTTTTTTACCTCAAATAATACAACATTTCATTTCATTGCACAACTTATGTCTTTAACTGCAATACGAAACTCGCAAAAATGCAAAAAGATAAGGTTTTTTCCTCACCTGTTTGTGCAATGGATTGAATACTGCATTTCCACTCCAACCTTTTCTATACAGTTGAAAGGAGGCAAATATGGGTACTTTAAAGGCAGGAAAGGACTTAGACAGTCTCCCTTGCTTTTTGTCATTATTATGGAATATCTAAGTAGACTACTGCAACAAATGGCTCAGTGCAAAGAATTTAGATTTCACGCTATGTGTAGATCAATTAAGTTGGTTAATCTAAGTTTTGGAGATGATCTGATTATTGTGTGCAAGGCTGAAGACAAGTCACTTAGATGTATAATGGATGTCCTAGACACTTTTCACAAAACTACTAGACTGAGAAGAAATTATGCTATGTCACATATTATTTTTGGTGGAGTAGACAAGAAGACACATGAGAGACACTACTGAGACTGACTAATCTATCCATTGGAGAGTTTCCTCTCATATACCTGGAGAGTCCTATTATAGTAGCTAAAATCAATAATAAAGAATGTGACATGGTAGTGAATAATATCACTTCTAAAATAACATCTCGAACTTCTAAGAAAATGTCTTATGCTGGAAGATACAAACTGATAGGCAGTGTACTGCATGGTATTATGACTTTTCGGTGTAAGCTCTTTATTCTCCAAACTAAAGTGATGAGTGTTGGAATTTTTGGCAATTTTAATAGGCATTAAATGGACAAACTTGGGTATATTTATCAATAGGTCCACTAACGGTTTTAACCGTTAATTAATGGACGTGTGTTCTCTTAAATGAGATAAATGTTTTGATAATTTATACGCCAAAAATGGTAGAGGGTGAATGAGAAATTGATTCTCGGAGTTAACCCGTTAATAAAAGAATATGGTAAGGATTGCAATTTTTTGCAATTTTACTGAGCCAATCTTCTATTATTAATTTTACGTATTGTTTAAAATTAGTCCTTTTTACGGAGTTAACTGGCCATTAATCTCCAATTATTCGGGACAAATTTTAAACGGAGCGTAGCGTAACGGACGTGTTAATGGCTAATTAATCACCATTAACACGTCATTATTGTGCCACAAATGCCATGGATTAATGGTGTAGGAGTTACACTTTTTAAAATTCCTTAGTTATAAATATCAAGGGCTCTCCATTGTTTAGTGTGGTGTGTTTTGTGTGTGCCATACGTGAGAAAGAAAGGGAAAACTTTCTTGTCAAATATTTAGAGAGAGCTCTTGATTTTCCGGCCAAATTCTCCGGCCATCTCCCTTAAAGTTTTTTTTTGTCGTCAACGTTCCTACGTTGTTCTTGTTCGTTGGTGTGTGGTTGGTCCGTACAATCTCCACACACGATAGCGGTTTTATCCTGGGAGGAGAGTGCCCACGTTTTTCCGGTACGGTAGGTGGGCACTACTACCTTAAGGACAGCTCCGGCGACTCCGCTGTCCTTCACGGTGTTTTGTTTTGCAGGTTTAGTTCATAAAGACCTCGCTGCATTCTGCCCTAGTGCATAATGTCCTCGCAGCCCAGTGCATAATGTCCTCGATGTCCAGTGCTTAATGTCCTCATACAACAAGGTTGTTTGAAGATATATAAATTATTTTCAATTCTGTTTATCTTGTAATATTCTGAATAAGTTATAAATTCAGAATTTTATTTATTTTTATTTTCCGAAGCTGTTCATCTTCCCCGTCCGTTGTAATCCGTACAAAAATTGTAACAATGAGAAAGGTTCAAAGCATCTGTAGGAACTTTCTATGGGGAGCCACAGCCAGCCTAAATGACCATTGGTCAATTGGGAAGAGGCTGGGAAGAGCCAACTTATGGAGGTTTGGGCATAAGGAAGATGACTCTTTAGAATAGAGCTTACATTCACAACTATTGGTGGGATGTTGCCCTTGAAAAAGATAACTTATGGGTGAAATGAATCGATAGTAGATATATTAAAGGGGATGTGGTTAACTACAAATTGAAGGGAGACAACTATTTTTATTGGAAGAAGATTGTGAAGAACAAAATATAGTTTGAGCAGACGCCTAGGGCTGGAGAGTACACTACTGAAGATGATTATGCTTGGCTCATAAGACTAAACAGAAAACCTGAGTGTTACTCACTGGTATGGAATAAATTGTCTATCCCCAAACACCAAATGCTATTATGGCTTATTTGCAAAGGGAGAGTTAGCACTAAAGCTAGAATTGGTAAGTCATGACCATAGACAAAACCTGTGACATGTGTTGTAAGGAAGAGGAGGACATGGATTATCTATTTAATCAATGTTAGGCAACAATAAATTTACTAAAAAAGTTATCCTGTGTGGATTGAATGTGATTTTGAGGCTAAGAGTGTGAAGGATATAATGGAAAAATTAATGAAGATTAGGGGAAAAGAAGACTCTCTTGTGTGGCTTTGTATGTAGCAACATGATACATCATTTGGAAGGCAATGAACAAGCTATTACATAACAAGGAGAGTACAAAAGAAGATTAGATGTTTTAATTGGGTAGTGTTTCATACAACTACCTTTTGAGGCAAAAGAAAAAGAAAGTAAAGTAGAATTTTTATTTTTATAGAGATGTATTCTATTCTGCTTTGGTGGCTCTAATGAATGTTTGGTGATCAATGAAATTGTGCCTTTCATTAAAAAAAACATTGAAAAATAAGATTATATTTAGAAGATCGCATAAAGGTGAGATTATTAAGATAATTTTCTCTTTTTTTTAAAAAAAAAACTAGTATCATACCCGTGCATTGCACATGTCATTTTTACGTTATTAAATTAAGATCATTTTTAATACTAAAAAATGATACCTAATAGAATATAGAGATTATATTATTTTACGGTACAAAACATCGCTGCTTTACAAATTTTGAAAGACTTCTTTGTATACTACATTATTCGTACAATTTATGGGAACATTGTCTTTGTTGCATATCAAAATCTTCAATCCACTATGATTAGTATAACATCCAATGATTCCGGCCCTTGAGAATGATTCCGAACTTAATTCTGATTCGTGAAAAATAACATCTAATGATTCTTGCCCCCGAGAATGGGCAGGAACGTGATAAACTTTTATCGCTCTTAGTTTCATCATAAATAGCGCTGACTTCTCATCAACATTTTTTAAAGCGGTTAAGATCCTTGTGCTCGTAGAAAAGGCGATGTTGAAGCACTGAGTAAAAACACACGTTGATTTATCTTACAACGAAGGGTCTGGAAAGGAACGTATTTATAGTATATAATTATAAAAGGCTAATTATAGTAGTAAGGGTTTCTTTTTTAAACGAATTCTTTTTTATTTTGGAAACGGAAAGTTTTTTGTTTTCAATAAATTTTTGAAAAGCTAAGAATATTTAAACGGTAAGAATATGTAATTCTTACCTTTTTGCCTTTATTTTTGAAACAGATTTTTGTTTTTCTTACAAAACAAATTTCCACTATATTTTTATTTTTGAACATTTACGGTATTAGTAGCCTTTATTGGCGTGTGTTTATAGGCTTTTATTAATACCATGTAAACATCAGAATTACCATATGTAATGGCATAACATCTCTTGAAACGGAAATTAAAAATTTTTAAATGAAAATTTTAATTTTTTTATTTTTGAAACAGAATTTTTTATTTCCATACAAATTTCCATTCTATTTTTATTTTTCAACATTCACGGGATTAATACCCTTTTATTGGAGTGAAAAAAATTGGGTTGAACATTTACGTAATAAAATAGAATTGGAACGGAAATTAATAGCCTTTTATTACTTACCATGTAAACATCACAATTACCATATGTAATGGCATAACATCTTTTGAAACGGAAATTTAAAAATTTTAAATGGAAATAGTTTTTTTTTATATTTTTTGAAACATAATTTTTTTCTTTCCAAATTTATGGTATTAATAGCCTTGATTGGCGTGTATTAATAGCCTTTTATTACTTACCATTTAAACATCACAATTACCATATGTAATGGCATAACATCTCTTGAAACGGAAATTGAAAATTTTAAAACGAAATTTTTAATATTTTTTTTTGAAACAGAATTTTTTTCTTTCCAAACAAATTTCCATTTTATTTATATTTTTCAACATCTACGGTATTAATACCCTTTTATTGGCATGAAAAAAATAGGATTGAACATTTACGTAATAAAATATTATTGAAACGGAAATTAATAGTCTTTATTACTTACCATGTAAACTAAACAATTACCATATGTAATGGCATAACATCTCTTGAAACGGAAATTTAAAAATTTAAACGGAATTTTTTTAGTTTTCGAAATAGAATTTTTTGCTTTCCAAATTTACAGTATTAATAGCCTTGATTGGCATGTGTTAATAGCCTTTTATTACTTACCATGTAAACATCACAATAGAATTCTTTTCTTTCCAATTTTATGGTATTAATAGCCTTGATTGGCGTGTATTAATAACCTTTTATTACTTACCATGTAAACATCACAATTACCCTATGTAATGGCATAACATCTCTTGAAACGGAAATTGAAAATTTTTAAACGCAAAATTTTAATTTTTTTTGAAACAGAATTTTTTTCTTTCCAAACAAATTTCCATTTTATTTATATTTTTCAACATTTATGGTATTAATACCCTTTATTGGCGTGAAAAAAATGGGTTGAACATTTACGTAATAAAATATTATTGGAACGGAAATTAATGGCCTTTTATTACTTGCCATGTAAACTAAACAATTCCCATATGTAATGGCATAACATCTCTTCAAACAGAAATTTAAAAATTTTAAACGGATTTTTTTTATTTTTGAAACAGAATTTTTTTCTTTCCAAATTTATGGTATTGATAGTCTTGATTGGCGTGTATTAATAGCCTTTATTACGTACCATGTAAATATCACAATTATCATATGTAATGTCATAACATCTCTTGAAATAGATATTGAAAATTTTTAAACGAAAACTTTAATATATTTTTTTGAAACCGAATTTTTTTTCTTTCCAAACAAATTTCCATTTTATTTATATTTTTCAACATTTACGGTATTAATACCCTTTTATTGGTGTGAAAAAAAATTGGGTTGAATAAAATTTATTTGTTATAAAATCGAAAATCTGTTATAAAACCAAAAATTTTATCTGTTATAAACCCGAAAATTTGTCGAATCAATTCCCGATAGATTTATTTGTTATAAAACCAAAAATTTTAATACTTTTTAAACAATATTTTTTTTCTTTCCAAACAAATTTCCACTCTATTTATTATTTTCAACATTTATGGTATTAATACGATTTTATTAATGAAATAAAATATTATTGGAACAGAAATTAGTAGGCTTTTATTACTTACCATGTAAACTAAACATTACCATATGTAATGGCCTAAAATATGATATGGGCGGGAAAACCATTGCCCACTTCCCCTCTTTTTAAATAAAGTATGAATTTGTTATAAAATCGAAAATCTGTTATAAAACCAAAAATTTTATCTGTTATAAAACCGAAAATTTGTCGAATCAATTCCCGATATATTTATCTGTTATAAAACCGAAAATTTTAATACTTTTTAAACAATATTTTTTTCTTTCCAAACAAATTTCCATTCTATTTATTTTTCTCAACATTTATGGTATTAATACGATTTTATTAATGAAATAAAATATTATTCGAATGGAAATTACTAGGCTTTTATTACTTACCATGTAAACTAAACATTACCATATGTAATGGTCTAAAATATGATATGGGCGGGAAAACCATTGCCCACTTCCCCTCTTTTTAAATAAAGTATGAATATGAATAATTTGTTCCATTGTACTCTTTTGTGGATGTGGACCTACTAGGCCAACTTTCTAAACCCAAAAAAAATTGTTAACTAGATGAAGAGGAAAGCAGCTCAAGATAGGGCAAAGTCTTCCAAGGCGCATGATAAGGTGTAACTGTTCCTATTCGCAAGGGGGGGAGTTGAGGAGAAGGGGGAGAGTTACTTAACACAAATTAGATGGGTTGGTTAAAAGAACGCAACACTAGCTCCAATAGTTTCATATTTTCCAGCCCAACCACATCAGAAACGAATGGTTTATTTATTTCTGTCGTGACAACAATTCACATGCCAAAAGAGGGATCACTCTACCAAATATAAACACCAACACGAAATTTTGTCCTAGATCGTGCACGGTTTAAAAAATAAATTAATAAATCAAAGATTGTACCACCAGCACAACTACAATTCTCAAATTAAATCAATGATGATGACATGAGCGCACCAAGAACAACGGCCAGCGTCACAAGTCTATGCAAGTGGCATGCAGAGTTCCAAATCTAGTCAGCTTTGAGGTCTTCTCCAGTGCTGTGTGAAAGTTTCTTTTGTTCTTGGCTGAGTTTGGAGCCTTCTCGTAACTGGAAAAGAACAGCGATAAAATGAAACAAACGAATGCAGATATTGAACACAGAATGCTATCGTTAACAAAGGAAAATGTTTGATTTTCAGCATTTTGGCCACCAAAATACTGGCGAAAGCAGTGTTTTAACCCTCAGAAATTGGAGCCAAAACACTAGTCAAGTTGCCAACAGTCATATTAACTGAACCATTTTCAGTTAAAAATTTCATTGTCAAGATAACAACAAAAAGAAGCCACAGAGTTACTTGCCTGCTGAAGGACATTCTTATGATAGCGGTAGCCCTGGAAGAGAAAGCCAAAAAAAGGGGGTGAGAAACCGTATATATTACAGTCGATAAGGAATGGTTGGTGTATACTTGCCTTGTCAGTTCCGTAGATGTAATCACAATAAGTGAACACTGAAGCAAAATTGCTTTGACTGAGACCACCAACATAATGATGATAGTCATGGTAATCTGGGCCACCATAAAAAGGAATGTATTTTGTGGGAGTCCAAGGAAAGTCATACCTGAATCAGCATTCTTCATAACAAATGAGTGAAAAACAGACAAAACTACCATGTTGGAACCAATACAATGTAATTGATGCAAAATTGCAAACACAGAAGGATTTCGACAAAATACAGAGCAGATGTGATTTTTTATGTCAATGATGTATCATCAGGTCGCAGTACATTGTAGAGTATCTTCTACACTACAAGAGTCGTCGAATAGTTACCTTCTCAACTATGTCCTCAAATTTATGCCTTTTCAACTATGATAATACAATACTATCGTTTGCCATGCATAACTCCAAATTGGTTCTTCAATGTTTGAAGGAACTTTCGGAATTTCTGTTCTACTGTCCTCATTTATAAGCTTATGGTATGAGTCATAAATCTTAGCCTCGTATAGTTCCCACTTCCCAGACATGCACAACGCCTCTTATAAACTTAACCATCATAACAAAACTTGTTATGATTTATTCCAATTTAGTTGTCAGCTACTCCTAGTTTACTAATTACAATTTAGTTAGTTGTCAGCTACTCCTAGTTTACTAATTATTATAAACCCCTTCTGTCAAAGGGGATTTAATCACATTAATAGGAAAGAAGAAATATGAAGAAATCAATAAGGAAAACTTCCCCAAATTACATAAGAGACGAAAAAACTCCAAAAGAATTCCATATCTCCTTTAGTTTATTTTACTAGTATTAATTTATTTGTGTGACACACCCCGTACATAATAGTTTAGCTTTGTTGCCCGCATCATAAGAAAATTTGTACTTAACAATGTTCAATACTTCATCATTAAAGAGATGGAATGAAATTGATTATCCACAGGGTGAAAGAGCAACTGCAATAGATGCATTTACACATAATGCAGCCAAAATGGAAACCATGTCCACCACCGCTGCAAAAAGTCCACTGCCACCACAAGCAAATCTCAACATAAATATCACAACCAATACTATTTCCCCTATGTTTGCCCCTCCACGACACCGCAATCCTTTGTGGCAAGGACATGCACGTGCAATGGCGTAGCCAGGAAGAACTGAGTGGGGGGAGGACCCAAGAATACTACGGGCATCCGGGGGCAATGGCCCCGAATTTCTTTTCCAAGGTGAATATAAAATAAGACAAAAGTAGTAATAAATTTTATCTCAAACACGCATACCATAAAAATAAAGAACTCATGCCCTATACCAGAATTTTATTTAGACATATTGAACTTCTTCACCAACGTTTTCTATTCACTTAGCTTCTGCATGCTTGGCCAAGTTTTATAACAACAAGATGTCAAGAAAAATCTGTTTACAGTTGTTCACTTCTTTCAGTGTTGCTTATGAGTCTCGCCGTTAGGGGGTTGTGATGTTCATTAGGTCACCATTTTCTTGATAGTTCATTTTAATTTATATAGAGTAATATATAGAGATCGTTTTTTCCTATACAAGTTGCAATGTTTTTTTTTTTGCAGAATTTTATTGTTGGTGTGGTGTGGTTCAAACATGGCAGATGATTAGAAAAGCAATTGAAATTCTGAATGAGGAAAGAAGTTCTAGTGAGGAGGCAATATCAGTATGCATAGTGAACAACAATCACGAGTTGACATGGGCCCACTCAACTCTACTCAAACACCACTTGAGATAACTATGCGAGAAGGGTGATATTGTTCTGACTCGAGATGGGCTCTATTTGATAAAAGACCAAAATACCAATCAACTTGTTCTAACTCTTTTGAGGTCTACCTCTACCCCTTCTCACGCCCACTACTGTAAGCTTCTTGCATCTCCTTACCAAAAAAAGAAAATGTCTTTTATTTTGGGACGGGCCAAAAAAAAGTGTTTTGTTTATTTTGGGATGGAGGGAGTATATGGTTTTGGAGATTTTTACGAAGTCAATGATAAGGTGCCAAAGTTGATGGAAGTAGAACAACAAATCCGATATGATCCCAACTTAATCTAAGGGGTGAATATGTACGCAACTTTACCCTGTTAATTCACAACGAGGCAGCTTCCATTCGTCCCTTGATGCATTGCTACATTTACTATCCAAAACTTCATACAAAGTAAGAACATATGAAAGTTTAATGTGTCATTTTGACTTGGACCATTGTCAAAATGATTCTTTTAGTGAATTGAAGTAAAAAGGGTTAAATAGTAAATGGAGTG
This sequence comes from Cuscuta campestris, assembly GCA_900332095.2. Classification (NCBI taxonomy): domain Eukaryota; kingdom Viridiplantae; phylum Streptophyta; class Magnoliopsida; order Solanales; family Convolvulaceae; genus Cuscuta; species Cuscuta campestris. Next base: position 131,830 of record OOIL02002775.1, on the reverse strand, counting down.
CATCATTGATACAATTAAAGTGTTGCAAACTTTGATGGTAAAGAAGTATCGTAAGCCCTTGTTTGAAATACTTAGATCTAATACACACAAAAATGGAGATACAGACAAGGATATGAAAATACATCAAGGTAAACCGAAGATGACTTGCAATGAATCTGTAAAAATCAAAGCATTGGGGGTGGGGGGTGGGGGGCATTGAATTTCCAACTGTTGCTACATCTTGGCCTTTTAGCCTCATTCTTGACCTACTTTTGAATTTCCAAAGATTGAGTATTTGAGTTACTGCAAGTGTAGCACTAGAAGTTCATTCGCCAATAATGGTGCAAGATCATGGACTGAACACGTAATCTAAATTGGAGGCCTAATATATATTATGTTATAGGGCTATATAATTGATTGTATGGGATGGTTTTCAGATTGCATGGTTGCTGTGAGCTAATATAATTGATCATATTTTCCATATATTGGATTATATGCTGCATCCTGAAAGTTACAAGGCTACTACCTATAGATATTACTGATTATGTCTGTCATACATACAATTGATAATATCTGACCCCTAGGCCACAATGTTAATGGTTTGGCTACCCATTTGATGCTGAGACAAGTTAAATGCATTGTGATTCGGATCATATTGCCACCACGCAGGTCTGAAACGGAGACTACAATATTCTTTGAAGATCACCCATGTGGCCATGTCATTTGGGCTCCCCACTAATATAATGGTAATAAAAAAGTTGTGTTTCTCTGATCATATTCAAGGTTACTAATTCTTGGTTCTAAGTGTGAGTATGCTAGCATTGCAATATACTGTAGAATCCCCAACAATATTGCCAAATTAATGATCTTGACAGTTTGAGAATGAGAGAAAATCTCGCTTGTGATTGGTATTGTGAAAATCCCATTCAGGCTGCTTTTGAAATTAGAATTCACAACAATATATCCAATGGAAAGAAGGCGTATAAAATGTTGTTTGCTTGGGATTTTCAATAGATCCTGCACTCCCTAGGTTTGCGTTTGCTTGAGACCTCACGACTCTCTTAGCTTTAATGCTGAAACTAATCCTCCCATTAAATTGCAAGGATACCTCATTATATCAAGGAGTATAGAAGAAGAGCGTCAAGTCCCAATTAGATATAACAGCTACATTATAGACTAATACAATACCTAATTACTAATTATTGAATGACTACCAGTAAAACTTTATCGAAATTATCCAATTAACTAATAAAAGTTCTATTATAATCTAACTATTTAGTAATAAGAATAATTACGATCAAGATCAATCATGTAGGTTTCCTTTGAACACGTTCAACATGTATCATACTGATACCACTATCTATAACACATAAATACTATCTATGTATTATGTTATTTATTGTTGGGGTGGAAATTACAACAAAATGCTCTTTTTGTTGATGTAGGAGTCACAACTCATATATTCTTTAAAGTTGAGGTAGGTAATTACCAATGATCACCTATGTGCAATATTTTAGAAACTCTAGAAGTAAAGGTTTTTCATATATGAAACTCCCTACCATTATATCTCTCGCATATGGGTTGTCAAAATGGAAATTACATATCCAAAAAACCAGTAAAATTACACAAGTGGGTGTACACCGCCCATACCCCGTCTAAGATTGAGAGGTTGTTCATGAAAGGGCCAATTATATATCCAACGTGTGAATAAATTAGGTTCCAAAGTGCGTGTAAGAAGTTGATAGGATATTAGGATGATAAATAAACGATTGAAAGGCTAGCTTCCAAAGTTTTGCGGATTAGCTCATCTACTAAGGGCGAGCTGAGTTGATTTTTTCTTTCTGAATTCCAGAAAAATTATTTGAAAATGCTGAATAAAAAATAAGCATGGATGGGGGCAGTGAAGGGCACAAACAGTGCGAGATTCATAATGAGACGAGAAGAAACATTATCTGTGAAATGAGAACATATTTTAAAATTTTGTTTAAGTAGAAAGAAGTTTCTGAAATATTTTAATATGTTTTCTGAATGCAGAACCAATGCTTTTCAAGAGTTAGTGTGAAACATAGATGCTTCAAATATGGCCAGATGCATGCATTACAAAAAATTTAATTATCTTACCATCATGATCAAGTAGTAACTTCCAAGACAATTTCAGGGTTAATGTTTTAGTTTAATGCATTTTCATTGTGAGTGCAATCGAACGAATCGATGCAAAAATAGCTAGACGCTCAATCCTTTACAATACCCAATTTTAATATTACAAAAAGACTGTCTATTAATGACTAGATAAAACTAGAAATAGAAAGACATGATTACTAAGCTTATAGCTCAACCACAAAAGAAAACACAGAGGGAGACTTTTGAGTGATACTACTAGCTAGCAATACCTCTAACTCTACAATGCCAATTGTAAAATGAAAGAAAAAGAGAGAAGAGATATGTGCATACCCACTGTGCGTCTCAATTGCCTCTATCTGTCTCAGCACAATCCACAACCAAAAGGTAATCATGTGACCTGGGACCATGGCGGGCCCGAGAAAAGACGGGATCCCAAGGATCAAAATCTCCGCCCAGTGCGCATATGGCGCTGCATATCCTATTGGAGCTGTGTACTCGTGGTGAACCTTGTGAATCTTATCGTACCCCCATTTGCAATGCAAAAGCCTATGAATCCAGTAATTGGTATAGTCCTCCACTAAGAAATACACAGCCAATTGGGTCACAATTTCCCATATCGATGGCAAGGGCAAGCTCGTCCGGATCCCGACCATCTTCATAACCCCAAATAAGCCAAAAACAGATATAAACATAAACACAATTAAGCAAGGCATTCCACAGAACGAGCAAATTTTCAAACCTAAATGCGTAAATTGAAGAGAGAAAAAAATATCAAACGAGACACTACTTTGATGGAGGGGTAAGACAGCAATTGGAGAGGGCCGACGACCAGGACGAACATGCGCATGACGGATTTGTAGCAGCGGAAGGCGTCCGAGATGGTGAGATTGGCTTTCGGCTGGATCTTGTAGCAACGGATAGAATTCTTCAGGAAAAACTCGAGGAAGAGGTAGTAGAGCGGGACCAAAGAGAAGATGAGGAAGAGGAAGAGGATATTGTGGCAGTAGAGAAGGTAATCAGATTTGGTAGCAGTGTAATTGAACCAGATTGTCTCCGCCGCCGTGAGTGGCCGCTTCAGGGCGTCCTGTGCCGCTTGGATGGTGGCGTATGTCAGCATGTCTCCGACCCCGACTCCCGGAGAGAGAGAGAGAGAGAGAGAAGGCTGTGTAGAGTAGACTCTGACAACAAATAATACAGAGTAAAAGAATGACGAAAAGGGGCGTACGGTGGCAACTAGCCAAGTACGCCAACAAACCTGAGAAATTTCACAAATTTTTACACTTGGGAGTACAGAACCTACTCTTTTTTTAAGTTTATGGGTATGTCACGTATGGGTGGTTACTTGAAAGATATTGTTCTTATAAATTTTAAATTCTGACCTTTAGAATTTTCCTTTTTGTTGAGGCAAAAATATTTTTTAGAAAATCTAAATCTAATTTCCTATGTTTGTTTACAAAAGTGGTAGAAAATTATTTTTTAAAAATTTTTTTTTTTATTTTTTATGGATGAATGTTCATTTTCTTTGTAAGTGCTCGAATCCTCTAATTCTACGGAACAAAGCAAAGAACTACTCCCACCTCACCCCCTCCCCCAAACCATATAGAAAGAAACTCTATAATAGAGATTTGATAATGATCTTGTGTGAAAATAATACAATAATGTCATATCTAATTTTGTAAAATTTTTTATCTCGTGTTTGAAGGTGTATTTTTTATTATTTAGTTTTACATGAATTATCATATAAAATGAATTCAAACTAATTTAATTCAAACATCGTAACAGAAGAAAATTTGTGGATGAAGAGAGTATTTGTTTAAAAAATATCATACACTAATAAACATTTCAATAAAATTAATTAAAGTTTGGCACTTTAAATTCTTAAAAATATTTTTTAAAACAAGTTTTCGATAATTTAAGAAAATAACAGAATTTATAGATATTTCGATATAGTATGATTGAATATATAATGGATATCACTTTATTATTTTAATAAAAAATATGTAAACACCAGAATTTAAGAGTAGTTTTTAATATTAATTAAAATTTGGATAAAAATACTGTACATGATACATTTTAATTCATAAGTCTTTTTTAAAAAAGTAATTATCATTTTAGAAAAACAAATAAAAGGAAAGGAAGAAAATAATTGAAAATAGAAGAATTAAAAAAAGGAAATAAGTATTAAATTCTTTTGGAATCCAAATTTGTTTTTAATGTTTTGGGCATGCAATTTTTTTTCTTCTCTCCTAGCATGCCACATATTACTTGTCAAAAAGTGACAACACAACTCCACCACATGTTACGCCTCAAGTCCGCCAAATATCGTGATCTTGTAGTTCGGAGTCTTCTTTTTATATATTAAGGATTAAGGATATAGTGTTTTAACATGTGCGCTGCATTTCGGTTAAACGATTTTTTTCTGTAGTTTATCTTACATTTTTCTATGGATTTGTTATTTTGGACTTTAACTCTTAAAACCTATTTTGTTGGGAGAAAAATATTTTTCCAAAAAATCCAAGTCTCATTTTCTATGTTTGGATACATAAGTGGTATGAAGGGCATGTTTTCTATTAGCGTTAACGTTTTGGATAAAATTTTAACGGTGGAGACCGACTTTGAAAGCGCTAATGCTAAACGTTGATAATATTTTCTAAACACTAGCACTAATTTCTGGCGTTATTTCCAAACAGGCTCGAAATCATTTATTAGGAAAACTATTATCTCCCTTAAACGAACAAATAAATTTGGTTTGCTTTGGACGGAACTTCATTTTCTTACTCACTCCTTTTTCTATTTTCCTTTTATTTTATATCTTTTTTCTATTTTTTATTTTATTTGACAAAAAATAAAATTGCTTAACTTGAGATATATAACTTATTTGATTTATATATTAATTTTTTCTTTCAGTTTTTGAAACATTATAAAGAATATGTTATAAAGAGAAATTAAAAAGGAATAAAACTTATGATAATGGTCTCTTGTACCACTGTGGTTTGAAAAATGGTCATCAATGCCCCTTTTTCTCCGGAAAAAATGAATGAAAAATAGTTAGATGGGATATTTGTGCAACCTTTTGAAATGATTAGGGGTTTTATGAATAGGTTTTGAAACTAAACGGGGCAATTCAGCACTCTTACCTATTTTCCAAACCACAAGAAACATTGAAACTGTTTTTATATTTTCTATTCAAAATTCTTTTGTCATTTGGTATTTTACACTAAACAAATTATCTTAAATAGGAGTAAAACATAGAGAAACTACTAAAAATAAAAGTTTCATGTTTTATCCCAAAATAAGGGTTTGCATTGTGTTAATGTGACATTGTATATGCATTTTAAATATATTTTTACTTCTATTTTGAAAATAAAAATATGGAACTCTAATTTTGATAGATTTTATATGCTTTACTCTTTAGTCTTTTTCCTTTTAAATTATAAATATATGATTATCAAGAAATAGAGTAAGTGCATATACACTTTAGTTACAAGCGAGTTTTTATATTTAGTCCCTAATACTAAGGATTTACATAAATCATCCTCAATTTTTGAAAACTATTCAATTATATGTTCTTGATATGTTGTCATATTTGTCCTAAGGACCACATTTTAAATGTTTGTCTTGGAACCATGTAGTATGTAAGCATCACTCTTGTCCCAAATGACTATTATTTATGGATTTATTTTTAAAAACTGAGATCCATTTACATAATATCTTATAAAAACCACATATAATTAGAGACCAATTATAGAAATTACTTTCAAGATTATATTTTTATTTCTCTTTTTGTACTATAATATTATTTGTCAATCAAAATAATTATTATAATCATATATAAATTGGTGTGTTAGTCAAGAATTTCATTTTTTAATCTCACTATCCTTTTTTTGTCTTTCATAGATCTTCTCATTATCTTTTTTAACATTTAAAATATCACAAATATCCCCACTTACTTTATTTATTACACATCTACCATCTCATTTAATATACTCCACACATATTGTAACACCTTAATCCGTCCAAGTTTTAAGCCCTTTCGGACTAAAGTATAAACTTGGTATTCGTAAACATTCAAAATATTTCAAACAATTTAAAACTTTATTTCATAATAAATTATTCAGACTAATAACTGAGGACTTAGAGTTACGGAAGCTTAATAAATAACAATTACAAACATAATAAATTTATGTCTCTTTTAAACATTAATTCATTTCACACATCCACCTCGACCATCTCGCCCCGTCTACTGCTAGGAATTTATCACTTCATTCTTTTTGTTTACCTGCATGTAGCAAATAAAACATATTACACGCACAATATTGAAGCTGAGTAAGCATATCTAATGCGTCGAACATATATATATATATATATATATATATATATATATATATATATATATATATATATATATATATAATCTCAATTCATAATCAAATTATTTGATATCATGCACATAATGTTCAGTTCAGATAACCAATACTCAATATTCATCATTCAATATTCAACGTTCATCATTCATATTCAACAGTCATAGAGTAAACAATGCTCATAAACTATTCTTAATCAAAGGCCAATTTCATTAATGATTACCAACTCTTAAACGAATTCTAGTTTAAGGTTCTTAAACTATATTCTAGCTTAAGGTACTCCTAACCAACCTTTTAGCTAGGCCTAGTTTAAGATACAAATTTTCAACAAGGTTTTCAAATTCTTAAACTTACCTTCGTTTAAGGTCAACTTAAACCGAACAACGGAATGCTCACTGTCAGGTTAGGTGGTATCCCCAAACGAGTGATCCTCAAGTTCGGTTGATGGATCCCCTACGTATGTTTTTACTCAGGCCACCGAATATTTATAGTTATACCCACAAGGTCGATTTCTAATCTATCTTAGAGCTATTCTAGATAGTATTAGAAACCAATGTCAACATGGATATATCTTAGAGTTCTTCTAGACATCGTTACAATACAACTCATTTCATAATCATCAATGTATTCCTTTTAAATCACGGTTCAATCATTCACAATAATCATTTTAATCAGTAGGTTCATCAAACCATAATCATCCATAATAATCATTTATCATAATCATCAATCAACCTAACATCCAATAGCAAATAGCGGCCTAGCTTCGAGTGTGAACACTCTAGGTTATCGTCATGCATCACATAAGATTTCATTTATCAAAAAAAATATTTTTTATTTTGAAAAATAATGTTTACATTAATCATAATTTATTGGTATCAAAAATAGGATTTTAGAGCCCAAAACTATCATTTTCAAAATTATTTTCAGATAAGAAATTCGGGGGTCAATCCAGTACTCTGGATCGATCCATGCTAGAGAAAAATATCACCAGGTGATCGATCCAATAGGGTGGATCGATCCACTCTGTTGCTTTTCGATCACTGTTCATATTCTTCTTCGTTCGGCTAGTTTTTCTCCAGCTCCATTTTTGGTCCCTAAACTTTAATTAAATTATATAGAAATGTTCTTCAAGGTTCATTTTGGTATCATTAATTCATAGTTTAAACAATAATTTCATGGTACTTCAAACATGTCAAACACAAAAATCAACCAAACGACCGTTTATGAACGTAGAAACGATCTATACAATCATTCTAGTGGCGGGGGCTGCGGTGTTTTCGATTCCAAATGCAAGTCCCTGATTGGGACTAATTTCACTCCCAGGTGGGATATACTTTTTGATTCAACTTTCTCTGAATTGAATTCTGATTGAACCGTCGCAGTCAGATAGTCAACTCTACATAACGATATAATTTTCGTTATTTATTGACAAACTTTATAAATTACTTATTTTTTGGTCTCTCTCAAAAATTAATTAATTATTAATTAATTAATTTCGATAGACCTATTTTCGGGGCGTTACACATTTTCATTAATGGTATTTTGGTAAACTTTAATCTTTTATCAAGTCTCCTTAAAAATCGCAAAAAATCAAAAAGAGAAGATTTTAGGAGGACGTGTAACACCCTAATCCGTCCAGGTCTGCAGCCCCTTTCAGACTAAAGTATTAACTTGGTAATCGTAAAAATTTAAAACATTTCAAACACTTTTATTTATCATAATAATATTTTTCATAATATAAACAGTATGGAGTTTTCAATATTGCGGAAGCTTTACCAAATCATAATTACAACATAATTTATTCTGTTCTTTAATTCAAAACCATCACATCCATTCCGAAAATCTCGCCTTCGTCTACCTCCAGGACCACGTTACTTCATTCTTTCTAATAACCTGCGTGTAGCAAATAAAACATACTACACGCTCAGCGTTGAAGCTGAGTAAGCATATCTAATGCATCGAACATCCATATAAACTGAATCTAAATTCATAATCAAATCATTTGATATCATGCACATAATATTCAGTTCAGATAATCAATAATTCTTAAAAATTATTCATTATTCAACATTTATATTCACATTCAATGTTCATCAGTCATTCATAATAATTGCAATATTCAATTCAATATTTATTCATATTCAATATTCAACATTCAACAATATCCTTAAACTATTTTTAGTCTAAGGCCAATCACTTTAATATTTGTCAACCCTTACACGAATTCTAGTTTAAATAATTAAACTATATTCCAGTATAAAATATTCCTAAATAATCCTTAAGCTAGGCCTAGTTTAAGATAAAAGGGTTTTGAAAGTCTTAAACTTACTTTCACTTAAGGCCAACCAAAAACCGACAGCGTAGTGTTCACTGTTGGATCCCGTACGTACGTTTTAACCCTAGCCACCGGGGTTCATACCCGCAAGGTCTAACTTAAATAGGTATATCTTAGAGGTCTTCTAGATACCTTTCAAATCAACATTAATATGGGTATATCTTAGAGGTTTTCTAGATAACCTTAACAATATATTATTTTCACAATCATCAATATATTCATTATGATTTAATCATTCGCAATTATCATTTTTAATCAGAATATTTATTAAGATTTAATCATCATAATTATCAATTAATAATCATTACCATAATCATCAATCTACATAATATTCAATAACAATTAGCGGTCTAGCTTCGGGTGTTAACACCCTAACTTACCGTCATGCATCACATAACATTTTATTTGTTAAAAATATTACTTTTAATGTGAAAAATCATTTTTATAATGATCATAATCAATTGGTATCAAAAATAGGATTTTAGAGCTCAAAAATAACATTTCCAGACAAATTTTCGGATCAGAAATTCGGGGGATCGATCCAGCCCTCTGGATCGATCCATACTATGAAAAATCACTCATAGGGGATCGATCCAAGCCCCTGGATCGATCCAGACAGTGGTGTTTCCGCCAGTGTTCATCTTCTTCTTCGTTCGGGTCTAATTTCGAAAATACTGTTTTTAGTTATCGTACTTCAACGAAACTATATAGAGATGTTCTCCAAGGTTCATAGATCATTTTGGCATCATTAATTCATAGTTTTAACATCTATTTCATGGTTTATGATTCTTGGTTCTTCAAGCATGCCAAACACAAAACTCAACCAAACGACCGTTTATGAACGTAGAAACGATCTATATGAACATTCTAGTCACTAGATATATCTACGGGCTTACCTCGAAGTTAAATCAAGGTTTCGACGATTTTCCGGTGGAACTTCCGGCGATGATTACTCCCCACTCCGGCGGCAACTAATAATACCAGACTGCTCCCTTCACTCTTATGAACACAATGGTATAATTTTCCAGAAGATTGCTGCAGAATTGGTAAGGATGGAGTATCCTTATATAGAAGAAGAGAAGGGGAAGAGGACACTGGCTGACTCATTTCTGCGTATGAAAGTATCGTAGTGGAGGAGGCTGCGCCGATCGGATATTTACACGATTCTTCCCTGATTGGGACTAATTTCGGTCCCAGTCCGGGTACTCTTTTTGGTCCAACTTTCTCCGAATTGAATTCTGTTTGCATCGTTGCAACCAGACAGTCGAACTCTATCCAACGATATAACTTTTATATTTATTTGCAATACTTTTTCCAACATCATATTTTTGGGTGGTTGACTTTGACAGGGTCAAAATTGGTTTAATTGACTTTTATTCAAAAAGGTTCTCTCATTTAATTCATATTATTTATTTCCATGATTTATTTCAATAAATCATTTCAAAGTTCACATTACAAACAATTTCTTCATTTATTCTTAATTTGGGTCTGTACTTAGGTTCCCAATCAAGATCACATAATAAATCAACCTGTTGTATTTGTCTCTATGAGACTTATTCAGATTTTGATATTGGATATCAAAACATATTTTACATCGGCCCGAAGCCCAACAATAATTTATTTTAATCAAAACAAATTTTGTTTAATTAAATATTTAGTTCAATAAATTTTATGGTATATTTTGGGGCGTTACAGGACGCATGGAGTAGTTAATAATGTTTTAAAAGGTAAACTATAGAATAACCAAAATCACTTAAAGAAAGAATTTCTAAAATCATCAGGTAAACATTACTTAAAGTACATAAGACAAGAATTATTAAAATCATTGATTAAAATTATTAAAATTACATAACGCAAGAAATTATATTTTAACTTGTATTTTTAGAACTTGGTAAACTATAAAACATGACTTTAAATAAGACAAAAATTTGGATTTATTCGTAACTAAAACATATATTTAAATTAAAGTATACCCCATATTGTCCAGTTGTCAAACTCTCATAAAACGAGTATCAAATATTATAGTAAAGTATTACTCCTTCCATCCCATTAATATTACAGTATTCCTATTTCTGCAATTTAGTATTAAGTCACATAAAAAATCTTTCCCAAATTATCCCCAATAAGCCTTATGATAATGTGTAATGGGCGTATACTTATTTATGGTAGATGATTGAAATGCTATGAATATCATAATGTGGGTAGAGATATTAATTGAAGTAATTCTGTCCAAAAGGTGTGTAAATTGGATTACTCTAATCAATTTTGGACAAAAAAAGAGAATATTGTAATCAAAACTAGGACGAACAATATATATATATATATATATATATATATATATATATATATATATATATATATATATATATATATATATATATATATATATATATATATATATATATATATATATATATATATTCAGGTAAGAATGCGATCTTAAGAAAGAAATAAGAATGAATCTCGTGATTTAGATTGTGAGATCTAAGGGTCATGATTGCATCAAAATTAGATGCACCAAAATCCCTTAAAAATGCACTATCTCAAAATCTGAGTGCAGGATGGAATCTGAGCTGCACGATGCATCAGATCCAAAGACTAGATTTTATTCTTATTTCTTTCACCAAGGTGCATTCTCACCTGAACCGGCCATATATATATATATATATATATATATATATATATATATATATATATATATATATATATATATGATTAGTTTTCATTCAATTCAATTGAATGTGACACCTGACGAGATTTCTATATCTACAATCGGAGGACATGATGCCAAGAATCGTGTTCATGGTGTTGGAGATCTCGCACGGAGCCTACTGCGAATGCATGCTAGTCAGGAAAGACGTGCTAGCACTAGCGCTATGTGGGACCCTCGAGATGATGAGATAAGCACATTGAGAGAAGATCTAGACGACATTAGAGCTTCCCAAGTGCGTGAACTATTGTCAATTAGAGAAGAGATGACCCGACTCTATGGAGGAGTTTTCCCACGTGGAAATGGAGATGGCGGTGGAGATGGAGGAGGGTCGCGGTTTACAGGCGCTTGTTGCTTATTTTATTAGAATGAAAGAGCATTATATTGCACCTAAGTTTGATAATTATGTAAGTGGAGTTAGATTTGATTGTTATGTTGAACTTTTATAAATATTATTTGAATTTTAGTGTTGCCTTGATGACTTGAATATTCTTGGTTGTTTGGTAATCTTCATTTCTAGTATTTGTTGTTGTTTGGTGCTTTGAATTCTGAGCTTGAGCACTTTGCTATGGATGTGTGTGAAATTGAATAAACAACAGCTTCCTGTATTAAAGTTGTCAAATCTGTGACAGATTTGGCGACGGAATATCATTTCTGTCGCTGTACGATCAAAATTCTAAACCCGTTTCTAAAACCGTCATCCACATTGGCGACGAAATATTTCCGTCGTTAATCCAGTCGCCCCTTTCCGTTGCCACTTCCGTCGTAGCCTAGCTACGGAATTAGTAATCTGTCGTTAAATTTATTACTAACGAAAAACTAACGACGGAATAAAAAGCGTCGTTATGCAGATTACCTACGGAAATCAGGCTTTAGCGACAGAATAATTTCATCGTCATTTCAACAGTTTTTTGTAGTGTATGCCAAAGTGAAATTACTGTTCTCGCCACATGTCGAAGACCTTCAAGATTTCTCCAATTGAGTAACGCTAAAGTTTCTCATTCGTACGCGGTTCTCTTGTGAATAAGACAATACTCCCTCCGTCCCAGTGTATTTGTCTAGTTTGACTTTTTCGAGTCAAACTGGACAAACTTTGAGCTTCAATTAAATAAAAACCATAATGTATTTAATATAAAAATGACTTTATTGGATTTATCGTATTCAGAACTTTCAAAATTGTATTTCATTATGCAAATATGCTATATAAATTTAGAGTAATTGGAGTTCAAAGTTTGTTCAGTTTGACTCGAAAAAGTCAAACTGGAAAAATACACTGGGGCGGAGGTAGTATATGATTAATTTCTTCGCCACATTAGATTGATTTCTATTGGTCTTTTTATGAGAACACCAATTACTTAACATCTTCTTATTCTCTTGTGACTAGTGCATTGCTAAAGAAGTTTGGGTGAAGTGCTGGAGTGGAATAAAGGATTAAAGGTACCATGGCATTGTCTATGTTGTTGGTGCCTTCCATGGCAACCACTACAAGAAAACGCAAAAAACACGATGAAATATAGTGACAGATTTCAATTCAACGCCTACAAGGACAGATTCAGCGACAAAACTTTTTCGCCTACCAGTCTTAACGACAGGATGGAGAATCCAATGTTATATACTGGCGACGAATTTTGTGGCTGCCATGGAAGTGCGTAGCCATGCAGGAAGCAATCCGTGAAGAAGGCTTAAATGTGACACCTGACGAGATTTTTATACCTACAGTCGGAGGACATGATGCCAAGAATCGTGTTAATGGTGTTGGAGATCTCGCACGGAGCCTACCACGAATGCATGCAAGTGAGGCAAGACGTGCTAGAACCAGCTCTATGTGGGACCCTTGAGTTGATGAGATCAGGAGATTGATAAAAGAGCTAGATGAAATTAGAGCTTTCCAAGCGCGTGAAATATTGTTGATTAGAGAAGAGATGACCTGACTCTATGGAGAAGTTTTCCCACGTGGTAATAGAGATGGTGGTGGAGATGGATGAGGGTCGGGGTTTGCAGGCGCGTGTTGAGTGTGTTACTAGAATTAACAAACATTATATTAAACTTAAGTTTTATGGTTATTTAAGTGGAGTTAGATTTCTTTGTAAATTGAGTTTTTATAAATATTATTTAAATATTAATTGTAGCTTGGTGATTTGAATATTTTTGGTTATTTGGTACTCTTCATTTCTAGTATTTGTTGGTTATTTGATGCTGTGTTGTGATTTAGAGCAAGTTGATGTTGTTGTTGTGTGAAATTAAAAAAATTGCAGGGTTTTGTGCAATTGCTGTCAATTGGGTGACAGATTTGGCGACGGAATACCAATTCCGTCGCTATGTAGTCAGATTGCTATAACAGTCGCCATTTCTGTCGTTAAACTTGGCGACGGAATAATTATGTTGTTAAAACCATCGCCAGGTTCCTTCGTTTCTTGGAGACGGATTTAAAAAGCCGTCGTTAATTTTAATACTAACAAAAAAATAACGATGGAAAAAAAATTGTCGTTACACCTATTACCTACGAAAATCAGGCTTTGGCGACGGAATTTTTCCGTCGCGATTTTAGCAGTTTTTTTGTAGGTGCAACAACTTGTACCGCAAATGTGGAAGGAGGTATTTCTAAATTTCTTTTAAATTGATGAGTTACGTTATACGCTTCAAGTCTGAAATGTGAAAACATCACTCACACATATGTGTGTGTCTATATATATGTGTGTGTGTGTACATTTAAATATTTGTATTTATATGTTGTTAAACAGTATTGGAAGTCGCCAAAGTTCTTGGCATCCTCCAAGCAAAACAAGAAAAATCACTGTGGCGGTGATGAGAATGCCCCTAGTAGCGACATGCACACTAGTGGTCCATTGTCTTTTCGCGAGTCTCAAGTGCGCATTGTAAGTATTATTACTAACAAAAATTACATTCAAATGTTCTAAGTGACGTGTTTCCACTTATTTATATATTTTATTTTTTTAGGGTAAAAGTGGAAAGGCTTCTGACTTGTACTCTTCGTACACACTCACACACACACACGAAGAAACATGATGGGAAGACCTACGTCAATAAGAAGGCAGAAGAAGTACCCGTAAGTGACAATATATATATATATATATATATATATATATATATATATATATATATATATATGATTAGTTTTCGTTGAATTCAATTGAATGTGAATTCATACTACTCTCCTTTTTTTGTTTTTTATGTTAACGTATATACATGTATGTTTGGTGTATTGCAGCAAAACTACGTAGCCATGTAGGAGGAAGTCTGCGAAGAAGGCTTAAATGTGATACCTGACGAGTTTTTTATATTTACAGTCGGAGGACATGATGCCAAGAACCGTGTTCATTGTGTTGGAGATCTCGCACGGAGCCTACCGTGAATGCATGCTAGTACGCAAGACATGCTAGAACTAGCTCTATGTGGGACCCTCGAGATGATGAGATAAGGAGATTGAGAGAAGAGCTAGACGACATTAGAGCTTTCCAAGTGCGTGAACTATTGTCAATTAGAGAAGAGATGACCCGACTCTATGGAGGAGTTTTCCCACGTGGAAATGGAGATGGCGGTGGAGATGGAGGAGGGTCGGAGTTTCCAGGCGCTTGTTGATTATTTTATTACAATTGAAGAACATTACATGATACTTAAGTTTGATGGTTATGTAAGTGGAGTTAGATTTAATTGTTATGTTGAATTTTTATATATATTTTTTGAATTTTAGTTGTGCCTTGGTGACTTGAATATTCTTGGTTCTTGTAATATTCATTTCTAGTATTTATTGTTGTTTGATGCTGAGATTTCTGAGCTAGAGCACTTTGCTATGGATGTGTGTGAAATTGAAAAAATAGCAGTTTCCTGGCGACAGATTTAAAACCCGTTGTTAATTTTAATACTAACGAAAAAATAACGACGGAAAAAAACCATCGTTATTTCCGTCGTTACACCTATTACCTACGGAAATCAGGCTTTGGCAACAGAATTTTTCCGTTGCGATTTTAGCAGTTTTTTATAGTGAGCTATGCTTTGGAGATTTTTTTTTGTATTGGGCAGTACGTGGATTGATAATCCTAAATGTGTTGTACCTATTTTGGTTAAATCGAGCTTCATTTGTGTAATTTTGGTGTCATAGAGGAAAAATTTCCCACCAAGACAATGATGTGATGTATTGATGGATTTGGTGTTACATTGATAATGTAATGATGTGTTTGTGTGTTTGTATTAATATTTTTTTGGGTGTGTTTATGGGGTGTGGTGGCCAATATTTATGTTCAGTTTTTAGCTTCAAAACACACAAAAAATTATGGAAGCACATTTTTAAAAAGTCAGCATCATTTTTGCTTTCGTATTTATGCACTAAAGTCAATGTAGGCAATATAAAAGGAGGCAGAGAGAGTAGAAAATATGACGATAATTGCAAAAACAACAATGATCTTTTGGTATTGAGCACCAATGTCATATTATGACACTGGTAGAATTGGTACACTTACGAGTCTCAATCTTTCTAGGTGCGATCCCAATCTAACATGATCTATTTTTTTTATCTAGTCCTTTGGCTAATCTCTACTTGATCATATTTTTTCGCATCCCGCAACCTAACTTGAGATCTTTGTTCAAAACTAAGCATTTTATGTGAACACTATTAATAGTGTCATAGTTTGCCAAATGTTAACAAATATGATTATGTAGAAATAAAATGCATCTGGAATGTTTTAAAGGTTCTAAAAATGAGAAACAAAAATACATAATCATGATTAGTTTGGTCCAAATATATAAAGAATATGCTATTTATACGAGTGTTTAATCTAGCTTATAACTGTAATTGTCAATCGATGAACTGAAAGGAGATTGGGAGAGAGAACTCAATTTCGAGCCTAACAGAGCCATTGGCTGCTATTATAATAATATCACATTGTATTGAAACTCAAAGCCAAAAGATCACTATCATTGTAAAAATAACACTGTCTATTTATTTTCATTTCTACACAATATTAGATAAAATAATATTTTAAAAATATTTGATATAATAAATCTAATAAAATTATCTTCGTATGAATATCTACTATCATTTTTATTTTATTTGAGCTCAAAGTTTAACAATTTTGACCAAAAAAAGTCAAAAAGGACAAATACTCAGGAGTATTTAACAACAACACATATTACTCCGTATATGTTACGGTAACATGTTTTTATATTATATATATTTAAGCCAAAAAAAAAAGATCAAAGCAATTAAATATAAATAGTACTCCATAATGTGTTGCAATTATTTAATTAAAAGGGAAAAAGTATTACGTGAAAGTACTAGTAAAGAATCCGAGCAAAAAAGTGAAGGAAAATTTCGGTAAAAAAATAAATACATACAACAAAAATTCAAATTTAGACACAGAATCAATATGGAACTGGGGATGACATTTTGCCAACTTGATCTAGAACATCAAGCACTTCAGCCCTGCTCCTCACGATCCTATGAAACACCTCCCTAACTTGTTGCTGGAGTGGCACCAGCCCATCCTCCATCTTCCGGCAAACATCCGCCAGCTCCGCCACCTGCACCGCCACTTCATCCGCCTTGTCCTCCTCCATCGGGAACTGGAACGAGTCGGCGAACTCAACCAACGTTTGGGCCACTCTCTCCATCCTCTGTACCTCCTCGAGCAACCCCGAAGTCCCTTTCTTCTCCTTCTTCTTCCACTCCTCCGCTATCTTTTCGTGGAGCCCGATTAGGGCCTGGCCCCACGTCACCTGTCTCGGGAGCGGGAAATGGGCCGTGAGCCCATTTCTCTCCTGGCAGGGGATCGCGGCCACCAAAGCCCACATCACAAACAGCAACACCGTGCTCATTATGTAGACGGGCAATGCGGTGGTCTCCCCTCCGCGCGGAGCCGCGAGGTTCGACGACATGGCTTGTATCTGCTTCGCGGCCGACCACGATTTGGCCACCGACCACGACAATGACCGGAAACTCCCCGCAGTCCTATCCTTATTGCTAGAGGCGGCGGCACCACTTCGACGCCCAAACGACCAGCTCCTCTCGGAGATTTTCCCGTGGCTGCTGTTATTCTCCTTGTCGTCGAGCACCATCGACGTGAGCAGCGTGTCGAGCGCCTTCTTGGCCCGCCTCACTTGCCCCTCCCCCAGTGGCTTCTGCTCGAGACAGGTGACCGCGATCTGCGCGAGCTTCTGCCAGTGCCTGACAAGCTCAACGCCGTGGCTCACGGCGTTGCAGATGTCGAGGGCCTTGACAGAGCGGTCAAGCAGATCGGGGATGAGGCGATCGAGGGGCGGCTTGGAGAACTGCGACGGGTCGCGACCGATGAGAACGACCGCCTTGAACTCCACCTCGCAGAGGATGAATGAGTCGAGAAGCTTGCGGAACCAGGAGATGGAGAGGAGAGGGGAGGGGTCGCACGCCGGGGAGTCGGTAGGGTCGCCGGATTTCGAGGCGGGGAGGAGCTCGGAGAAGCGGTCGGCAACGTGTTTCTGGAAGAACTCGAGGTCTTCGAGCTCTTGGTCATGGGGATTGTTGCCGCTCTCCATGGAAGCCACCTGGTTGCGGCGGATGCTAATGCGGTTCAAGAACGAACCTTGATCCGTCATGTCGTTTAATGTAATTCTCGCACGTTATCGATTAATTGATCAACAACAATGTTGTTTTGGTTGTGTTTTTTTTCTTCCAGGCATGTCGTAATGTTAATTATTGGGTGATTAGAGGCCAGAGAGTAATGTATGGGGAATGATTTAAGGAAGGATATGGCTGGCTGTGCGGTTGGGTGGTTATAAAGTCAACAATGAAGGAAAGGAAGACCGCTGGTTTCTAGTTGCCTGCGAGAAATGCGCACATGCGACCATTTCTTCCCCCCTTTGTCTTCCAAATTTATTGGGGGACTTCTCATATTTCACTCTACTTATTCATGCTCTACTTTTCATATCAAATTCCATTTATTGTCCTTGGACAGTTTCAAGAATATAAAAAAAGAGAATCACTCATTTCAAACCTCTTGCAAATATGTGGGAAGATGGTTCATGCAACAAAATGAGCAGAATGAATAAACACGAACATTATAACACCAAATCAAATGGGCATTGTTTATAGCAACAATAAGCATGTCATTCAAAAAAAATGTCATTTTTAAATATAAAGGTAATGGTGTCATTTTCGGTACAAGTTTTTTTTTTATAACCAAAAGTGGAAAGGAGAAGTTTATTGCGGGACTGCCCAAGAAGGAAAAAGTGAAGTTTATTTTGGAACGGAGGGTGCAAATTGTAAAAGGAAAAATAAAAACAAAAAAACCGTGCATGGATTTGGGGGGGGGGGGGNAGAAATGGTAGAGAGGATGTTTCCGACAAACAAATAGTTCTGCAAAAGTTTCTATACAAAACACTAATGTCTATTCACCTCTGCTTTGATCAGTATAGAACAATATCATTTGCTTACAAAGCAAAGAATAGGGAAATATGTTTTTACCTTCACAATACACAAGTGTGTTTTCTTACTTCTTAGGAGGCAGAAATTTGGATCCGGTGAAAAAAAACAGCACAACCCACGAACCGTCCCCATTAAATCTCGACATCAACTTTATCATCTAAATTTCATAAGGACGGTCAACAATTTAGTTACTCAATGGAATCGTAATATTCTAAGAGGTGGAACAGAGCCTTCAAAGCATAAGAGTCTAACTCACTTGAAAACTACCACATGTAATATCCAAAGTCCGATCCAAGTTATTAGTGATAAAAATAGATTTTGTAAGGATCTGCATTACTCTTGGCATAATTGTGAAAAAAACAGTATTTTATATTAAAAAAATGATAAGATTGGTAGTTGAAGTAGCGAGGGACTAAACTTGAAGATGTTTAAACTTATAACTATATGATTATGCCTTCACATAGAAGATGATACATTCACCATAGTTTCCAATGTGTGCAAGTGCATTATTGCACTTGAAGAAGTAGAAAAAAATTGGACCCTAGAAAATGGAATCATAACTAACATGAACCTAAATTTACCTTCAAGGTTAACAATTGAACTAACCGCTAGCAAAACAAATAGTTAATGAATAGTGTACAATCAGATCAATGTATCATTTACCTCATGAATGATGATCCCCATCCCTTCATCTCTCCAAGGCTGATATTTCCCCAAGGTCTTTTCACGGAGGAATAACAGACTGTGCCCAAAAAAAGAAACTGAAGAAGCCAGCTTCTCCCTCCGAAGGCCAATTCTTATCTCTCAATGGAGAGGAGTGATTCTTTAATTTCTATTCAAGATCTATGCAACCAACTCCTCATAGGCTTCTTCATCTGATGTCGCATCTTCACTAGCAACATGAGAAGCATCTTTTATTTGCATAGTCAATCCTCCCAGCAAAGAATAAATTTCACGCCTTTGACTGTTTGAGGTGTCTGCAACCATAAATGATGAAAACCCAGCACCCATGTCAATCCAAGCACATCCCGGATCTTTTCTCACACCGGAGTCCCTCATTAAGGTCCTCACTTCAGCTAGTTTGTTCCAGCACCCAGCAGCAGCATACATGTTTGCTATCAGAACGTAGTACCCCGAATGATCTGGTTTCATTTCCAGCAGTTTCTCAGCTGCCCATTCCCCAATCTCTGTATTCCCATGGATTCTGCATGCCCCAATCAGTGTTGCCCACATTGCAGATGTTGGCTCAAATGGCATCTTCTTCATAATGTGTTGAGCCTTTTTAAGTAAACCTGACCTTCCAAAGAGATCAACCATACATGAGAAATGCTCCAATTGGGGAGTTATATCGTAAACACTTTGCATCAGTTCAAATAGCTTCTCTCCTTGAACTAAAAGGCCTGAATGACTACATGCTGATAAAACAGCAATCATGGTCACGTGATCTGGCTTTAAGTGGGACATAATCATGTCCTCAAAAAGTCTAATAGCTTCTTTTCCATTTCCCTGTACACCATATCCGGCTATTAATGAAGTGTATGTCACCGTATCTTTCTTGCTCATAGAATCAAATAGTTTCTTGGCTAAATACACTTTCCCAGATCTTGCATACATATCCAGAAGAGAGTTCCATAATAACAATTGTTCCTCGAACCCTTCATGCTTAGTAACATAGCAGTGAAACTCTCTGCCATGTTGCAGATCTGCAACCCGCGCACACAGGGGAAGTATGCTTGCTACTGTCACAAAATTCGGTTTGAATCCAGAACGCAACATCTCCCGCAAAAAGGACGAGGCTTCCTCATATCTACCCCAATGTGCGAACCCAGATATGATTGAGTTCCAGGAAACTATACTTTTAGGCTCTTTCAACTGAAAGAGAACGTGTGCCAGTTTTAGATCTTGGCATCTAGCATACATGGTTATCAAAGCATTTGCCACATTATCAAAATCCTCAAAATGATTCCGAATTGCCAAACAGTGAATTTCTTTTCCCAACCTTAACGAACCAGTTTGAGAACATGCTCCTAGACCTATAAGCACAGCCACGGGATCCAACTGATATCCACAATTTCTCATCCGCGAGAGCAACTCAAAAGCACCTTTAAAATTGCCTGTTTTTGTGCACCCACTAACTATGGTATTCCATGTGATACTATTCAACTCAATACCATTCGACATCATTCTTTCAAAGAGATCAAAGGCCTTATTCCATATACCATTAGAGGCATACCCAGAAATAATTGAGTTCCATGAAACAGCATCCTTGACCGGCATTCTTTCAAAGATCTCATGAGCAGTATCCAGGTCCCCACACTTTGCATACATTGACACTAAAGCATTCTGAACAAATATGTTTTTCTCTGGCAAACTAGCATATACGGACCTGTGAACCTCCCTCCCAAAAGAAAGATTTGCCTGTTCACCACATGCCTTAAGAACAGATGGGTAAGTGAAATCATCAGGCCGAATTCCCTTACTCACCATCTGCTTGTAAGCAGATAGAGCATCTTCATACCGCCTAGCTTTAACATAGGAAAAAATGAGCAGATTCCATGGCAAAGGGTGCAAAATGTTTGACGATTCAGTCACTACGTGAGCATAAAAATGTAATCCAAATGTTGTGTAAAAGGTAATGATTTTAGGAACCAACATGCCATGGCGTGCAAGACCAGAAGTAATAGCATACGCGTGGAGTTGTTTACCCACACCAAATGACTTAAGGTTAATGCAACACAAGAAGAGAGACGATAAGGATTGCAGCACAGTGCCACATGGAGATTGCAAGGGTACATACGACTGAATAAGACGGAAAATTCTAAACGCTTTCAACAATTGGCCTTCACTGACATAATTCTTCAATGTAGGAAGTAAGCAATCCACCATTGATTCATCATAAGGTATATGAGTCCCTATAACAAAATCATCACACCCAGAAAAAATGGATTCAATATTTTTTCGGAAGTCTGAAACTTTGACACTTTGGAGCCACTTCTTGGGTATGAATTTTTCAAATTGAGAAATGGAAATGCATCTGGGTAGAGAACTAACTGCAAAGGGCATAAAATGAAGATGAAGAGGCTATTAGAGTGATTGAACCGTGCCGGTTGCATGACTGCTCCCGCACATACAGCATTCGAAACAATTGCAAGCCCTAAGAGAGATCGCCGGTCGGACACTCCTTGCCGGGTGCGTCTGGATACGCGCAGGGCTCCGGTGGTGTTGGATTTTCCGGCAGTAGCGAGATGTTGTGGGAGGGTAAGATGCAAACCAGTGGTTGTTTTGATCTGGAAGAGGAACCCAAACCGACGATGGGTTGTGCTCGATTGCGGTGAGTTTTTGGAGGTCTTTTGCGGGTGACTGAAGAGGAATTGTGGTGGCGGCGGCAGCGGCTACACAGGGCCGCTGTATTCCTGGGAAATACGGGGTAGTCAATTTTTCAATACTTGAAGCGGTCAATGGACCGTTTGGATGGCGAGGTAATGTCCAAGTAAGATTAAGGTTAATTTGAAGAGCCGTAAATGTTTACAGAAATTGAAAGAAATTAGAAAGGAACGGGAAGAATTAGAAAAGATTTAAGAAAATGGAAGAAATTTGAAAAAATTAGAAAGAATTGAAAAAATTAGATAATATCAGAAAATTGGAAACAATTGGAAAATCTAAAAAAACTATAAAACATCTATTTAAGTTTATTTTTTATATTATTCTCATTATAACTGTTTCTATACTTTATTATTATAATTACTATATTCATAATCACGTTATCTTAATCAATGTCTTTAAGATAATAAACTATTGTCATTTTTCAAACACAAAATATATACTTTCACAAAAAATAATTAGAATTTAGAGTTAGCATAAATATCAAAATGTTAAATTTTAAAAACTTATTGTATTTACATTGCACCTCAATTTATTTATACAGTATTTATTATAAAAAATATATTTGTAATTACACTTCATATATAACAAGATTTTATTTTAAATATGAGACATGTCATATAATCTGATCGAATCTATTTTTTTATTTAACGATTGACCTTGTATTTGCATTGTAACTTTTATTTTGGGAATAAAAATATAGAACTCATATTTGGTACATTTTAATGTTTTACTCATAGTTCAATATTTTTCTCTAAAAATTTTGAGTATCAAAATTTTTTATAAAAATGTAAAATATATTTTCCTCATATTAATTTAGAACAGTGTGATTTAGAAAAATAGTGACATGGAAAAAATAAAAAAATGAAATAGTTTATAAACTATAATCATGAACATAATAGTTGTAATAATAATAATAATAATAATGAAGATAATATTTATAATAATTACTATTATTATGATAATAATAATAATCACATTAAAAATACATCATTTTTAGAGTAATTATTTGAGGAGTAGAAAAAGTTTGAAAAACATGAGAATTGTTGAAAAAAATCGGAAGAAACTAGAAGAAAACTGGAAAAAAAATTGGAAGGAACTAGAAAAACTAAAAATTAAGAGTTTAAGCTCTAAAAACAGACTCTGAATGATATGGTTAGATTATGTGGTATGAGGCATGACGCGAAGGGGTGACACCGTGACGGGCCTCATTCCTCCGCTACTTTGATTTCGGCACCGATACCGATGAAAAAACATAAAGTCGTTGGATTTTTTTTGTTTTGAATCGTTAGGATAAAAAGAATCTATAAATACTCACATCCTCACTCTTCTCTTTCACCCATCTCAGTTCCTTGCTTGTTCAATCTAAAATATTTATTATAATTTACTACTTAATTCTATACTCTCTTCTATCCAATGATCCAAACAATCGCAACAACCCTAATTATAATATGTTTTTATGGTTGTTATCGGCCTCAAATGGATAAAAACATGCCAAACACAACGACGAAACAAGCCAGCCACCTAGTCGAAACAAGGGAAAGCGCCCGTTCACGTACCTCGCCGCACCTAGGGAGTACACACTAGATTTGGCAGAGATAACGACTTGCATTAGAAAGTTTGTCGATCTCCAGCATCAGAGACAGAACAACCACAACAATGACATGTGGTTGGTGTGGGTCCCGACATAGCTTTTAACGGGGCGTACTAGGGAGATTGCCCAAAAAACGAAGGGAGATGTTATTATAAAAAGATGGAGAGTGTAGTTTTTTATCCGCAATGAATTTCCTTTTTGTGAGTATGTTGTTTTAATGTTTTTTCCATTTGAATATCCTTCTTAGCAAAGTACTCTCGTTTGAATATTTTGTTTTCATTTTAGTGCTTTTAAAAAATTAAATTGTCAATTTTTATTTAATTTACTTATTTTTACATTAAAATGAATATTATTAAAAAAATAAGCATTACACAATTATTCAGTCACGCCCAATTATCCCTACACAAAACCTGTGCAAACAAGGAAGATCCAGGCCAGATCTAGGCCGACTTAAACATAAATTATTAGCCCATTTACATGGGTGGACTTAGCCCAGCCCGGATCTGATGGGCTAAACTCTTTATCCATACCCGCCCACTTTAACAGATTGAACTGTCCATCGGGCCGACCCGAAAAAAGAACAAAAAGAAAATCTTTTTTGCACAGAAACATTAAGAAAACCGTTGAATTCTTTTTCCGATATTTAAGATGAAATCACCAGTCAGCACACTTTACATAGAAAGCATAATAGAGACATTGTTGCATAATTAATAAACTAATGATATTGATTCAATAAAAAACTATTGACTTTTGTTCAAGATAGGTGAGTGAATTTAGCCATTACATGAAATATATAAAATTTTAAAATTTACATGGGATATTTAATTAATACTATCTCCGTCCCAGAGTATTTGTCCAGTTTTGACTTTATTGTCAACCATTTTCAACATTTGACTCATAATTAAATAAAATATATATTTTATATTAATTAGATTAAATGATATTTTGAAAATATATTATATAATAAATCTAATAAAATTATTTTTGCATCCATATACAATAGAATTTTTACTTAATTTGGGATTAAAGTTTGCCAATTTTGACCAAAAACGTCAAAAGTGAACAAATACTCTGGGAAGGAGGGAGTACTCCATAATAAAGTAAGAGCATGTTTTTTAAGATTGGAAAAAAAGAGTTGGATGTTGGAAGAAACTGGAAAGAACTAAAAAAATTAGAAGGAACTGAAAGAAATTGGAAGGAATTAGAAAAAACTAGAAGGACTGGAAGAAACAAAAAAAAACTTCAAAAAATTGGAAAACTAAAAAAACTTTAAGAAAATTTATTTCGGTTGTATTTTTATATTATTCTGATTCTAATTTTTGTTCTTATAAATTATCATCATCATCATCATCATCATGTTGTCTTAATTAATGCCTTTAAGATAAAAAAATGCATTGTTATTTTTCATACACAAAAAAACTACTTTTGCTAAAAGAATAAATAATTATAATAAAAAGTTGTTAGACAAATGTGCAACTCTAGAGGGGGGGTGAATAGAGTTGTTTTCAAGAATGTGCGTTTTTCGCGTGTGTGAAATAATAGAATCGCGGGAATAAATAAAGAGAGTAAGGGAAAGAAGAACACCGAGATTTATACTGGTTCACCACCTCGTGGCTAATCCAGTCTTCCGAGAGACTCCCTCGAAAGTCCTACTAATCTTCAAGCTTCAACGGGTGCTTGAAAAACCGGTACAACTTGAGAACTTGAATCACACAAGCCTCACTTTCTTACAACAACAAGACTTGAGTCACACAAGTCTTAAGAACAACACACAAAAGAGATTGAGTTTACAACACAAGAATGAAAGCTCACACAATTGAGCAAAGTAGTGTTGAAGAATTTAAGCTCTATGGATGACAACTTCTTTAGCACTCAAAGAAAATATTTCTAACTCTCAAAAATAATATTTTGATGAGGAAGATGAAACAAAGGATGAATATAGCTCAAAGAATATATTGGAGTGCAAGAGGTGTGTTTAGAAATGAAGGAGAATGAGGGATTAAATAGGCTGAGGAAAATAAAGCCGTTGAAGAAAGCTGATGATATGCACCAGACAGAATTAATCGATTAAATTAGGAATTTTAATCGATTAAAGTGTACAGAAGCGAAAAGGCTTGANGAGAAAAATCGATTAAATGGCTCTGTTTAAACTAATCGATTAAATGGACAAATTTAATCGATTAAGTCTATTGGCCTGAGGAATCCAGCGCTGAGAAATTGGATCTAATCGATTATTTTACATAAATTAATCGATTAAAGTAAAAAATAATGCGCAAACATGAAGGGCCCAAGCCAAGTGCGATGAGAAGGACATTGGCTTTATATTCGTTGTTTGAGACAACGAGAATAACAAAACGCTCCTCAAAAAAATAATATCCCTTATTCAATGAATTTGAATAGGGGAGAAAAAGTGAGTCCAAAAATTATTTTGTGTGTCAAACGATGTATAAGAAAAAATATTTAAAGTATATTTTTCTTACCAAAAAAAAATGTGTAAACTTAAAAAGAATGTTTTTAAGAAATTTTGACACACTTATTTTGAAACTGACTCAATAAAATATTTTAGACAGAGGAAAAGTAATTTTTCAACTGACTCAAAAAATAATAATTTTATCCCTCAGAAATTTAATTTGTTTGTGCAGAAGATATTGTCATCCTTACAAATATTCCTAGACAAAAAAAATCTTCGGAGTCTTTACTTCACTTCAAAAAAAAATCTGCGTAGGGGTGGTCGTCGATTTATATCGCCGTAAACTTCTTGATACCCTTCTTTGCTTTTCTCGATACGAAAATAAATTTTTGATCAGCTTGAAATTAATCATCCTGTTTGTCATTCATCAAAACAAAAAAAATATTCCAGAAGAAATAGAAAAGGGGTTTGAACTCATGTCCAACAAAAGTTAGTATAAACATCATAATTTTAAATTTTAAAATGTTTTTGTGGTTACGTTGCACCTCAATTTATTTATGCAGTATTTATTATAAATAATATTTTTATGATTATACTTTATATATTACAAGATTTTGTTTTAAATACCAGACATGTCACATAATGTAATCAAACCTATTTTTTCTTTCAAGATTGAGAGTTTATTCTCATTGTAACTCCTAGTATTAGAATAAAGACATAGAGCTTTGTTTTTTAACATTTTTTATTTTTTCACTCCTGTTTTAGTCTTTTTCTTTAAACTATTTTTAGTTTCAACCTTTTTTATAAAAATTAGAAAAGTGAGCAAAATTTGAATAATAAAAGGAAAGGTGAGTGTGTTATATAAACTTAGATTAATAAAGCATTCTATGTAACTATTTAAATATACAAAAAATTGTTATAATTACCATAATTTTTAAATATAGTTTAAAATATTGATATTTTCCTGTTCTATCATGTTGATTAATATACAAAAGATTATATTATCCATATTAAAAAGTTAAAGAAAAAAATAATGAGTGTGAATCGTAAAAATAGTGATGAAAAAATAATTTATAAACTAAAGTTATGAATATAATAGTTGTAATAATAATAATAATCACATTAAAAATATATCGTTTTTAGAGTAATTAGTTGGAGAGTATGTTTGAAGAAATATGAGAATAGTTGGAACAAACTAGAAGGTACTGGAAAAATTGGAAGAAACTGAAAGCAACTGGAGAAACTAAAAGTAAGAGTTTAAGTTTTAAAGAACAGGCTCTATATATATTTGATGAACATGGGCGGGCATGTTGGACCGGGCGGGCTAAACTTAACTTCTGGATTTGCCCATATACAATTCGGGCTCGAGCTGACCCGCCCATGTAAGTATTGAAGGTTGCCTATATCTACTTTTTTTAAAGGGCGGGTTGGGCAAGCCGGACTTTGTTTGCACAAGTTTACCCCACACCATAGCGCACTAACAACCATGAGGGTGATGAGTACACTTTAATATGACAATGTCATACGACATTATCATACCATCATCCCCAACCATACCATGTAACACCCTAATCCGCCCAAGTCTGCAGCCCCTTTTGGATTAAAGTATTAACTTGGTAATCGTAAAAATTTAAAACTTTTCAAACACTTTTATTTATCACAATAATATTTTCATAACATATACAGTACGGAGTATTCAAACTTGCCACATCCATCCCGACAATCTCGCCCCATCTGCCGTCAAGATCACATTAATCTTTTTGTTTACCTACGTGTAGCAAATAAAACACACTACACGCTCAGCGGTAAAGTTGAGTAAGCATATCTAATGCTTTGAACATCCAAATAAATTAAATCTAAATTCATAATCAAATTATTTGATACATGCACACAGCACACAATGTTCATTTCACACATTCACAGTTTTGATATTGTTCCGCTCATATCAGCTCATTTTATTCAATTTAGATATTATTTCGACAGTGCTCTTACATTATTCTTAATCTAAGGCCAAATTATAACAATGCTCTTAACTATTCTTAGTCTAAGGGCAGATCATAATCTAATTCTCAGACGCTTAAACTATGATTAGTTTAAGGCAAATAATCATCAGACGCTTAAACTATAATTAGTTTAAGGCAACAGTTCTCCGGCGCTTAAACCAGAATTGGTTTAAGGCAATAATTCTCCGACGCTTAAACTTTAATAAGTTCAAGGCAACAACAATTCTGAGACGCTTAAACTATAATTAGTTTAAGGCAACAACAAGACAGCAATTAATCATCATTGAGCCACAATATTTCCAAACGAGTGATCCTCCAGTTTGGTCTACGAATTCCATTCTTAGGCTTTTATCCGAGCCACTGAATATTCATATTTTCAAAAGTCCATTCTAATCTGAGGTCTATCTTAGAGATTTTCTAGATAGCCTTAACAATACATATCATTTCCTTGTTTGTCGATTTATTCACTTCGAATCATGGTTTATTAATTCATAATCAATCTTGAATATCAACGACATTTCATTATGGTTTATCCAATAATCATTCGATCAGGATATTATTTTGTCCATAATAATTATTCAAATAATAGTCATCATAAAATTCATTAACAAATAGCAACTTAGCATCGAGTGTTAACACTCTATCTTGCCGTCATGCATCATGTATGGTCTTAAAAAGATCATTTTTATTCCAAAAAAATCATCTATATATTAATCATAATTGGTTGGTATCCTCAAAAATAGGATTCCATAGTTCAAAAATCATGTTTTCTAAACAATAATTGATTAATACTCCCTCCGTCCCATAAAGTGTTACCCATTTTGACTAAAGTTGAAATTAAGGGAGGGATAATTTTGTGTTGACTTTCCAAAAATACCCTTGATATGATGGGTAAAAGTAGGATGTGATGTGTAGATTATTAGGAAAAAGGTATGATGTGATAGGTAGGGTTTGAAAAAGTAAGGGGTAAAAGTGGTTTTTTAATAGAAATGGGTAAGGGATTGTGGGACACAATTTTTTTGAAACGTGTAAATCTTTTTGGGACGGAGGGAGTATATGATAGGAATTCCAATTAATAGCTACTGGCTTCATTTTCTTCAGTAGGGTAGGGAGAAAATCGATTATCACTTCTGATAATCGACTATCTAATGTTCAGAATGAGCTGATAATCGATTATGAGGGTGTTTGGCAGTGCGCTGCGTTTAACAATTTAGCTTCTACTTTGAATGAAAGTGATTTTACTCTGTTTGGCATGTCAGCTTCTGCTTTTCACCAACATTATTTTGTACATGGAACACCGTTTCAGAAAAGCAGGTATGAGATGCTTTTGCTTTCAGCTTTTGTAGAAATCACTTTATCCATATTCTAATCACTCCCAAACACCCTTTATTACATTCTGATAGTCGATTATTCATCTTTAGAGAAGGCTGAGAGTCGATTGTCACATTCTGACAATCGACTATTTCTCTGATGTGTTCCAAATATCTGTAGAACGATGAATAGTCGATTTTCAAGTTAATAATCAACTATTCATCATCTTCTGCTTGAGTCAACTTACGAAAATGTCATTTTTGGTCACCAAACTTCAATTAAAGTATATAGAAATGTTCTCCAATGTTCATAGATCATTTTGGTATCATTAATTCATAGTTTTAACAACAATTTCATGGCTTATGATTATTGGATCTTCAAGCATGTCAAATACAAAACTCAACCAAACGACCATTTATGAACGTAGAAACGATCTCTAGGAACATTCTAGTCACTAGATATATCTACGAACTACCTCGTAACTTAACGAAGGTTTTGGAAATTTTCCGGCGAAACTTCTGGCGATGAATACTCCCAACTCTGGCGATCTCTCAGCAAATTGATAGCAAAAATGAACTCTCCACTCAACAAGGAACACAATGATACTAAACTTACTATGTTTTGGTGCAAAAATGGAAGTTGGTTCTCCTTCCTTGTATAGGAAATGTGAAGAAAAAGGACACAAGTGGTCTGCGTAGGAAAATTTCTAGTGCGCTGGGAGGCGCTGTCTCCACAGTGTCCCTGATTGGGACCAATTTTGGTTCAAGTCGGGATACACTTTTTGGTCCAACTTTCTTCGAATTGAAATCCGTTTGCACCGTTGCGATCAAATAGTCGAATTCTATTCAACGATATATTTTTCGTAATTATTTATAATACTTTTTCCGACATCATATTTTTGGGTGTTTGACTTTGGAAGAGTCAAAATTGGTTTAATTGACTTTTATTCAAAAAGGTTCTCACATTTATTTCATATCATTTGTTCTCATGATTTATTTCGATAAATCATTTCAAAGTTCATATTATAACAATTTCTTTATTTATCCTTGATCTGGGTGTGTACTCTGGTTCCTCAATCAAGGTCACACAATAAAGTCAACATATTATATTTATCTCTATAAAATTTATCCAGATTGTGATATTGGATATCAAAACACATCTTATTTCAACTCAAAGCCCAACAACAATTTATTTTAATCAAAACAAATTATGATTAATTGAATAATTATTTATTAATAATTTTAGGGTATGTTTTGGGACATTACATACCACATAATCTTAGATTATTAGTAACGCTTCGCTACATAATTATGTACTTCGTATTATTTATATTTTCCTTTATATATATTATTAGATAATATTTCCACCTTGCATCGCATAAGTTAGAATTTAGTAGAAGTAGACCAAACTAGTATAATGCCCACGTCTCTGAATAAGAAGTTTCCTCGTACTCCGTATTAATGTCCATCTCCAAGTATTTGTCTATTTTTTATTTTTTGTTGTCAAAATCAATTAACTTTGACCATATTTGAATTAAAACTGATATTAAATGTTGATCCAAAATTTTTTATCATATTTTTATTTTATAAAATATTTTCAAAATATTTTTTATGTCATTAGTACTCCGCATACTATAACAAATTTATTTAATTATAACTCAAAGATTGATGAGTCAAAATTCTAAAAAGACCAAAAGAATGGGTATTTTTTCCAGAGCCAGCCATTCGGCTATGGCCATGCTACACTTACACCAAAGTTTGTACCCCATTTGTAAACCACAGTTATACAGAAACATTTTGATGGTTTACACCGACACAAGTGTGAGTGCGTTAACAAAAATTTACACGGACACAAAGTGTTGGTGCATTAACAAAAATTAGTTTTACACCAACACACACAAAATGTAGATGCAACCCTGCGGTATACAAATTGGGGTACAGTTTGGGGTACCAATAGCTTTATCCTTCGGCTATTCCTTCCATTAATGGTGCTGCTATCTTCTTATCTTGTTTATGTGGCATGAACTACTCCTTTGAGATTCCCAGTCACACAATATCTTGAGCTTCTCCGAACCTATACCTTTAAAAAAGAACACCGCCCATTCCCGAATAAATGGCGGCTGCCGCACCCAAACTCGCCGCCACAGGCATTTTACCAATCCCTAGCCGGCCCAACTGCCGCCATAAACCACCGTCGTCTCTCCTCCATCCACCCACCAACACCACCACCTCCGATGGTCGAACCCCAAGACTCAGAATCTCCATCAACACCTTTACTGTCCAGAGAAGCTACATTTGCCAGGCCGCAGAGGCGTCGGCGGCGGAAGGGCCGTCAGCATCGGGAGGCGGAGAGGGATCGAACAACTGGGTGCCGGTTGTTCCCCTGGACGCGCTGCCGAGAGGAGAGCGGCGCGTGATCACCCAAGACGGCGAGACCATCCTGCTGCTCTGGTATAAAAATGACGTCTTTGCCATCGAGAACCGATCCCCTGCAGAAGGGGCGTACACTGAAGGCCTCCTCAACGCCAAGCTCACTAAGGTTTTTCAATCCATTCATGTAATCCAGCACTCTCACATAATCTGGAATCTTAAATCAGCACAATTCATAAAAGAGAATTCAAATTTATGCAGGATGGGTGTATTGTTTGCCCAACAACTGAGAGCACATTCGATTTACGAACCGGAGAAGTAAAAGAATGGTACCCAAAGAACCCAGTTTTGAGAGTTCTGTCTCCTTCACTGAGAAACCTGCGTGTTTATTCTGTCAAAACAGACAACGAATGTGTATACATCAGCACGAGAGGGGCGAAAACGGACGCATCTGCTGAGATTTTGTTCAGTGGAAAGGCTCAGCCCGGTGTTACTGCAACTGATGTCAATGTGGACGAGGTAAAAAGTCTCTTTTTTTAACATTAATAACTCTATTACAACGTAGTATCGGTCTTAGTTCTTGTTTTTAGCATAATGTAGTGACAGGAGATGAGACTTTTACATTGGTTTATTTCACATGTGGGTGTTTGTAATTCAACCATATCAGCAACAAATCCATGCCAACTTTTTAGTCATTTAAGACGAAAATAACCCTTTTCGAATGGGGTATATACCTTATGAATGTTATAGGTGAGGATGGTGGTGGGAGAGGATGAAGAGGGCTTTGGTTTCACAAGAAGGAATGAGGTGATAAATGGAAAAGCTGCTGCAATTGGGTTTCTGCTGCTGCTAGGCTTTGAACTTCTTACTGGTAAAGGTCTTCTCAGAGGGACTGGAATCTTGGACTTCATTCACTCTTTCTCCAAATGAAGTTTAGGGACACTTTTTTTTGGGGTCTCATATGGGCTATATATCTTGTGGGAGTAGTCTAACTTCCCATCACATCCAAAAGGGGAAAAGGGGAGGGAGAGCTTTTGAAGCTCAAGTCAAGTGTATCATTGATCTATTTCTAGTTTGATTTCTCTCTATGTGCCTGTGAAACACTCTGATGTCAAAGTGATGTCAAAAAGTGACGTCCCCTAGCTATTTTTTTGTACTCCGTATGAACATTCACACGAATCTTGGAATTAACAACCTTGTGTTAATACCGCGCGAGCAAGTTAACAAGAGTTGGGGTTTTATAGCAATCGTCAAGCTAATTTTTTTGCTACATCTTTAAAGATGAGATTATTATAAGCAGCTCGATAAATAAAGATAAAAAATCCGTTGGATCGACGTGAATACATGATTCTAGGTCATGAACATACAATGAGTGTAAACTTTTCAACCTAAACCCCAACTAATCCGAACCCAAAGTATCTCAAATTCGAAAAAACTGAACCTGAACTTGATCTAACGGAGCTGTTTGCGAAATCTGGTTAGGGAACATGACTGAAATCATTAGATCAGATACTCTTATAAGCCTCTCAGTGTAACATTTTTCAAATGTAACATTTTATTTGTTTATTTTATTAACTTACTAATGGGCCACAAAGTAGCTACATGGCTTCAAGTTATGAACTCTTTGAACAATCTTCAAAGAACACAAAGATGAAACAACACAGCGGAAGACGAAAGTAGCTTACCAAAAAGTAAAAAAATTAAAATGACTGTGTACACGATGACCGTAGCAACGTTTATTCATTCCAGTTTGAGTGGCTGGTGGTGGACATGGACAGGATCTGGTCCAGCAAGGAGCCTCCCGGGAGGACGCGACTCCAATCTGACGGGGTCCATTAGAGGCCTCCTGGTACCAATGAAAGAAGTCCTCCGGGAACTAAGGTTGTCGAAGAGCAGGCGAAAAGTCCAGTTAAGGACCTTGGGAGAGAAGACCCTATAGAGAAGGAATGTAGTGTCATACCAGCTGGGGTACTTCACATATGCATCTCCACGGCACGCTCCATCCACAATCATCTTCGCAAACTCCTCCACCGATCCGCTTGCGTGTACCTTCACAAATAATGAGTAAATATAGTAAGCTTTTGGGTCTTCGGCTTCAATAGGGTCGTGCTAGGGTACCCCCAACATTTTAGGGTTACCATGACCTCAACACATAAGCTTAGGGTCATGGGTAGCCCCAAAATGTTGAGGTTACCCTAGCTTTATTCGCTTGAATATGGTTGAATATCGTAGTTAGGTTATGGGGGTTGATCCAATACTTCTCTTTCTTCTTTCCACTGCATCTCTGCGCCCTCCTCCACCATGATTTTTCCCCTCGTCATTTCAGTGCCGATCCAACCATGTGTCGCGACTGTGATCCCAATGCTGTCTTCCACCTCCAGCCTAAGTGTCTCGTAGAAATTCACCAGCGCGGCTTTTGCTGCCTGTTTCATTCAAGGCACAATTTCATTTTATCGTAGAGTGTAGGAAATGAAATATAAAAACATCCTAAAAAAGAAAGTGTGTAAAGTAACAAGAAACAAATTGGCTTTCAGGCAATAAAAAGCAATAAAATATCTCACAGAGTATAAGCTCATTCTTGGCAAAGGCATCCAATTCTCCACCGATGCATTCACTACGATCCGACCTCCATGTTGGCGAAGATATGGGAGGGCTACATATGTCGGATAAACATTTCCCCAGAAGTTTATGTCCTGGAAATTAACAAATCCATTGTTTTGTGAGATCAATTATATGGATAACACAATGAAGCTCATAATTTGACACCAAAACACATTTCTTGTTTTTTTTTAATTACATCTCAACACGTACCATTAGAATAGGAAACACAGAAGAGTCTGTGGCTTCCTCGAAGTAAAACGTATGTCCCAGGCTTGCTGTATTTACCAGATGATCAACTGCAATGGAAAAACAAGCCAGATAAAAAAATCCCAGCATAAAAAAATCAGCGGAAATTAAAATAATGTGTACAGCCTCAAACATTCCAAAAATGTAAGGTTTCTATGAAAGTAGGGTACCGCGGCCAAAGAAGTTGACTGTCTTGGTGATGAATCTCGTGCAGTCTTGTTCCTTGACAACGTCTGCGGCTGTGATCAACACATTCTTGGCACCCAGCAGCCTTGCATTCTCACTTATTCCCCGCAGTCTGTTCTCCCTCCTTGCAACTAACACAAGATTGGCTCCCCTTTTGGCATACTCATATGCAATTTGCTGTCATGCATTATTATTAAGTGTATTACATATAAAATGGAAGCAGCTGTACCTTAATATTTGGTGATCAAGGGGTGGCAATTTAGAAACCAGAAACCATGAGAGTTATATTCATGATTGAATTGTGCCATACGCCCATCGTATATATATTCATGCACAAACTCGATCGGATCCCTTTCTTTTTATGTTAGCTTCTTCATTTGGTTTTGTACTCACTCTGGTCTTTATTATAAGGAGCAATGGAATTTTTTTGGGGGGATAAATTAAAGTTAAAAAGTAAGTGTGTTTTAATTGTATCATATCATATACTCCCTCTGTCATATAAATTTCTTTACCCTAGCTATTTCAAGGTTAACTTTAGTTTTTTTCTTGGCATATTTTCAATGATCATTTCACAAAATATATTTAAATGTTTTTTGGTTTTATGTGTTAGCCTTGTTTTGATAAAGATCGTGTTTTGATGTTAACAAACAATATATGAGCTACCATTTGTTTAAGTCTTTCAGGTACAACAAGAATCTATTAAGATTCGGTTCTCAAGAATGAAGTTGAAACACTAAACGAGCGTAGAATATAGGTACAAACAAATGTAAGAATATGATTTTATATACATATATTCACAAACTCAAATGCACTCACAAAATATGTTTAAAACTATCTTATACATTTTCAAATATCCAAAAGGTTTTAAACTCAAACGAAAATGATTGAACAAATTTTGGAAAAACTAGGTCAGTGGTCCGGTAGCTGTTA
Organism: Cuscuta campestris; assembly: GCA_900332095.2. Classification (NCBI taxonomy): domain Eukaryota; kingdom Viridiplantae; phylum Streptophyta; class Magnoliopsida; order Solanales; family Convolvulaceae; genus Cuscuta; species Cuscuta campestris. The sequence goes on along the minus strand of OOIL02002775.1, from coordinate 95,873 downwards.
CGGTACCTCACTACCGTTGTAACGGTATGCCCTACCGTCTAGGCGGTACCGTACGTGATACCACCAGAGCAAATTGGCCTATACTGGTACCCAGCGAACACCATTCGCAGTACCCCTACCGTTCGTCTGGTACCTCGATACCGTAAGTCTGGTACCTTGCTACGCTATCGTTGGAAATCCTGATTTTGAATTTAAACAAATCTAATCATCCATTGATACTCATATTTAATCCCTAACGGCCATAAGCGAACACTAATCCGGCCTTTGTCACTATAACTATGGGTTTAATCCTTTATGCTTGAGGACCTCACCCATGACCATCTCATAAGTTAAGAAGACATGGTTTAGTTTTTGTGGGGTGAGTTGGTCAAAAGCTGTTTCATCAATACCAATCAAGTCCCCCATAGTCCTCAGTACAGTTTTGTCCTGAATTGCATCAATATCCCAAAAGAACCCCACGTCAAGCACATTCCACATTCAAATCTGGACTGTTTGGGGTTGAAACTGTAATTGAATATCCCAATCACTTTCCTTTGCAGCACTCACAAATTCTAGGTCATTAATATCTACATGTGGTTTAACATTGTCATGTTGTATGAGTACATGTTTTTAATTTGGTTGTGCCTGGCCATTTTTCCCTTATTGCTGGTAGTAGTTGCCGTACAATCATGTTTCTCATCACATCTCTTGTAATCTTTGGTATTGGCTTGATTTCCATTGTACCAGCTGACCTATTTTTGCTACTCCTTTGGGCTGCTTCCACATATGTGAATGGAAATATGCTTATTTTTCGATCCCATAACACTTCACCATCAACCCCAAATCTGGGACGACCTAGAGCTGCCAAAAACATAATCTTGGGAATGTGTGTTTTGGACTGTATGGTTCTTCCTCATCAGGAAATGTGTAAAAAGTTGTTGTTGCCTTGCTAAAGTTAAACCACTTTTAATCTATATGTATGTAATTATAGCAGTCATGGAATGTGGGGTTGTTTGGTAGTGATGTGGGATAAATAAGAGCCAAACAATACCTGAGTCTCTTTAACTTGCTCTTTTCACACAGAAGGGGTTTAATGGCCTCTGAATGCCTTCTTATTTTATTTTCCTTGAGCCAATTGTGTGCTGTACTGGTCGAGACTTTCATGCAATGGTTTATAGCACGTAAAGTCTTTTGTTGGTGAAATGGAATTTCACTCAGCTTTGAGAAGTCCACAACCTTACGCTTCTTTCCTACATTACCCTGCCACCTGCATTAAACATTTACAGCTTGGCCCCACACCAATTAAGATTTAATTTAGCAATTCTCCATAGCTCTCCAACCCAATGATTTGACATTTTAAACTGAGCTACCACTGTCTTAATTGAGCCTTGCTGAAGTTTGCCATTGTTGAACTTTTGTAGAATTGCATCAATAATTTTTTTTCCTTCGTTCATCTCTTGCTTCTACACCAGATATACTATTTGAATTAACTATTTCAGGGGTGCTGAAAGCAAAAGAAATATCCAGGAGTGGCAAAAAGGGGTCAACAGTGGAAACGACATTAGAAGCGGAATCAACATGGGGAAGAACTCGGATGCCATTAATGGCAAAGGAAGAAAATGATTGACAACATTAATTGCAGGAGTATTTTGGGTAGATGAAATGTGTTTAATGTTACACTTTCATTGTGTATTTATTGAAGAAGTTTGGGCTGTACATGAAATTGTGTGGAGGGAATTTTAAATTTTTCCCAAACTAATTTTTTTGTAATCTCCCTCTATAAAAGTGGAAACTTTACACTATTTGTAATGATGAAGAATTTACCTAAATAGGACTAAAACATAATAACTTTTTCAATATAAAACCATATGTTTTTATTTTCCAATGTAGGACTTTTGGTCATTATCCATTAGTCATTATTCAAGTAAATGTCCACCATCACTGGACATTAATCACTGGACATTAATCCTTCCACTAGACATTATTAAGTCTTATTTAGAGAATAAAAAAGTTTAAGTCCTATATTAGAAAATGATTTATGTTTTAATCCTATTTAGTGTAAATTTTACTTGTAATGATTGAGTACTATTGGCATTCATTGAAATCCTCCCCCTTTTAGGTTTCTCCCATACCCACGTGCAAGGGCAGGAGGGCATAATGGGATGGTTAAAGGCCAAATTATAAAGTTTTATTTTGGCTCCAAGTCAAAATAGGAAACTTTTATTAGAACGGAGGGAGTATTATATCAATACAAAATAGATGAAGTATATTGGAATGGCTTTATTTAGATAGATTAACCATTTTAATAAAAAAGGAAGTGTTTTAATGAAAGCGAAAAAATGAAAGAAGAAGTGTTTTTCCAAACGGAGAGAGTATGAATTATTTAGTTCGGTGTCGATTTGGTTCGAATCATTTCGGGTTTTTTATTATAGATCGAATCTTAATTTTTTGGATCATTCCAGTTTCGATTTCGGTTAATTCAATTTGGATAATCAGTTCCAGTTCTATTTTGCCAGGTCTGTTTGGATGACATGAAAAAATGGTGAGAAATGTGAAAAGAGAGAAAATATTATAATATAAATTACCATTGGTACCATTTTCTCATCTCCTTATTATGAATTTTTTTTGCCCAATGCAACCAAACATGAGAAAGTTTTTTTTTAAAATTTGTGTTTTCTTACTGTTTACTCATATTTTCTTTCCTATCAATTTCCCTACATCCAAACAATATATAAATATAAACCTACGGAGTACTCATAAATCACTAGCTAGCCACATTGTAATACGTACTTAAGTGTGCATACATAAACATACTCTTTCCGTTCTAAAAATGAGTTCCTATTTCGACCAAGTGTAAAAATAAGGAAGTGTTAAATTGTACTCCCTCCATCACTAAATAAACTTCTGTTTTTGACTTTTTGAGAATTTAAGGAGGAGTATTTTTGTGTTGACTTTCCAAAAATACCCTTGATGTGATGTGTAAAAGTAAGATGTGATATGTAAATTATTAGTAAAAAAGTATGATGTAATTGGTAGGATATGAAAAAGTAAAGGGTAAAAAGGGTTTTTTAAGGGAAAAGAGAAGTTTATTTGGGGACAAAGAAAAAACGAAGGGGGAAGTTTATTTGCCCTTGATGTGATGGGTAACAGTAATGGGTAACAGTAAGATGTGATAGATTGTATGATGTGATAGGAAGGATATGAAAAAATAAGGATAAAAGTGGTTTTTTAATAGAAAGTGAAAATGTTTTGTTGGAAGTGAAACAAATAAAAGAGAAAGTGTTTTTGATAACGGAGGGAGCAATTAAAATACCTCCCCTATGCCGGAAGAAGCTCCGGTGATGATGACGACCTTGTCCTCCATCATCTCCTCCCCGAACAAAGCAATCCAAAGCCGTTCGCACGCGCCTATGAAAATCAGAGCCGGCCATGCAAACGCCAGAATCACCAGGCTCGCCGGCGGCAACACCATGTTCAGCACTCTATTCCCCAAATCCATCATCCTATCAGCACCCACCACTTTTTTCTGTTTCTTTTTTTCTTCTTTTAAATAATTACTTACTCCGTAATGGAGTATATTGTTGCAGTACTAATTAATAATACAATCAACAACGTAACTATATATCGATCTACTTCAATTCTTTGAGCCCTTATCAATTCCTCATTCAAAATTATTATTGTTATTCGATAATCCTTCAAATTTTTCGTAGAATAAAAGAAAGAAAAAAGAAATCAAAAGTAAATTCAATAAAGAGTTGGCTAAATAAAAGTAGGGGTATTATGAGTCGATGCGAATTGAATTATGTTATGATGATGAGTTAGCGCTCATATTGCAGATGGTTGCATGCATGCATGCATCTGAACACGTGTTGCTCCCACTTATCAACTCTGACATACTACTCCACATAGTCCTAGGGAATGTATCCTTATACTCCCTCCGTCTTAAAACATCCTTCCCGATTATATACAATCAAATTTTAATCACTCTCATTATGTATTTTCGTTAATTATTTGCAGAGGCGAATCCAGGATTTTTCGACCATGGGGTCCTAAATTTTCTTACCTTTGAGTTTTTACCTCGAGCTAATTCTTACTTTGTATCTTTTAGAAATAAACTCAAAAAATATTTTCTATTTAAATCAATGTTTAAACCCAAAGCAGCAAAGAATCAACGTGGCCGCCAGGTTGCGAGTTTTCTGTGTCAATTTGGGTTTCTAGGGGTTTTCAAGGGATATCCCAAACTGGTTGGGAGTCTGGTTTCCAGATTGACCTGCCCACCCCCCCGATTTTATCCAATTTTAGTGACCTGGATATGCACAGTATCATAATTATTACTACTCCCTCCGTTCCACAAAACCCTTTTCTCTTTCGTTTTTTACTTTTACTCCTACTTTTTCATACCCTACCTATCACATCATACTTGTTCACTAATAACTAAACTATAACATCTTACTTTTTCCCATCACATCAGGGGTAAAATTGGAAAGTCAACCAAAATTACACTTTCCTTATTTTTCCCCAAAGTCAAAACTGGAGGGTTTTGTGGAACGGAGGGAGTAGTATTTTACAAAGGCATTTTACAATTGGTCAAACCAAGAAAAAACAAAAATATGCTTCTTTCCACTAATTAGTTTAAAAAGAAATTTAGTGTATTAATATTTCATAAACATTTTTTGAAGATTACTATGAAATGTCCTATTTTTAATAGTAAGATGAACGTCGAATATTTTCTTTCTTAAGAGAGAGCCAACCTCTAAAGATTCAAAATTGAAATGGTTTTTGAATCTTTTTTAATAGGTAAAGATTGAGTTTTTACTTGGGACACCGAAATATTAGTACTCGGTATTAAATTAATACAACTTCCACAAGTTTTTGGTTCTTTGCATTTTGAGCGTTTTTTTCAAATATATTAGAATTGTAAATTCAATTTTAAGAGACAATCATTAATGAGACATTTTAGATTTACCATTGAAATGACACTAAAAATTTGTCGTTAAACAATTTTTTTGAGTGCTTACCTTTAAAGAATTTATAAAGTCTAGAATTAACAATCAATTAAATTTGTAAATTAGATTAGTAAAATACTAAATAAAATACAAAAAAAGTTCATGATCAATTGATTTAATACTCATTTTCAAAATATTTAAAAAAAATATTGAAAGCAACATTAAAACAAATTACCTTAAGAAATGGACTGGTCTCAGGCTTCTTTTATTCATATAGAATTTTAATTTAAACCTAATACACATATGGACCTACATCGGGGTCTGTGGGGTCTCGGGACCCCATGGGACTCTTAGTAGATCCGCCTTCTGATTATTTGATAAAATAAATAGTCTTGTCACCTCTTCTTTTCTTAAACTTTTAATGTAGTCTTTAAATATATACGGAGTAAATTTTATTTTTTGAATTTTATATCTACAATCAAATAAATTGAATTGAAAATAAAGTCGGTCAAACTTCGCAAAAAGAAACATGAAGATTGTTTTAGGGAAAAAGATTAAAGTAGGAGTAACACATTGAAAATATATCAAAATAGGACTTCCATATTTTTATTCCCAAAATATATAGGAGTTAAAATGTATTTATATGACCAATTCAAACTTGGTCATGTACATTACCAAAAAGTATAGTAATGTGACACATACAGTGCCACATTACAATCACATTGTCACAGTGCAAAGTCTTATTTCAAGAATAATAACATGAAACTCGTATTTTGCTTTTTTCCCTATGTTTTAGTACTACTATTTAGGTTGATATCTTAACGTTTTAGGACGGAGGGAGTATAGAACTCTCTTAGACCTGTGCAAATAAGGATCCGGGCTAGATCTGGGTCGGGCTGGATACAAATTATTAGCCCATTTACATGGGCGGGTCTAGCCCAGCCCGAATTTGATGGGCTAAACTCTTTACCCTTACCCGCCCACTTTAGCGGGCCGAACTACCCACCGGGCGGCCCGGCCTGGATAAAACACTAAGAAAACTTTTTTTGCCCAAAAAATCCAAAAAAACATTGAACTCTTTTTTCAATGTTTAAAATAAAACCACCACTTACCAAATTTACACAGAAAACATAGCAGAGGTATTGTTGCATAATAAATAAATCCATCATACTAATTCATTAAAAGAAAATTGATTTTTGTTTATGAGAGGTCAGTGAATTGAACCATTATAAATGAACTATAACAATTTTTCAAAATTATATTGGCTAGATAATTCATAATAAAGTGAATATTTTGGATGAATATGGGCCGGCTTGTTGGCCCGGATGGGCTAAAAATAACTTCCAGATCCGCCCAGATACAATTCGGGGTCGAGCCGGCCCGCCCATGCAAGTATTAAAGGTTGTCCATATTCGTCCTTTTTAAAGGGCGGGCCAGACGGGCCGACCTTTGTCTACACAGATCTAATTACTCTCTATATAAGATTAAAAAACTATGAAAATATCAAAATAGGAATTCTAAGTCTTTTAAGACCAAAATAGAAGTTCACACTGTCATTGTTACATACACTGCCACACTCACCATATTATTACATACATTGCAACTGCCTCACTATCACGTACTGTCACATTGCCATCCGTCGTCATTGGCCACCATAGTGTCTCCGCGGATCAACGATGGTTGCTGGTCACACTTCTATATTACACTGTCAACATTTTTTCATCGCACTGGCAAAACACACTTTTACATCAAACTGTCATTATACTTATATTTTGGTCTTAAAATGCTTATTACTCCTATTTTAGTATTTTCATACTTTTCTCCTACTAGTATCAAGGGGGATTTAGTATATAATCACTACTCCATCTCTCAAAAAACTTTCTTACTACTTTGACTTTCTTGGTTAATTTTTAAAAAAATTGAACGCAAATTATGTAAAAAATTTAAACGGATTGAATTATCATTTAAAATTAGATCCTATTTTGTTACAGTTAGTGTTTTAAAAAGAACTATCAAACGATAGCATTTAGCGTTAACATTTTAAAAATTTAATACTCCCTCTGTCCAAAATTAAAGTTTCCACTTTCCTTTTCGGTCCGTCCACAAATAATGTTCCCATTTCCTTTTTTAGTAAGTTTTACAGGGTTAAAAGACAAAACTACCCTCATCCATTACATTTCTTTTCTTTTTCCTTTTTTCTTCCTTCCCACCTCGTCAGCCACCATCCCCACTCTTCCTCCTCTTTCCTTCTTTTTCTTTCTTTTCTTCCTCTCAATTCCGTCTTCTTGTTTTCTTCTTCTTCTTCTTTTCTTGTTTTCTTCTTCTTCTTCTTCTTCTTCTTCTTCTTCTTCATCTTCTTCTTTGTCCTTCCGTCTTCTTCTTCTTCTTATTTCTTCTTCATTTTTTTCCTGTTTTTCTCCCTTCTTCTTTCGTCAATTAAAAGAAGAATTTTTTTTCAGATCTGGTTACATCTTCGTCGGATCTAGATTTGGAGGAACAATTTTTTTTATTTTTTTCCAGATCTATGGTGGGATGTTGATTTTCTTCCATAACGAGAAGTCTAAAAATAGATCTTTGAAGGCGGGGGCTTATGACGGCGAGAGGGATGCTAGGGGCTGCGACGGCTGGGCGCTGCGATGCCCAGAGCTTTCGACGGCGGGGATGCGAAAGCATCATCGACGGCGGTGCAGAAGCAGCGGTGGCGCAAAAGCGGCGGCAACGGCGGTGCAGAAGTGTCGGCGTCAGTGGTGTACAGGGGTAGACGACTCCAATGGGGTGTGGGGTGTACAGGGGTAGAAAAGATGAGGGGCATAGAGGGAAAGTCAACACAATTTTCATTCCACCTAAATTTGCGTACCGAGTCAAAGCGGGAACTTTAAATGTGGACGGAGGGAGTATATACTACTCCCTCCGTCCGGGAATTAACTTCCCACTTTCACTTTTCTTTATTTTTAGTAGGTGTTGATTTTGACATTAAAATGTCCAAAATACCCTCTTACCTTTTTGTTATGCCCCAACAGTATTCTACCCACACCCTAGCCCACTGCCAATCCATTGCCGCCCCAGTCCATTTCCGCCGCAGCCCACCGCTGCCCCAGCCACATCCGCCGCTCCACCATACAATCCTGCCCCAGCCCCCACCACAATAAATAAAGAAAATAAAGAAAAACTTGAGGGAGGCGGAAAGAAGAAGAAGAAAGACCCACGGATCTACTATCACCACTAGTCCCACAGATCTACCAGATCTACCTCTCACCGTCGCCGTCTGTTCTACTATCACTGCCAGCCCCACTAATCTAACACAAATCTAGAAGAAGAAGAAGAAAATGGAGGGGGAAAGGCGTAGATCTGAGGGAAGAAGAAAGAAAAAGAACAAGGTTGAGGATGAGAAGAAGAAGACGAAGAGAAAGGGGGGAAGAGAGAGAGAGAGAGAGAAGAAAAGGGGGTGGAAGAAGAAACGAAGAAGAAGGAGAAGAACAAATCCAGGAGAAGAAAAAGAAGGGGAGGGGGAAGAGAGAGAGAGGATAAGGAGAAGAAAAGAGATAAAAGGGGGAGGAGGGACGGCAAGTGGAGAAAGAAAGTCAGGGGAGTGGAAGAAAAGAAGGAGAAAAGGAAGGGTATTTTAGGAAGAATAGAGATGAATAAGTAGAATTGGAAGATTATTTTCGGACGGAGAAAAGAGTAGAATGGAAAGTTTATTTCCGGACGGAGGGAGTATTAAATTTTTATTTAAAACGCTACCACTAATTGAAAAAATTGTTCCCCAACAAGGCATTAGTATCAATAGATTTATTCTTGTTGAAGGAAGACTCTCTTCTCTTACTTTTTCATTGCCCAACGTCTCTATATATGAGGCGGGATTAAGGTTTACAGTTAAAGCCCAATGGGCCCACAATACATAAACTACAAAGTACAATCCGTAATACATATTATATCTACACGATAGCACACAATTTGCAGTTCCCTTTAACACTCCCCCTTGTGCTGAGTTGTAGATAGAAAGGTAAATGTCTTGTTGCCTCATAACCCATCTTCAAGTAAGAAAACCTCTCGGGAAAAATAACCTTGAGTGAACGGAAAGAGTACAACTTTTGTAGAATATGGAAGAATTCCTCAACTGAATGTTAACTTCTGTTTGCCAAGAAACAAACACCCGATGGGAAAAGAAATCTTGGCATAAAAGAGTATTATGATATGGGTGCTTGACTCCCCCTGGAGTCTACACCTGTCCCTGATTATTACATCAATCAATAGGGTCACACATATGCACTTTTATATTGCTTTTGAATTCAAGCATC
>OOIL02002775.1:56475-82799 GCA_900332095.2 Cuscuta campestris | reverse complement strand
AAAAAAATATCATTATATATGTAGATTATATAGAGATCACATAGGTGTGTAAACAAGATTAAGAACGCACATACTAAGGCAATGATGAAAACAAAATTGGATATGCATGAATAATCTAATATAAACCCATATGATGCTTTATTGATAACAAAATGGATAATGAAGAACCTGATAGGGGGGGCGGTGCTAAAGAGTGGTGGGCTGGCGGCCAAATCGTCGATGACTACACTGATTCTACTCCTCCAGGCGGCGATCGGGGATGAATAAAGGTGTGTGCCGATCTGTGCGGCGGAGGAGAAAGAGTGGCGATCTGTGCGGCGGCGGAGGAGGAGCGGCCAAAAGAGATTAGGGTTAGTGCTCGTGCTGATAACGTGTTGAAGGAAGACTCTCTTCTCTTACTTTTTCATTGCCTAACGTCTCTATATATGAGGCGGGATTAGGGTTTACAGTTAAAGCCCAATGGGCCCACAATACATAAACTATAAAGTACAATCCATAATACATATTATATCTACACGATAGCACACAATTTGCAGTTCCCTTTAACAATTCTGAACTATAGTTTTGATATACTCCATATTGAAACAAAGGCACAATTTCATTAATCACCAAATCAACCGTTCTTAATTACATGCACCAACACACTACAAGTATCATCTCTAAAAACCCCAATAATTCTACTTTACTTACATCTTCTTTCCCTCCCTCCCTCCCTCCCCAACATGCTGTATGAAACACAATAATCCCATTAAACATATCATCATCCTTATTAGTTCTCTCCGTAGTATGTAATAACTTGTTCCTAGCTAGCTTTCCAGATATAGTATATATAGCACGATGCTGCATACAAAGCCACACAATACAATACAACCTTTCCCCCCATAATAATCCTCTTCATCTTTTCCAGTATATCCTTCACACTATTTCCCTTAATATAGAGAAATTTACTTAAATAATACTAAAACATAATGATTTTCTCTGAATAGAACCACATATGTTTTTCTTCCCAATGTAGCACCTTTAGTCATTATGCATTAGTCATTATTCAAGAAAATATTCGTCATCATTGAACATTGAACATTGTGGACATTATTAAGTGCTATTTAAGAAATAAAACTGTTTAAGTGCTATTTAGAGAAATGACTTAAGTTTTAGTGCTATTTAATTAGTGCAAATATTTCTTTAATATATCTACCATGAATCCACTTGACTCAAAGATTATCCGAATATATTTTTATAATAGATATCTATGTATAAATAGAAACATTAATGGTCAAAGTGTTGCAATCGAATACCGTAAAAAGCAAAATGAGAAGCAAAATTAGACAAAGGGAGTATATTTTTTATGGAGCATATTAAATTTTTTTGAGATTTATTAGCTTAAAACTATATTTAATTTATAACCAAAGCATGTAATATAAAAAAAATTAAATTTTGACTATTTTTGACACATAAAAGTCTACACCGTGAGAGAGACTACACTTTCGTTAGTTTCGTAGTGCTATTTCTAGACAGAGTGTTGTTTCTAGACAGAAAATAATAGACATAGCATTCCAGTCCTACCCTATTTTTGTTGTGCTGTTTCAAAAAAATATAAAAATGAATCACAGCCCTGAGGTCCTCCTAAGAATTAGACGGACAACCACTTAAAAGCCTCTCTAAAGCGAGACAATTTGTACTCAGGTGCTTAAAACATGTTTTGTTCTAAATAATACTCCCTCCGTTCTCAAAAATACTTCCTCTTTCTTTTTTTCCACTTCCAACAAAACACTTCCCCTTTCTATTAAAAAACCACTTTTACCCTTACTTTTTCATACCCTACCTATCACATCATACTTTTTTCTCTAATAATCTATCCATCACATCTTACTTTTACCCATCACATCAGGGGCAAAATTGGAAATCAACTATAATTTAACACTTTCTTATTTTTGCCCCCAAATCAAATAGGAAGGGTTTTTCCAAACGGAGGGAGTAATAATAATAATAAAACATAGTTTTGAAGTATTTTGTTCGAAAATTTAAGTGAGAGATGTCATTTTTCAAGCAATGACTTACATCAAAATTATATATGCAAATTGATTTTCCAACAATCTACTACTCCCTCTGTTCTCAAAAACACTTCCTCTTTCATTTTTTTCACTTTCAACAAAATACTTCCCCTTTCTATTAAAAAACCACTTTTACCTTTACTTTTTCATATCCTACCTATCACATCATACTTTTTCCCTAATAATAAATCCATCACATCTTACTTTTACCCATCACATCTGGGGCAAAATTGGAAGTCAATTATAATTTTACACTTCTTTATTTTGCCTTATAGTCAAAGTGGGAAGGTTTTTTCCAAACGGATGGAGTACAACTTTTTCTCGAAATGACATTACGGAAATTGTGAAAACAATACAATGAACATGCAATATAATTTTGCAAATCTATGACACAAATCTCTAACAAGAGAATATGGTTATACTTTACAAAACTTAGTTTCAAATTTTAAAATTAAAAAAAAATTGAATTGAAAAAAAAAAGAATTTACCCCAACCAATCCAAGTCTTCTATTAGGTAAAATAAAACAATTTATTTGAAATTTATTAGATAGTGTTTGGCAACTAGCATTTCTAAAATTGTACGGATTCCTCCAAACTTTAGAAATAATTTCAACTAGAGTCTTTTCAACTCTAGAAATAATTTGAAATAATTTCAACTAGAGTCTTTTTTGCGCCATATATCTTCAAACACTTCAGAAATTGCACGGATTCCTCCAAACTTTAAAATTGTACCAATGATCCTTGAGTCTTTAAAAACGTTGCATCAACGATCCCTCTATGCCAGATATGAGAGTGGGTTAATCACACGCTCGTCTAAATTTTTGAAGAATTCGGGAGTAAATAGAGTGATCATCTCCTAGCTCTATCCATTCTAAGTCAATTGAAATGTAAGAAGCTTTTAAAAGCCCTGACAAAATATGACGGTAAAGGCGGGGAACAATTCGAGGGGCCGAAATCATCTCTATTCTATTCTCTTCCTGACCTCGTTGGAGGAATGTTGACCAGTAATCTTGAATAAACATAGCTTTCTAGCTCCATTTTTTTCTTTTTTCTCTTTTTTTTTTGGTTTGGGATTTTCTTTTCGATTTCTAACAAAATAGACCTGCAGATTGTCAATAGAAAATTTCCTTTTTTCCATTTTTATTTTAATCGAGCAGTTAGATTCTCAAGAAAGTAAAATCCTTTTTTTGTCCCCACATTTGTAACCCTCGCCACCTTGACCAAAGCTCCTGCATCAATCCAGAAAACAACTCTATAGGAACGCATACATAATTTTTTTCTGTTTCATAAATGCAGGAAACATTATATCATATGTAATTTTGATGCATGCAGAGTTTCTGGTCTGGGTTTTTCGAGTTATAATCTTTTGGGGCCTACATTCTTTAGAATTCTTGATAATTTCTCTGTTTGATCATTTTTTTCGAGTCATTTCATTCATTGACTTGTTGGGTATTTTTAATTTTACAGAGTTGATATATATCATCTCTTTTTTTTAAGAATATTCCACACATTTATTTGTGTGAAAATTGAGAGGGATTCTGGCCTTAATGTGCTGAAAAATGAGGGTTGAGTGATCAGAGTTTGAGGAGAGATTTTTAAGCTGTGTGAGTTACCAGAAATACACATTGCGATTTGAATGATTTACGAAGGGTGATTATGCATATATTCGGAGCTCATCGGTTCACAACGCGATATGGGCAGCATTTGCTCTAAGGGGTCAGAAGCGAATCATTATATCACAGATGAAAGCGATGATGCAAAGAAGGTAAAAAAAGAGTTGACAAATTTTTGTGTGCAGACAGTTGCTCCCTCGTGCGGGGAGGAGTTTAAATTGGATTTCAGTAACAAGACAGCAAAAGAAGGATCTGAACATTCGATCCAGAAGCGAGAACCTGAAAGAAACACAGCTGTTCCTGTTGTCCCAAAAGTTGAAAATGATGGGAAGACGAGAATCATTGAGAGGCCAAAAGATGGCCACCGGAGGCGATCTACTGTGGATTTCGGGATTAGTGGGGGGTCGACTTCCATATCCCGGATAGCGAGCATGCCACATGGTGTGAGGGGAGAACAATCTGCTGCTGGATGGCCAACCTGGCTGAGTTCAGTTGCTGCTGAGGCCATTCAGGGGTGGCTTCCTCGAAGTGTCGAGTCATTTGAGATCATATGCAAAGTCAGTTCAATTACTCTTTTTTTCTTTTTGTAGTTATGACAACCCAGATTCTTGAGTTGATGAAGAACCCACAGACAATGATTATAGAACTTGACCCTGACTTTACCATAAAAGCATCCTTCTTAATTCTTGAAAGGATCATGATCTCATCCTGATTAAAACATTTTGTTAAAAAATGATCAATCTTAGGTTTGTGGGTATTTAATAAAAGCCATCGTTTTTAAACAGCAAACTGATGTTGCAGATTGGGCAAGGGACATATAGCAGTGTCTACAAGGCGCGTGACCTAAAGAGCAATAAAATTGTGGCGATGAAGAAGGTAAGGTTTGTAAATATGGACGCGGAGAGTGTTCGTTTCATGGCAAGGGAAATATGCATCTTGCGCAGATTGGACCACCCCAATGTCATAAAGCTTGAGGCTGTCGTGACATCGAGGATATCAGATAGCATATACCTGGTTTTCGAATACATGGAGCACGACCTTGCTGGGCTTGAAGGGTTGCCAGGGGTCAACTTCACCGAACCACAGATCAAATGTTATGCGCAACAACTGCTTTTGGGATTGGACCACTGCCATAGTCGCGGTGTCCTTCACAGAGACATCAAGGGTTCAAATCTTCTCATTAACAGTAATGGCATTCTGAGGATTGGAGACCTGGGATTGGCCACAACCTTCCACCCTGACAGGAAACAGCCCCTGACAAGCCGCGTTGCAACTCTGTGGTATAGAGCCCCTGAGCTTTTGCTAGGTGCGACAGATTACGGAGTGGCCATTGATATGTGGAGTGTGGGTTGCATTCTTGCAGAGTTATTCGCTGGGAAGCCTATCATGCCTGGAAGAACAGAGGTCACATTTCTTCTTCTTCTTCTTCTTCCACTCTCTCAAGTCATCCAACCCTTTTGTCAATTGCCAATGTAAATGCAATGCTTATTTTTAAAAAATCAGGTGGAGCAAATGCATAAAATCTTCAAGCTTTGTGGGTCGCCATCTGAGGAATACTGGAGGAAAACGAAATTGCCTCATGCCACTAGTTTTAAACCACAGCAGCCGTACAGGCGATGTGTGGTTGATACCTTCAAGGACTTCCCTGCTTCGGCTTTAGCTCTTGTTGATACCCTACTCTCAGTGGAACCGGAGAAGCGTGGAACTGCCGCTTCCTCACTAAACAGTGAGGTATTTAATAACTTTTCCATTGTCATCTGCTCATAGAAATTCCAAAGTCCTGCCTAATGTCCTAATCAGCTGGTTCATAATGATATTTTTTTTCTTCAATCTCCAGTTCTTCACAACAAATCCCCTGCCATGTGATCCATCATCAAGTTTACCCAAACATGCACTGAGTAAGAAGAAGCTTGACACAAAGGTTCAAGATGATGAAAGAAGGTATGCTAAGTTTCTTTCGTTCTTATTATTCGTTAATCGATAGGGAAGCATATCAAACAACTCAGAAAGATGCTATTAATGGAATATGCAGACGAAAGGCTGAAAGCGTGAAAGGACGTAGAGGTGAATATTTAGAGAACCCAAGAGAAGAATCATATGGACAGCGAACAGGATACAATGCCCAGCAGGAACAGCGGGTATATTTTGTGTTTATAGTTGAAATCGTGTTAGAAAGAAGTTTTCATTAGTTTAACCTTTTCTTTCTTAGCTTTTACTGTTAGCCACCCACGACTATGACTCACAAGAGAGAATCTGCAGGAGAGGTCAAATAAAAGCACTAGCGTGAAATACAACCCATTGTTGGACAGTGAGGCAAAATATAGGAACACCATCGTTCATTCTAATTCGGTTGTTCACCCAAACGCTAGAGGGGGTCACAGAGTAAAGGATGATGGTGGAGGTCAAACTGTCCACGAACACAGTCTAGAGATGGTAAGAGACGATTCTCAAAAGAGGCGGCATGTTAATGTGTTGTTAAGTACTTCGAGAGATGAAAGATCATCTGACCAGGAGGATACTGCCAGTGTATGATTTCTTTTGAATTGTTGGAAATGGTTTCTTGAGCTGTATTTTATTATTACTATAATATATATAATCTGTTGTCCATGGATTTTCAGGTTTATGTGGCGAGGAGAAGTAGGATTCTTTGCTCTGGGCCACTGGTGCCTCCTGGGGGGAGCATGGAAGATATGCTAAGGGAACACGAGAGACAAATTCAAGAGGCAGTCCGCAAAGCAAAGACAAAAAGGAACAGCTACTACGATTGATTAAGTATCATCGCAGCAGTGTCTCAGGTAGCAGTTAAAACTGGTGTGGTTGACATTGTTTGGATTACCATAATGAAAATTGTGCTACTTTGACACCACACACACGCACAAAAGACTTATTCTGTGCATTAATGATGTCAAAATAGCATTGCTCTTAGTCTCTTACCATACCAATAGAAGAAACTTGTCAAAGTTTGTATAGAAACTGGTGGACAGGACAACACTGCCAACTACTTGGTACCCCAACAGTCCCACATTGTGTATACAGTGTAAAAAAATTCCTCATTTCAGTGGTCAAACATGGCCTGGAAAATGAATGTTAACTAAATGAAAGTGAATGGTTGCAAAAATATCATTTTTTTATGCTCAGTTCACATAAAGCAGCTCATGCAACCCAGCCTTACCCTAAAAATTATTCACTAGATCACAGCCAACAGTCTAGTAAGAACAGCAATTGGCAACCTTTCATCAAAGCAACATCAGGTCTATCTATACACATTTTAGTCATACAGATCTGGTTCATCAAGTGATAGTCAGAGAACATGTGAAAAACATTAAAGAGAATGATATTCTCAACTTTTAAATAAATGGCTTATTTAGAAAAAAAGAAACATGAACATTATGTACATTGCGCCTCAAAACGAAGCACTTGATTATCAGCAACGGCACAAGTCTAAGGCCACTAGGCATGAGATTTGGAGCAATCAAAAGTCTTTCTTAGGCTTGCGACTTACCTCAGAGTAATGGCCTCCCATCAACTGCAAGATTTCTTCCCACAAACTCTCCAATGGAGATCCCCCAAAAATCAAATTTGCACTGCATGCAGCAACATACCAATAATCCGATTCAAGCTCTTCAGTCAATTGGTCCAGCTGCCACCCAGCATACCCAAAGAAGAATCTAAAATCTTGAGGTTTCAGTTCCCCTTTCTTCACTAATGCAGATGCCTCTTCCATGTTTTTTCGAGAACCAAAAGAAATGCCGGGAATGACCTCTTGAAAACCGTGAGCAAGGGACTTTCCTTCTGCTCTTAGCAAAAACATACTTGCATCAAGGGGCCCACCAAAATGCAAGGAGCACTCAGAAAAGGTCGTTGCCAGGTCAAGATTGGTGGATTTCACGTGTTTAATCTTTTTTCTGAGTGGGCGGTTTATGACCAGTCCAAAGGGACCTTCTTGAGGACGGTTGGTTCCAGTTCTCAGTAGAAGAACCACTGTTCTCTCAAAGCTGCGAACCCTATCAAGCTTTTCAGTTGAAACAAGGATGCAACCATTCTCAGGAGCTGCAATTGGGTGTGCCCACTTTCGAGGTAGAGGTTTAAAGCCAAATGCAGTTTCATCATACTTGTGGGGGTCAGAGACAGAAACTGCAGCCTGATATTCAAGATTTGGACATATTAAGAGAAACGACATGCAACTTTATCATCAGATATGTATACCCATAGTTATTAAAGGCGCTCGCCTCTCTCGCCTATGGCGCCTCAGGCGACCAGGCGAGCTCTCGGCGCCTCAAGGAAGCCAGGCGAGGCGAGATCCCTAAGGCGCGCCTAAGGCGGTCGCCTTTCTCGCCTCAATCACTGCCTTAAGGCTTTAGGGTATACAATGCATAATATTTATTCGTATATATTACTCCATAATACACACACACACACACACACACACACACACACACACACATACATATACATATACATATATATACACATATATACATATACATATACATATACATATACATATACATATACATATACATATACATATACATATACATATACATATACATATACATATACATATACATATACATATACATATACATACATACATATATAGTATCAATATTATGTGTTTATACATACATACATATGTGTGTGTGTGCGTGTGTATATGTATATGTATGTATGTATGCATGCATGTTCGCCATTTGACCGCCCGCCTCTCGCCATAAAAAAGGTCCTCTCGCCCGCCCCTCCCCACTCGTCATTAATAACTATGTGTATACCACACAGTTCTATATATTTTTCCTATGTTAAAATGAAAAAATTTAAACAATATTGCATTCTCCTGATGGCCCAACTGTTGATACTTCATCAAAATGACACAAGTGTATTTTGATGTGAGGATGAAACAATAGAGCCGACAGCCAGGATGGAGAGAACAAAGCTGTTAGGCGTCAGCAAGACATATCATTTGATGTGGAGGAACAAGCACCTGTTGTAGAAAATAGAAAAAGAACTCCACTTTTATTAGAAAATTATGGAGTTTATGTTTTTCCTAATATAAATGTTTAATTTAAATGAAATGATTATTCATTACCAACAACAGGTAGCTATTCTGATCTTATTCCTTACTACCAATGGAAACACCTGCAACTCGGTGGCGTGGAATGGGATGGGGGGAGAGAGACGTGACATACACAATATATGCATTCAGAAGTAGGGTTGGAATAGATAAGATCTGTGTGTAGCTTACCTTTACCTCAGAATTTGATACATCCATAATTTAGCAAATGATAACAGAATTTGGTACATCCATAATTTTCAAGGGATGACGGAAAAACAATACAAATTTGATGGCTTGTTTTTCAAGCAAGGCTTCAATTCAAGGACATGAGGGTTAACACCAGAAGAACATGTGTTCAACAAAAAATGTCTTTCGATTGGCACTCTCAGTTCTTCATAGAAAACAGAACAGATGTAACTTTCATTAGTTAGCTTCAAGCAGTGGAGAGTAAAGTATAGTTGAAAGTACTACACAAGCAATTCTGGGAAAGGAATCAGTTCCAAAGTATAAAAATGAAAAAGTTTTTTTTTCCTTTTAAGGGTTGGATATAATTATTCCATTAAGTAAACAAAGCTGTTTGCACCAGTTGCATAATTTATCCCTTAAGGCGTTGCATTGTATTTTTGGCCAAACATGCAATGCATAAGAAAACAGCCCAAGAGAATCGAGCATGGATACCTTATAAAATCGAATAGAGTTGACACCAAGAACTCTCGTTTATTGAACACGTGGTTTGGAGACATGAAAAACTGACAAGTCATAACATCCAAATAAATGCTGTATGAAAGGAGATGATACCTGCTCCTGGATATAAAGAGAAGCTCTGAAGTCTCTCCAGTCAACAGAGTTGGTATTCTGGCCACCATTACTTTTGGTGTTGCTTTCAGAAAAGCGATTACTTTCTATAGAACTATCATCTTCTGCAAATGAATTGTCACCATTCCCTTCATTTGAAGAGCATTGTACTTGGTGAGAGGCTATAACCACTAAAAATTGCAATACACTGGTTTTCTACTGCACAAACACTAATGAATGAGAATAGAACTTAAAGGTTCTATTCTATATCAAATCATAGATTTAACCCTTAAAGCTAAAATTAACTACTCCATCCGCTCGACTTGGTTCTTTACGGTTACTCTTCACACAGTAAAACTATTTCCTCTTCCTTTACATATTTTCATCTATCATTTGATAAAATAATATAGTCATGCCACCTCTTATTTCGTAGATCTTTTGATGTAGTAACTAGTAAATAAGTATATATAAATTTTATTTTTATTTTTTACACCAATTTTGAAATAAATTGAATTGAAAAACCATCAGTCGAGCATCGTCAACCATTGTCAAGAATCTAGTGGGACGGGGGGAGTATTTTCTTATTTTAATCACAGGAACAGTTACGTCCATTGCTCGGAGCTAAAAGAATCAATGTTGGCAATGATACGGATTTGGATAAATAATAGACTTTTTTTCAAAATGGCACATCTCTGCAACAAACTCAATCTATCCATTAGAGTACCACAAAATGGAGTGCCATAAGGTCTATTGTATATCATAATTATCATCAATGAACTCATACACTATGTTTGGTTCAAGGAATTTGAAAGGGAAAAGATAAGAAAATGAAGTTGAAAATATGTTTTCTTGTTTGGTTAGAGAGGAAAAGAATAGAAAAGTGGAAAGAAAAGAAAATGAGAAGGCAAAATATACTAAGAGGAGGGAAAACCAAATTCTTCTCATTTTGGTGTGGAAAAGGAGAGAAAATCATTTTCTTTTATTTTCCTTCGAAATTCCTTGAACCAAACATAGTGATAATAGTCATATATATCCTCCACTTATGTGGTCACTGTTGTTGAGTGTTTTTTCCAACAATTAACTGCCTGTAAATTTACAGATATATTTAAGTGTATAAGATATTAAAATCGTCACTAGTGCTAAAGATTTGCAGATTAAGAGGCAATTAATTTTTGGGAAAAAAACTCAATACTGAAATAGATATAAAGGCAACAACAACAACAACAAAGCCTTATCCCACTACGTGGGGTCGGTTACATGGATCAAACAACGCCATTGCGCCCTATCATGTATCAAATCTACTGTGAGGCATGTGACATCATTCACGCGAAGGTCTCCCTTTTCACTGGATGCTCTATTGGTTTTCTCTCCACTTGTTCAAACCACCTAAGACGAGTTTCCACCATCTTTTCAACAATAGGTGCCACTTCAACAATAGCTCTCATAACTTCATTCCTTATTCTATCGATACACAAATGACCGCTCATCCAACAAAGCATCTTTATTTCCCCCACACTAACCTTGTGTTCATATTCACCCTTTGCTGCCCAACACTTTGTTCCATACAATATAGTTGGTCTAATTGCAGTACGGTAAAAGTTTCTCTTTAGCTTTAAAGGTACTTTTTTATCACATATAAAGGCAATAAAGCCCGGAGCACTCTACCATTTTGACCAACCGGCTTGAATCTTATGGTTAATGTCATCCTTTATTTCTCCATTGTCTTGAATGATACACCGAAGATATTTATCTCTTTACTTATGGTATAGTATTTTCTCTTACTTTCACCTCGATGTTACTATTTCTCCTTCCGTTGTCAAACTTGCACTCCATATTTTCTATTTTAGTGCGACTTATACGCAAGCCATGCAACTCCAAAGCTTGTCTTCACGAATCCAACTCCCCGTTCAAATCCTCTCGTGATTTGCCGATAAGGATGATGTCATCGGCAAAAAGCATGCACCATGGTACGTGTTCTTAGATACGTTTTGAGCGTCCAATACTAGTGTAAAAAGATGTGAGCATGACCCTTGGTGTAATCCTACACTGATGGAAAATTCCCCTTAACCCCACTATGACTTCTCATACTCGTTGCAGCACCATCATACATGTCCTTAACCGCACGAATATACGCAATCCTTACTCCTTTTATCTCTAAAACCGTCTGCAATACTTATATTGGTACCCTGTCATATGCCTTTTCCAAATCCATAAAAGCCATGTGTAAATCCTTGTGCTCAATCTGATACCTCTCCATCATTCTCCTCACCAAGTATAAAACCTTTGTAGTTAATCTTTCTGGTATAAAACCAAATTGGTTCTCTAACACTGAGGTCTCTTGTCCCAACCTTTGTTCAACCATTCCTTCCCACAACTTCATTGTATGGCTCATGAGCTTGACCACCACTCTGAATATCCCCCTTATTCTTATAAATAGAGACCAAAATGCTCTTCCTCCATTTGTTAGGCATCTTCTTAGATCTTAGAATCTTGTTAAAAAACTTAGTTAGCCACCAAATGCATTTTCTTTCTAAACCTTTCTAAACTCCAATCAACATGTTGTCTAGCTCACTGCTCTGCTATTCTTCATCCGTTTTTGGGCCTCCTTACCTTCAATTTCTCAAATTCTCCAATAATAATTGATGTTTTGGTCATCCTCCCTCGTGTGTAGCCGATCGGAGCATGAGAGATTTGCATGCTCCTCACTAAACAGATCATTGAAGTACCTTTTGCACCGCTAGTTTATGCTATCATCACAGACCACAACTTCACCATGTTTATCTTAAATGCACTTAACTTGGTCCAAATCCTACATCCTTCTTTCTCGATCCTCTGCAAGCTTGTAAATACATCTTACCTCTTCTTTCGTACCCAACGACCAGTAAAACCCTTCATATGCTCTCATTTGTATTTCACTTACAGCTACTTTTGTCTCCGTCTTAGCCGTCTTATACCTTTCTCAATTTTCCACATTACTGCATAAAGACCACTCCTTAAAATGTTCCCACTTTACCTTTTCTTGCACACTAGTGTCCCACCACCATGATTCTCTCTCTTGCATTAGTGCCTTTAGTTTCTCCAAGGGTTTCTTTTGCCACCTTTCTAATAGTCTGCCATATCACACCATAACTCTTCCGCACATCCATATCCATCCTATTTTGCTTCTTCTATTAAACGGCGTTGGAAATACCTTTGTTTATCACCTTTCAACTGTCATCATTTAGTCCTTGGATTCCTCTCTTGGCGACTTCCTCTTACCTTTCGTTAGATACGAAAATCCCTAACGAGCATTCTATGTTGGGTGGTCAAACTCTCTCCCAGAAAAAATTTGCAATTAATGCAAAGTTTTCGATTTGATTTCCTTAGCAGAAATAAAAATAAGTGGATGCGATAATAAGCTCGAAGAGAAGTCTAAGATGGTTTTACCTTCTGATTCGCTACTCCAAAGCCATGCCCTCCATGGATTTGTTAATACCCACTTCCATCCTTTCCCACATGTTCATTTAAATCTCTTCCCAAGAAAACCTTATCTCTTAATGGTATCGATCACATCCTTCTTCTATCGTTTATCTACAATAATACCAACTCCATTTTTGTTCTTCACCTTTCCTGTATACCATAGCATGTATACCATAGCATGAAGCCTGAAGTGTCCAACTCCTTAGCCTTTGCTCCCACCCACTTAGTTTTTGCAAGCTCATAATATTAATCCTTCTTTGTATCAAACTATGTTACATGTCCCAAATCGTAAACTTTCTAGACATTTACCTTTACCTTTGGGAACTAGCTTATTTACCTACGTCCGCTTACCAAAATGAGGGAACCCTTGCTTATTTTGCACTACACCCGAGCACCGATGCAGCGGTCGTAGCTCATTTGACATTGTAGTCAAGCCATACATCGCGTTTTTCCGGGCAACGACCTAGCTTTAGCGCAATATCATATTTCATCCATGTCATGAAGATTCGACAAAGCTTTACGTTGGTTGCCAAGAGCTATCACAACTCTCCGGCCTCCTCTTTTATCTGGGCTTGGGACCGGCTAGGTAACATAGTTACATAGGCAGAGATATTAGGACACAATGCAATAGAAAATCTATATTAATCTAGTAAAATTTTAAAAAAATCTCAAAATTTTCACAATCTCTAAGTGGAATAACTAATCCAATATCCACTCTCTAGGGACTTATCTCCTCTCCTGGGAATCTGCAATTTTTGGGAGAATAGAAACTCACAAATGAGCTCCCTGTTTAGAGCTCAAGGTGAAGCTTCCTCTCACCAATCATAGAGGCCATCCATTACCTCACCTCTTGTATATTTAATGCATGAACTCACCTCATTCTAGAACGGCAGGCATCTAGACAGTCGCCTGGAATACAACATTCATAGCCGTAAGACAATGTGAATTTTCACTAATCCAAGATAAAGGCAAAATGTTCTTCTACTATTACACAAAATAAGGTATCCATAAGCAACAACAATTACAACAACAGCAACAACAAATCTAATATAATCCCACACAGTACCCCTACTTGAAAGTAGAGACGAAATAAGGTGTCCATATAAAGGGAAATCAAATCATTAACATTCTAAGTTTTAAGTAAAAGTATCCATATTTGATTATCACAAATCAAAATTCGAAATTGAACAATAGGGCTCAAAGCCTCAAAATTTACAGCCAGTATTTTAAGAAAATGAAGAAGAATTTAAGCATACCAGAAGAAGAGAAGTCCGGATCAGAATTCCCTGATTTTTTCTTCCCCTTAGCCCTGACCACAAACGATGTCGAGAGCCCAGATGGCGAAAAGTTACCGCCTTTGGGCAATTTGATGAGGAAATGACCCAAATTCTCCAACCTTGATGATGAGCCGGGAAGTAAACAAGGGGCTAAGGCCATGTTTTTCAGGTACCTAGAAACATTGGATTTCTTAAGAATCGAGCTTTTCAACGCCATAACTCGTACGTTTCCGGTGCAACTGGAGTGTATAGCTCCCGGAAGATCCATTCTTTGCTCAAAAATCCTGAAAGTCAAGAATTGAAGAAAGAAGGGAGCGCACCAAGAAAAATGCTTGGTTAAATATATAAAAGGTCCGTCCCTAGTAGTAAGTACTTCATTCCTAGATATCAAATATTATTAATTTAGTCACTAATTATTAGATTCATTTTCACGAATGGTCCTTTGTTAACATTTTCGTTAAGAACGTGGATAAAATTGTAAATTCACACTCCTTTCTCTACTCAATTAAGTTTTCTTTTTCCCCTCGCACTCCTTTCCCAAACCCGTCGCTGAGTTTGAAGCTTTGAACCCAAAATTGAAATCATCACTCTTCTCTCAATTGGTGTGTACTTATTTCCAATATTGAGTACTCTGTGACATCCGTGTGGGTGTGTGTGTGTGTGTATATATATATATTTGATTGAATCTGATTTGATGTGATCTAATTTGATCTGATCTACTCTAGTCTGGTCTGATCTGATTTTATTAATAATAAGTAATAAAATAAGTTGAATGGAACGCTGCCTAAGTTACATTTACTCCCACAATCCAATTTAGGGTCCCTTCGTTTGAGTTAGAAAAGTTAATTTTTAATTTTTCAAATTCTTTTTTGTTTTTTCCATTTCTTCTAATTTTTTCTAATACTTGAACGCTTTCGAGTTTCTTCCAACAATGACTAAAAAAGTGTGTACATACGATGAGTATACAATATTATCATACATTCAAATTTATAACATACAATCTCAAATGAGGTCAAAGAAGATTTTTTTATCAAAAATTAGTTTGCTTACATATTTATGTAATGCCTCAAAATACACCCTAAAATTATTATTAAATTGTTGTTATTGTTTTGATTAAAATAAATTATTGTTAGGCTTTGGACCGAAATGAAGTGTTTTGATATCCAATATCACAATCTGGATAAATCTCACAGAGATAAATCTAATATGTTGACTATTTGTGTGATCTTGATTGAGAACCACAGTACAAACCCAAATTAATAATAAATAAAGAATTTTTTAATAATGTGAACTTTGAAAATGATTTATTGAAAAAAAACATGAGAATAAATAATATGAATTAAATGTGAGAACCTTTTAGGATAAAGGTTAATTAAATCAATTTTGACTCTGTCAAAGACAAACCCCCAAAAATATGATGTCGAAAAAAGTATTACAAATAAATATAAAAATTATATTGTTGGATAGAGTTTACCCCGTAACGGTGCAAACAGATTTCAATTCAAAGAAAGTTGGACCAAAAAGTGTACCCCGACTAAAACCAAATTTGTCTCAATCAGGAAGTAGCGTACTGAATCGCCTAAAATCGCACTTTCGCTGAATGAAGATCGTGAATTGGAATCCTATGCTGCAGCAACTCAGCAAATGTCTTCTTCTTCTTCACCTTCACTATATAAGGGAGACTAATTCTTGACCATTCTTCACTATTTTTCCTCCATTAGAGAGCTGCGAGTATAGAAAGCAAAGTAGTGTTGTCTAGAGAGCTTCATGTCGCCAGAGCAAGCCGTAGTGTTTGCTGGAAGTTTTGCTAGAAAATTCTCAAAACCCCCATTTAAGCTCGGGGTAAGCCCGTAGTTATATATAGTAACTAGAATGTTCTTATAGATCGTTTCTACGTTCATAAACGGTCGTTTGGTTGATTTTTGTGTTTGACATGTTTCAAGAACCAAGAATCATAAACCTTGAAATTGTTGTTAAAATTTCATTTTAATGATGTCAAAATGATCTATGATTGAGTTTCTTCCAACTTCTTCTCGTTTCTTTCAACTTCTTCCAGTTTCTTCCAACATCAAATTCTCTTTTTACAACTCAAACGAACAGAACCTTAAACCGCGGATTTCATTTTAAAATATTTGACTAACATTATTTTCAATATAATTTCCTTGACAATTAAAGTGAAATTAAAAAGGAAAATTCACATATTAAAAAGTACATAAAAAATCTACAAAACTAGAAGTGACATGATTTTATTCTTTTATCATATAAGTAACTAAATTAAGGAAACACAACAAGAAAACGCCAAAAAGCGACGGTTTATAGCGACAGAATTCAGTTCGACGCTAACGGCGACGGATTTAGCGACGGACTAATACGCCTACCAAAATTAACGACGGAAAGAAAGATCTGTCGCTCCGTATTGGTAGTGCGCGGAATTTTAGACGACGGAATTACCGACGGAATTTAATTGAAACAACGTGTTTTGAGCTGGCGACGGAATTGTTCCGTCGTTAACTTCCGTCGCTATAAACCAGATCTGTACCCCTTCTTCGTCAGTTTCACCGATTTGCAGATAGAAACAAAGGAGTCTTAGGTCTTGCTGTCCAAATCGTCATCGAGTATCCTCCACCGCACCGTCTGCTCGTCGTCTCCCTCCGCCACCATCAACCGCCGGTCCTCCTTGCTGTCTGGTCATCGTTGCCGTCAACTCTCAATTTTTTTTCATGTATTCATCTCTTATTCAATTTCAATTTGTGAATTAAATTTTTTTATTATAATTGTATTGTTTACATTAGGGTTTTTAAAATATCATATTTTGTTTATAATTACAAATTTAGTTTTAATTTATAATTATTTTAGGTTAGGATTTGTTTACAAAATTTAGTCATTTGTTTTAACAAATTTAATTATATTCTTGAAACTTTTAGTGAATCAATATTGTGCTTATTATATATAGGAGGAATGAATTTATGCATGCCAAGAATCGTGTTCGTGGTGTTGGAGATCTCGCACGGAGCCTACCACGAATGCATGCAAGTGAGGCAAGACGAGCTAGCACCAGCTCTATGTGGGACCCTCGAGATGATGAGATCAGGAGGTTCAGAGAAGAGCTAGATTAAATTAGAGCTTCCCAAGCGCGTGAACTATTTTCGATTAGAGAAGAGACGACCCGACTCTATGGAGGAGTTTTCCCACGTGGAAATGGAGATGATGGTGGAGATGGAGGAGGGTCGGGGTTTGCAGGGGCTTGTTGAGTGTTTTATTAGAATTGAAGAACATTATATTAAACTTAAGTTTTATGGTTATGTAAGTGGAGTTAGATTTCTTTTTTTGACGAATTTCATAAATATTATTTGAATTTTAATTGTATCTTGGTGATTTGAGTATTTTTTATTGTTTGATACTCTTCATTTTTAGTATTTGATGGTTGTTTGATGTTGTGTTATGATTTAGAGCAGGTTGATGTTGTAGTTGGGTGAAATTGAAAAATTACAGGTTTTTGTGCCAGTTGCTGTCAAATTGGCGACGGAATACCAATTCTGTCGCTATATGGTAAGATTGCTAAAACAGTCGGCATTTCCATCGTTAAATCTGGCGACGGAATATTTTCGTCGCTAAAACCGTCTCCAATTTCCGTCTTAAGTTTAATATAATGTTCTTCAATTCTAATAAAGCACTCAATTAGCCCCTGCAAACCTCGACCCTCCTCCATCTCCACCGCCATCTCCATTTCCACGTGGGAAAACTTCTCCATAGAGTCGGGTCGTCTCTTCTCTAATCGACAATAGTTCACGTGATTGTGAAAACTCTCGTTAAAATTAATGCTAACGGAAAATTAACGATAGAAAAAACACCGTCGTTAATTCCGTTGTTATACGAATTACCTACGGAAATCAAGCTTTGGCGACAGAATTTTTCTGTCGCGATTTTAGCAGTTTTTTGTAGTGAAAGAAGTGAATAAAATTTGATCATATGAATAATAAAGATGTAACGTAATTAGAAATAGTGTATTTAATCATTTATTGCATATATTGAGTATGTATATTATGAGTTTGATATATACACATTTAATATTGTAGAGTATGAATATGTTGTTGTTAAAAGATAATTTTCATTTTAACCTTTATACAACTTCAAATTCATTATATATGGTAGTGTTTGAATAACTAGCATTTCATTTCAATTTTGTATTTCAAATCTAAAATTTGAATTTTTGAATTTCAAATGACAATGAAGGCTCTATGCATTTCTGATTCGGTTTTGTTATGAATTAGATGAATTCGTCTCAAATTTGAATCTAAGATTTTAAGACTTTCAAACATGAATTTCAGCCAAATGTAGATTTAAAATTCAAATTTAAGTTCTCAAACATGTCATAAATAATAATAAAAATATTCTTGAAAATGATAAAATAGAAAATTAAGTTGTATTTATTTATTTATAAGTACTCAAAATGTGCACATAAAA
This sequence comes from Cuscuta campestris, assembly GCA_900332095.2. Taxonomy (NCBI): domain Eukaryota; kingdom Viridiplantae; phylum Streptophyta; class Magnoliopsida; order Solanales; family Convolvulaceae; genus Cuscuta; species Cuscuta campestris. Next base: position 64,087 of record OOIL02002775.1, on the reverse strand, counting down.
GATCAGTTGGTATAGCAAGATGTGTGGTATAATTTGCGTGGAAACACAATTCGCGGTCGTTAAATAGCACTTACAATTTGTGTACTTTGATGTCTCTTTTAATTAACATTATCATTTTGTATAATTTTTAATGATGTCGCGGTCTTAGATTAAATTTAAAAATGATAAAGCTACACGTCAATATATAAATTTATTAAAAATCTAAAACTAAAATTAAAGTGTTGTCTATGAGGCACTTTATTATTTATAGATTATTGGGCAAGGCTAGGGATGCACCAAATATGGTGTACCACATTTGTACACCAAGACAAAAGTAGATACACAGCCACTCAATATCTATGCATGCACATATATAATATTGAGTGTCTGTGCGTGCATTTTGTTTTTGTATGTGTATAAATGGAGTACACTAGTTGGTGTAGAAATGGACATGGTAAGATATTTAGCTCGTACGGATATCGTATCAAATATTTTTATTCGGTATGAGATTTTACGTCGTATCGATCTCGTTCTTGATATTTCAGTTTGGCATGGTTCGAGATGGCTCGATATCGGTTTCAGTACACATTGAGTACAACATACACACTTAATTTAAACTTTAAAATGTCACCAAATCATTTATTTTTGAAAATCGAAAGTATATTTAAATATAGTAATATGAAAAATTAAATGCAAGAAATGGTTATTAAACATAATTTATATTTCACAAACTAAAGTAAACAAATGACAACATAATATATAAATAATATTTTAAATATGTGTTAATAATTTTAAATTCATCTACAAAAACTTGAAACTCCAATAAAAGTACAATGTACATATAATAAAATTTGAACGAAATTTTTGAAAACAAACTTATTATTTAACGAAACAATATAATAAACGTATTATATTTATAATATATTACTCTCTCGGTCCGGAAATGTTCATCTTATTTGACTTTTCTCGGTCAGAGTTCGTAGTTTTGGAGTCCGATATATAGAAAAAATATATTGTATTATGATATAAATTTAATATCAACATATTTCTAATGAAACGTAAATTTGAAATATCAAGTTTTCATAAAATATATCTATGTATAAATATAAATATTAATGGTCAAAATGCAACATTACAGACCGTGAAAAGTCAAATGGAAAGAACATTTCCGGACGGGGAGTAGTATATATATCCGGTCCAGGATTTTCGATATTGGAAGTTACCTCGTACCATTCCCAAACTACCAAACCGAACATTTGGTTCGGTACGACCCGGTATTTTTGTAGTATATTTTCAGTTCGGTATTTTTTTGTTTAGTTTTCTTGATTTTCTAAAGAATTTTCGGTATCGATTTGGCACTTGCTCACCCCTCATTTGGTGTACCCTTAACATTATTGTTATATACTCCATCCGTTTCATAAAACGGTTTCTATTTTGACTTTAGGAGAAATAATGAATGTATATTTGTGGTTGACTTTTTAATTTTGCCTTTAATGTGATGAGTAAAAGTAAGGTGTGATGCGTAGATTATTAGTGAAAAAATATGATGTGATAGATAAGGTAAGAAAAAGTAAGGGCAAAAGTGGTTTTTAATATAAAGTGGAATTGTTTTGGAGAAAACAAAAAATAGAAATCATCTTAAATATGACTAAAACATAGAAAAAAAATACCAAAATAGGACTTTCATGTTTTTTTTTCCCAGAATAAGACTTTGCACTGTGGTAATGTGACTTTGTATTGTGGTAATGTGGCAGTGTACATGTGCAAATTACTATACTTTTTTGGTAATGTATATGACCATGTTTGGTAATGTAGTCCTATTTCGGAATAAAAATATGGAAGTCCTATTTTGGTATATTTTCAATGTTTTGGTCCTACTTTGGTCTTTCTCCCAACAAAAAAATGAAAGAAGAAGTGTTTTACTCCCTCCGTCCCCCTGTATTCGTCCACATTTGACTTTTGGAACTGTTCATCTAAGCACTTTGACTTATCAAATTCTCTCAATGTGTAAGCCTAAATATAGTCATGTGTGATCTTGTTTGATTTGTCTTAACATATAGATTATTAATATATAATTTTTTATAATTTTTTAATATACAAATTACAAGATAAAATGGATTAAAGAAGTGCATTGGATGGTGTGTAAAAATGAAAGTGGACAAATACAGGGGGACGGAGGGAGTAAGAAACAAAAGGAGTAGAGTATAAGTATAGTGTTTCCGCCTATTTCGTGATTAGTTAGGGCCTGTTTGGGAAAGGCTTTTTGGGATCGCAACGCTATACACTGTAAATTGGGCGTTTGTTTTGCGTTAAAATAGGAGCGGCGTTTTGAATTATCTCTGTCGCCTATTTTTTCGTGCAGCTTAACGCAAGACGCTCCCTAGGACCAGCGTTCTAAGAAGAAAGTTGGCGTTTCGTAGAAATCTTCCAATTCTATCCATCAATATTTTACCGGGAAAGTATTGGTGCACGGCCAGAAGCAACGATTCTCTCTGAAAAATTAGGTTATTCATGGAGGAATTTGATCAAGTAAGAAATTCAATTCATTTTATTTTTTTGAAATTAATTTGCAGTTCTATTACTTTTCTTCCGTTATGATTCATCTAGTCGCAAATTCTATGGACTTTGAAGTGGCTATTTTAGTAATTTTCAATGTATTAGCTTTTTAAAATGTTCAATTGCCAAACAAAAAAAATTCAAACAGCTAATTAATAACTCTGACGCAAACAGCTAAACTCTAACTCTAACCTCTAACTCTAAACTCTAACGCTTTTCTCAAACAGGCCCTTAATCTCGCTTGAATCTTTTTGATAGTTTGATCAAGGATTTAATTTTGAACATTCATAATGTGAGTGTTTTTCTGTGTGATTGTAAACTGCTTATAAGTAAAAAAAATAAGTATGTCTAATTAATTTTTAAACTAATTTTTTTTATTTCTCCACTTTAACTAAATTATTTACAAAACTATCCCTTACATTTTATAAATATCACCAAATCACTCATCTCTCAATTAAGTCATGTTAAAAGAATTATTTTAATTGGCAGCTTATAAATTAAAAAATGCTAATAAAAAATAAGTGAAAAACGAGTATATTACTTGTTGAAACTAATCAACTTAGGATATACAGAGTATGAGATTCTTGTTGGGGATTCCTCCAAGTCCCACACCGGAGAGAGAAGAAAAAATGGACCAAAATATATAGGTTCACCCAACCCCATTAGTATGAGGTCTTTTGGGAGGTGCCCAAAAACAAATCCGTGAAGGCTTGGCCCAGAGCGGACAATATCATACTAATGCGGGGTTGGGGTGAGGGCACGCACAGTCCCAACATGTGGTATCGGAACCCAGGTTCTTGCGGGCGGGAGTAGCGGACTGTGCAGTGTGAAAAAATCTTGGTGTGACGGTGTAACTAGGACAAAGACCAAGAAAGAGGATCTGCAGGTGGTGCCTTGTGTCGAAAGTCTTCCCGACGAGAGGAGGTCGGGCGGCGCGTCCCGTGAAGTTATAGTTACGGCGGTACACGATGATTTGGCGGATCAAATGGTGTAGCCCAGCGAAGGAAAGATCTGCAGTTCGAGCCTTGCGTCGAAAGTCTTCCCGACAGGAGGTCGGGCGGCGTGTCCCGCAAAGAGTGTGCGGCGGTGCAAGATGGTTAGCAGATAAAAGGAAAAAATGGATTACCGCTGGAGGGGAGGTCAGAAATTGTGTGGTCCTTGGTTGAGGGGAGGTTTGTTGGGGATTCCTCCAAGTCCCACACCGGAGGGAGAAGAAAAAATGGACCAAAATATATAGGTTCACCCAACCCCATTAGTATGAGGCTTTTTGGGAGGTGCCCAAAAACAAATCCGTGAGGGCTTGGCCCAGAGTGGACAATATCATACTAATGCGGGGTTGGGGTGAGGCACACGCAGTCCCAACAATTCTTTTGAAAAAAACTTGGTTTTGGACATCGAAAAACTAAATGTGTATTTGGTGAGCAAAAAAGATATGAAATTTGTAATTTTCAGATATCAAAATCTTATTCTGGTATTTCATGAAGCCAAGACAGCTTTTCAATTTGATATCTCTAAATATTAAAACATTCATACGAGAAAGAGTTTTGATAAAGTGAAATTTGTAGGGTTGTAGTTTATAGAGAGGAAAGAGAAATAATTTTTACCACTTAATTATTTTGTTAAAAATAAAAAAATTGAAACAACTCAAATAAGAAATAGGAAGATAACTAAGGAAAACGACTAAAGTATGAGTGAAACATTAAAAATTTACTAAAATAGGAGTTTCATATTTTTATTCCCGAAATAGGAGTTAAAATATATTTATAATGACAATCCTGACCATGTATATTACTAAAAAGTATTGTGAATTGTTCATATACAGTGTCACATTAGCACAATGCTGTTGAAACACGGGTTTATCACGTTTTCGTACTAAAGACGCGTTCGTTGTTATGACAGGTTTTGATAATGCCAAACCGCCGTGAACGAGACAAGTCATTGAATATACAAGGCGAGAACCAAAGATGATAAGAAAGAGAACATGAGCCAAACGAAGACCAAGAACGAAGACCTTAGTCTTAGCATCGTTGAGTCGGTCTTTATTGTGATCAAGACCGACCCAATCTTTACACCTTGGCTCTTTAGGCTAAAATTCTTTTCAATGCATTTCACACATCATAAAAATGTTTTTCAAAGATGTATAAAACATTAAAAACACTTGGTGTTCGCCCAAACCAAAAACCAAGCCATCNCCAATCAAAACATCATGAAAACCACCTTTCGGTTTTGTCTTTTGGTGAAAACCACCCGTGTACGGTGTTGACTTGGTCAACCGTGGTTTTTACCTTAACGACGTGGTTTTCAACTTACAAAGCTTGTTTTGACATCAAAATACATTAAATAAGTGTTTTATATACTTAGTTTTTACTTTGGAGAACTTTGCATTTTTCGGTCGGGTTTCAGCGCCGGTCAGCTAGGCCATGGTTCTGGGCTAGCCATCTACCCAGCGATGGTAGATTTCACCCATGCATGGGTAAGTGATCCCGGGATTCCAGAATCATGCCACCCAGCGATGGGAAGATCTTCCCATCGATGGGTAAGCAGTCCCTCAACGAAACTGATTTCCAGAACCATGCCAAACAGCGATGGGAAGTTCTACCCATCGCTGTTAAAGCCTTGGTGCAACATTACCACAAGGCAGAATGCCCTTACCCAGCGATGGGAAGCTTTACCCATCAATGGGAACCCAGCGATGGGAAGGCTTAACCATCGATGGTTAGGCATGACCGTTGCGAGTCATTTAAGGCAGATTCTTTCCTTATTTGAAAGTCAACCTCCCACCCAGCGATGGGAAGCATCTACCCATCGATGGGTAGGTAACCGTTGGCTTCAAAACTGAAGGAAAATTGGCTTACCAGCGATGGGTAAGTTCCAAACATCGATGGGAGGCCAATATCCTGCAGATCCCAAATTTATTCAATCCCATAAATCAAGCCAATCACCCCTTTAATGTATTGGTCCGTTGGAGCCTATTTTGGCACTATAAAAAGGGGTGTTTGGGTCTGCTTTTCTCATCAATTCACTTCACTTTATTCATATTATCATTGCATCCAAACGACATTATTTTCCATAGCTTTCTAGAGCCAATTTGTGAAGTTTGAGTTGTTCTTGAGCGTATATAGTTTACTCAACATCTACTCTTAAAGAGAGTCTTGTTCTTGAGTGTTCTTAGTGTTGTAAACACGTTTAGGGAAGCTTGTTTCCCTTGGTTGTACGAAGGAAAGGTATTTTCATTCGGGTTGAAGTCTTGGAGTGCGGTATCTCCGAGCAAGTGTATTGAGGCTCGTGGGACTCGAGTTCTCAGGTTGTAACGGTTTGTTAAGCACCCGTAAGCTTAATGGAAGTAGTGTAGCTCGAGAGAGTCTCTCGGGAGGCTAGATTAGCCACAAGTTGTGGTGAACCAGGGTAAATCTTGGTGTGCTCCCTTTACTCCTTTTTATTCCGCTCTTTACTTTATCCCTGCGATTTTTATTCCGCGAAAATTTATAAACATTCTCGTGTCTCACTATTCAACCCCCCTCTAGTGAAGGGCACTTATTCTAACAATTGGTATCAGAGCCTAACTCTCTACAAGCCTTAACCGGTTGAGAGAACGATCTATATTTTTTTGTTGAGAATGTCGTATGCAGGATTAAGTGAAGGACACTCCACCGTTAGACCTCCATTCTTTGAGGGAACAAACTACACCTATTGGAAGGAACGAATGAGGATTTACATTCGGTCAATCAACTTCCAACTATGGTTAATCATAAAGAACGGTGAGAAGATGCCAATGAAAAAGGTTGGTGAAACCACCATCCCAAGGAAGGAGGAAGAATATGATGCTGAAGACATCAAGAAGGTAGAAGCTTTTGAAAAAGCTAAACACATGATTTTTTGTGCAATTAATCCGGATGACTACTGGAAAATTTCTTCTTGCTCCACCGCAAAAGAAATGTGGGATAAGCTTGAAGTGACATACGAAGGTACGCCTCAAGTCCGTGAAGCTAAAATTGATTTTCTAACCCATGAATATGAGTTGTTTAAAATGAAGGAAATTGAAAGCGTTGATCAAATGTTCGACCAATTTTTAAAGATCATCAACGATCTCCATGTCCTTGGTAAAACATACTCGAACAAAGATCTTGTTCGAAAAATCCTTCGGAGCCTAACACCGGAATGACGTTCAAAAGCCGATGCCATATATGAGTCGATTGGTAACACCAATGTCACCATCGATGGTGTTCGAGGTAATCTTAAAACTTATGAATCCACTATTCTTAAACCTTCTCTTGACAAGAGTCCCGGTCTCGCTCTCAAAGCCTCATCCTCAAAAAGGGTAGAGGTAAGTGACTCCGATAGCGATGACCATAATCCTTCTTATAACTTGCTCGAGAAGTTCCAAGAGTTTTTGAAGGAAGAACTTGGGTCTCGAGATTGTAAAAGAAAGGGGGAACCTGTTCCAACGTGCTTTGGTTGTGGAGAACTTGGCCACATAAAGCCATATTGCCCAAACCGCAAGGAAAAGAAAAAGAAGGAACGAGCATACATGGCATGGGATTCGGAAAGTTCTAGTGACGAAACTGCCACCTTATGTCTTATGGCTCATGAACGAAATGGAGAGGTAAGTGCTTCTAAATCTTTCTCATTTGAAGAATTACAAGAAGCCTTTCAAGAATTATTTGGTGAATTAAAAAAATCTTCAAAAATTGCCAAAGAGGCTAAGGCAAAAATTCATGCTTTGGAAGAGGAAAATAAATTTTTGGAAAATGATAATTTTGACCTCAAAAATAAAATTAAGGCAATGAATGAAGATTCTTTCTTTGACCAAAGTTCTACTTGTTCCTCTTGTGAGTCTTTAAAAGTAGAGAATGTAGAACATAAGAGCACCATTGAAAAAATTAAGGTAGAAGTTAAGAATGATAAACCACCTAGAAGAACTAATAATCCTAGGTATAACAAAATTAATTTTAGAAAGAATAAAAGTAACAAGGTGAGACAACCTAGAATTGACTCTAGGATTTTTACAAATGGTAGAAATATTTTGAGACAACCTAGAAATGAGTCTAGGAATTTAGTTAATAATTCTATGAATAAT
>OOIL02002775.1:9560-27572 GCA_900332095.2 Cuscuta campestris | reverse complement strand
GGGGGGGGGGTTAGCGGGAGGTTAGGGGGTAGGAAACGTCAATTTTACGAACGAGACACCGGAGCACCCCCGGGTCATCCCATGACATTGCCGGGCAATGTCATGGAAACCTTGGTGATTTATGTATCTTTATGAAAAATTTTGAAGTTGAGGAGCCAAATCAAAATTTGTATGAAATTTGACTTACCAAATTTACCCCAAAAAATTGCTGCCGGGTACCTTCGGTTTTGTGATAAGAACTCACAAGTCCCATCTTTTTTAAAAATATACTTCGGAGTACCTTTAATTATATGAAAACTAACTTCGAGGACATTTCGTCCATCCCAACGTCAAATTCATTTTCTTTGTTATCTTTTCATCATCATCTTCTCAATAATTGCTGTTAGGTACCCTCAATTTTGTAGAAACAACTTCCGGGTCCCATCAATTTTAAAAATATACCCCGGGTACCCTAAAATATCCAAGAACTTGCTCTAGAGGGCTTTTTCATTTATTATTATTAATATTATTGAAGTATTATTATTAGTATTATTTTTATTATGTACTATTATTATTGTTACTATTAATAATAATACTAATAATAATAATAATAGTGATAGTAATAGTAATAGTAATAATAATCATAACAATAATAATACTAATAATAATAATAATAATAATAATAATAATAAATAATAATAATAATAATAATAATAATAATAATAAAGGAAAAAAAGGAAAATCCCTAGAGTAAGTTTGTTGATATTTTAGGATACCCCGAAGTATATTTTTAAAAATGATGGGACTTAAAAATTATTTTTACAAAATTGGAGGTACCTAACAGTAATTTCTGGAGAAGAAGATGATGAAAAGATATTAGAAAAAATGAATTTGATGGAGGAATAAATGAAATATCTCGAGAGTTAGTTTTCGAATAATTAAATGTATCCAAAATATAATTTTGAAAAAGATAGGATCCCTGAGTTCTTATCATTAAACAAAGGTACCCGGCAGTACCCTGTCATAACTCATAGGCTGGTTTAAAAATAGAAAAATGCTGGGTACACTAAATGTGTGCCCCATTTGTCTCCCACCCCCTCCTTGTCTACAAAAAAATGGCAAAAAATTTTAGAAAAATAAATAAATAAAAATAGATAATGGGGAAGAGAGTGGTGTACATTACAACTTTGATCTACCCTAGCATTGCTCTTACAAGTACTAACTATGAAACTACAACGTATCATAGACTCATAGTAGGGCAGTACATGGAACTATGGAAGGGACTGGTTGAACAGGTAATATCGTCGGTTCTTTTACTGGTAGCGGAATTGTTGTTTTACACTAAGGTTTTTTCGTTTAATTTCTGCCGATGGAGCTGTTGTTTTTATGGTTGATGATCTTCTTATTTATGCTGAACTAGTTTTTATTTTATGAAATTGAGTTGTTGAAAATCGGATTCGTTAGTTTATCGTTTAGAACAAGTGGTTGGATTGTTTGCTTCTTGTTGTTGGGAATTATGTTGTTGATGTGTTCGATCAACACAGAATTTGTCATATTCATCAACCAAGTTACTGTCTACAAGGGCTGGGCACTGTTTCAAATTAGAGTCTGGTTAGAGTGTGTATCGCAGTGATTAATGATTCCCTTGAGTTTCTGTGCTCTGATAAATTAATTTTTACGTATGCCGGAGTTGATTTCATCGAGACGTGATGGTAAAATTGAATGGACATTAGAATTGTTTACTTTAGAAACTTGAATGGTCATATTTTATGATAATTTTGTGTTTCAGACAATCTAATTTAATGTTTGGGACGGACAATTAAGCTTTAGAGGAAAAATGGTGCTTAAGGTATACTTAAGTTTTTGGTTGAACCACAAAACCTTAAGGCTTGACATTTACCCCTTGACCTTTTTAACCCATAACATGCACATTGACTCTTGATTTTTTAAACCAATATTTTTCACTTGTATCTTATTGCAACCATAGAAAAATTTCTAGCTGACCATAACATATCACCATTGTAGACCAGATCAAAAGGAAATGCAACTCCACCTAGTAAGTTGCTCTCCACTTTTTGTTACGGAGTATTTTCTATTGTATAGTAGTTCTCTTTATATGTATTTTCTTTTATATATAACAAATATAGATAGATGGATTCTATAGAAAATTAGAAGAGATTACACAATCATAGGTGTAATAATATAGAGAGTAATCAGCCAACGACATGCCCGTAAATTGTAATTGTTGCAAGATAACAAGATTTTATAACACGTGCAGATATATGCAGTCGATTTCCTTTCTTGGTTCTCAAATTTTGTGGACCATAATTAAGAAAAGAAAACTATTTTTTTTCTTTATAAAAAGGGTTTCAATTTAATGATTTGCTTTGGCCCCCCAAAAAGCTTGAGCCGGCTCTGTTCATTGATGTATTAAGACTTAGGAATTAAAGTGTGTAAGAATGTATCATATGATTTGAGGACTGAATACACAAGGACAATGCTGCAGTCATTGGGTTGTACATTATGCATCAGAAGTAGTAAGTTGTGCATCGTAAGTTGATCAAAATATGAAGGACACTTTATAGGTTTAATGGAAGTATGGAACAGCATTGCAGAGGTGATAGTTGAATAAGACTTGACATTATTGGGAAAACAGAAATTGCAGAGTAGGCTGTGTATCAGCAATACCGATCTTTAACAACAACAACAACAACAACAAAAAACAACAACAACAAAGCCTTATCCCACTAGGTGGGGTCGGCTAACGACGCCATTGCACCCTATCGTGTATCATATCTGTTGTGAGATTGTTCACGCGAAGGTCTCACTTGATCAATGCTTGCCAAGTCCTCTTAGGTCTACCTCTTCCTCCAGCCACATGCATAATCACCATTTGATCAACCCTTCTCACAGGATGCTCTATTGGTCTTCTCTCCACATGTCGAAACCATCTAAGACGAGTTTCCACTATTTTTCTTACAGTTGGTGTCACTCCAACTTTAGCTCTCATATCTTCATTCCTTATTCCTTACCAATCTTTAACAGATAAGCAATTTTTAATGCACATTGACCACATTGCAAGGGTTGCAAATCATGCAATAGAAGTAGCAGGTTGCACATTATATGTTGTTTAATTAACCATTTTTAGGGAATCCTTTAGGATGTTGGTTTGATGGAACAAAAGGGCTGTTAATGTTGGGGACTCATTATGCAGGAACCACGTTTCACTCCTTTGACTTATTGACTTATAAATCCTTTACCGTCACACAATAACATAACGGTTAGAAGATTGGCGTGGCTCATTGCCTTGTTGATTACTTTTAGGACATCTGTAAGGTATTTATCTCAGCTTCAAAGCACTATATACACTGGACATTTATTGGACTTTTATTTAAAAATGTGTCATCTTAGGAACAAACTATTTCCAATGACCTTTATTGTAAACCATAGTTGGTACTTGGTAGAATCAATTTATTATGATCCCGTAAAGCATAATTTGAGTTTAAGCTATTTTTTGTGTGTTATGGTTATAATTAATCTTTTGCGTGTAAAGGTAGCTTAAATACAGTCACTACTTTATACTTATTAGCCTCGTTATATGCGTGTCTCACTTCTAATTACATTTTTATTTTACATAAAAGGCCCCTGTTTTTTAATTCGCTTCCGGCGTTCAGAAAGGTTGAGCCCGCCTTAACCCTCTAGATCCCCGATTGGCTGATTTAAACCATGCCCTTCTCAATTCGAATGGTAGCATTACGTTCATCTTTGTCTTTTCGGGTGAGCGATTCAATCTCTTCATGTTCATATGTATGGTTTATATAATATGATAACATTGTTTAATATTAATTACAAATTACTGTATGTCCTTGCAGATGCAGAATACTGTTTGTGGTCCTTTATTCGGAATATCAAGACAGTCTCACAACATTCCATTCGCTAAAGGTTTGGGTGAAACAAAACCGTTTAGTTTAATCTGCCCTGAGCTGACCACAAAATCAGTGTGTGAAAGGACTGCCAGCAAACTGCCAACTTATAACATACTTGGATCCGGAATGATTCTTATTAAAAATTACATCAGCCTCAAAGACCAGGTATATTTTGTTAGTTGTGTGGTTTTCGCACCTTTTGTCTATCCGATTTTTGGTCTTTAAAAGCGCGATGCTAAAGTAGAGTGATTGGCCCTTGTTACTCTTTTTCACAATATCACTAGTTTTTTTTATAAGGAAAAGCAATATCACAAGTTAAGGCTAACATATTGAAATACTTGAAATTTTTGATTAGGAACAGTGAAATTAATTTACATGTTGAAATACTTGAAATTTTTTGACCCGGAGTTAATGTTTCAGGTTGATATGGTGAATGTATGTCAAAAGTGGGGCATGGGCCCCGGGGGCTTTTACCAGCCTAGTTTCCAAAATGGAGCGAAACTTCAATTCCAGATGATGTGTTTTGGTCGAAACTGGGATCCGGTAACCAAGTATAACAAACGTTACAGAAGTGATGGTTCTGAACCACCCCCGCTTCCAAAAGAACTTATTTCATTGACTAAAACCATAGTTCAGGATGCTCAAGCCCATCTGGTTGAACTTCCTTCAATGCACCCAGATATTTGTATAGTAAATTTCTATCAACTCTCTGGTCGACTTGGCCTCCATCAGGTTAGTTTTTATATGCACATACAAGTAATAGTAAAATATCCACTCTTAAAAAGTACTCCCTCCGTCCCAATTTAAGTTACTTATTTACTATAAGGTCAAACTTTAGCCACATTTTTTTGCCCATTTCGCTACCCATTTGAGAAAAGAATGTAGTCTTGTTACCTCTTGTTCAACTTTTGATGTAGCTTTTAAATATATAAATATTATTTTTTAATTCCTTACCAATTTTCAAATAAATTGGTTTGAAAATAATTTCAATCAAACCGTGTAAACAATAAAAGGCGGCTCTTTTTGGGACGGAGAGAGCAGAGTATATAAGGTGGAGGGTGAGATGAGGGTAAATTTTACCTCTATATCATTTGTATGTAAATGATTTGAAATGGTGGAGTTTTTTTTGTGTGTTTTTGTATGAGCATAGGATCGTGATGAGAGCTATGATAGTCTCCGAAGAGGACTGCCTGTGGTTTCCATCTCCATTGGCGACTCTGCAGAATTCTTGTACGGTCATTCTAGAGATAAAACAAAGTGCGAAAAGGTTGTGTTGGATTCAGGAGATGTGTTTATATTCGGTGGCAAGTCTAGACTCGTTTATCATGGCGTGAAGCAAATCATTCCAAACTCGTGTCCTCTGCCGTTGTTACAAGAAACGGCGCTTATACCTGGCCGTCTAAACCTTACTCTAAGGCAATTTTGATGTGCTCATTTTTTTTTCTAAAAGCTATTTTCCAAACACAGCCAATGTCAATTAATTTCCCATGACAAATAGAGGTGTTTATTCTGATCGATCCAATCTAATCTTCCCAATATCCGAAACTTTCGCATTGACAAAACTGATTCAATGTTCGATCCAAAAGAAAATTCGGAGTTTTGATGTCAATAAAAACAATAGAATATCCAAATATTAAAGTTGAATCTTTTGTCAAAGGCTATCAAGTACACCCTATATCCCAAAATCTTCATCCCGTTTACTTTTTGAAGCTTCTCCATAACTTAAGATTATATACATATTTTCATTGATCATTTGAAAAAGTAAACTTTTTTTTTGTTATATACTCGGTATATTAATACTACATTTTTACTAGTATAATAATATTTTTGATAATAAACTACTTTTACTAGTATTTTCTTTGTACACCGCATATTAGTAGTTGAGAATTTACTATTTAATTTTTTTAGAAGTCATTTGGTCATAATTATTTTTTCTAATATCTAAACTTTTATGTCATCTTTAAAATTTTAATTTTTTAATGTATTTCAATCTTAATTTAATCATGAATGCATTAATTAGTATTGAAACCCAAATTTGATTGTTACCTGTCCGACCATATTTTAAACCGAATTCGAGCCCAAAAGTAAACATCCAAACTCGATCCGACAAAGAGGACCCCTAATCTGGCCTTAGTCAGGGCGGATTTGGATATACTAAAACTTGACCGAAATGATTTACACGCTTTATTATTCAAAAATAAAATATTCTTGTCACATATTATTTCGTAGAACTTTTAATGTATTTTTAAAATATGTAAGTTTCAATTTTTTATTTATATACCAATAAATCTTTAAATAAAATGAATTGAAAACATTTGATATTTTATTTTATTTTGCATAAAGAGTAAATGATTTAGGAACGGATGCAGTATTTAAAAAGCACATCAAAAGATTTACAAAATTACTAGTGACATGACTATATAATTTTATCAAATGACTAACGAAAATAGGAAAAGAATGTAAATGGAGTTTGACCTTTTGAATAGTAAAACAGACAATTTAATTTAGGACGAAAAGAGTACATTGTGTACTTGTCTCCGGGGGTCCCCATGGCCACGCCGGTGGAAAATCCCGAGCCTTGGGGAGGGGTGGATCCCCGGACTAACTTGCGGCGAGCCTGAGAAGATGAAGACCCGGTCTCATGTGTTGGACTGGAATTAGCAAGAAGATGGACCAGATAGGCGTGTCGTAGTACCTACAAATTAGTTTATTATTTTCCTTAACTTAAATATTAATCCTCCTTTATGAATTAATATTCATTAAAACATATAGATTGGATAAGTAAGGGTCGATCCCACGAGGAAAGATACTTTTTAGGCTATGAAAATATGTTCACTTGTCACTTTTATTGAATAAAACAACTAACTAAAATCTAGAAAACTAAAACTAATTATAAAAGATATGGGGGATTTGAATTATAGTTCTAAAAACGATAAAAATGCAAAAAAATAATAAAGATTAAGGATGACAGATAACAGATACGAGATGGAACCACAACAGCAACTCAACTCAGAAGAACACTCAGGGAAAGAACAAACACACAGAATAAACTAAATTATGGATTAATACAAAATTACAAAGAGGAATGTAGGTATAATAAATTAATTCGTTTAACATTTTAATATTTTACGTTGACTCTATAATGATAACTAATACTCCGTATATGTTGTTGGGACGAAATAAATATTTTTTGTATGAAAATTGTGTTATTACTTCAATTCTTTATTTTATTTTAATTACAATGGTGATAACAATAATGACATTAGTAGCAATAGTAATAATTATAATTATAAAGAATGTAACAGGAATATTATTTTTTTAAAAAAATTAAGTTGTTATTGGAATAAACTTGAAGTGGTTGAAAAAACGGAAAAGAATTGAAAAATGCTGTTAATAAATTTTCATTCAAAAGAAAAGACCCTTAGATAAGTAAAAGGAAAAAATGGGGTTATTATGTAATTTTCAAAAATTAAAATGATGAGGAATGTTTCATTTATTTACATGATTAAAAAGTTTACAAGGTAAGAGTTCACTAGAGGGTCGTCCATACCCATTCATTACCCAAGGCATGGAAGAAATTGCCAAGTAACAAACCTTAGCCTAAGCCAAATGTTTATTGTCACCAACCAAAAGACTTGTGAAAGGACTGACGAGAGCAGGCCACAATAATGACCACAAACATGGAAGGCAGGACACTATTTGCAACACCTAAATTAGGAAACTGCCGTTTGGAGGCATTTAATAATGCATATCATACGTGCAAAGGGAAAGCTCCCAAACATGGAAGGCAGGAGACAACACTACACGAGAGAGAGAGAGAAAATGTTCACAAAAAAATAATTAACGGGACAGTTTCTCTGAAGACTGGATAACTGTTTTCGCCCTGTAATTAACAAAATTTCTTATTTCGATCGTTTAGAATTGAATAATACATCAGACTAGGTTAAATTATTACGAAAAACAATTGTAACCACATGCACACTTAACTCAAATTTCGATCGAAAGAGAAATCTGAAATCGAATATAGCAAGTGACACATATAAAATGTGATTTGTCATTTTTATGTTTTACACGACTTTCTATTGTAGAGAACCTATCGTCCACACATCCTTGTTTGTTAGAACACGCTTCATTAAATACATAATAACATTATATATCTAGGGCTGTTCATCGGTCCAAGACCGGACCGACCCGGACCGGACCGAAGACCGAAATGAGTAAATTCTTGGACCGAAGACCGGACCTAAATCCATTCGGGTTTGGACCGGACCGGACCGAAATATTTAGGACCGAACCGGTCCGGACCGATTGGACCGAAAAAATTATATTTTTTTTAATTATTTTGATCAATTAAATATATTTTAGACTTTTTACTTTGTACCATTCAAATAGAAAATGAATAAAAAAAATAGGCAGCTTTAAAATGGATAAACAATATGAACTACTTCAATGTAGAACCATAAAAACAAATATGAAATATTTTTTTTAAAGATTTTTTTAAAATTACTTAATAAAAAACACTTTAAATTAAATAAATTAAAATATTTATTAAAATAGAGCATCAAAGTGTAATACGAAATTTAAAAAGTAGAGTTTTAGTATTTAGGTCTTTTAGGTCCAGTAGGTCATTAGGTCCAACCGGTCCAATCGGTCCGGACCTAAATCATTTCGGGTTTGGACCGGACCGGACCGAAACCCGAATGATAAAATTTTCTGGACCGAAGACCGACCCGAAATCCATTCGGTCCGGGTTCGGTCTGGACCTATCGGTCCGGTTCGGTCGGTTTTTTCGGTCCGGACCTAAATGTGAACAACCCTATATATATCTACCTAAATATATATAAATATATACTCCCTCCGTTCCACAAAACCCTTCCGGTTTTGACTTTGGGGAAACATAAGGAAAGTGTAATTTTGATTGACTTTCCAATTTTGCCCCTGATGTGATGGTAAAAGTAAGATGTGATAGTTTGGTTATTAGTGAAAAAGTATGATGTGATAGGTAGGGTATGAAAAAGTAGGGGTAAAAGTGGTTTTCTAATAGAAAGTAGAAGTGTTTTGTAGAAAGCAAAAAAAAACGAAAGAGAAAGAGTTTTGTGGAACGGATGGAGTATAAAAAGTTTCAAAATTTCCGTGGGGTCGTGTGACCCGGTGTGACTCTACGTGGGTCCGCCCCTGCATATGACGCATGGAATAAAGGTGTCGTTTTACTAATTTTTTTTATAAAAAACTTTAACACTTTATTTTAAAAAATAATTGGATAAAAACATAAATAGTTTTACAAAAATATAAAATCTACATAAGATTAGAAAGAAAGAAATTAATTTAAATCGCACTATATTGGCATATAGAGACACGTATATAATAAAGTATGATGAAAAGTTCTAAAATAAATTATATATTCTCTCCTTCCAGAAATATTCTACCCATTTGACCTTTTACGGACTCCAATGTTGCACTTTAACCATTAATATTTATATGTATACATAGATTTAAATTTAACAAAAGTTTTGTATTTCAAAACTATGTACGTTTTAATAGGAATATATTGATATTAAATTTATATCATAATTCAATATATTTTTTCTACAAATTAGAGTCAAAGTTTACGAACTTTGACCAAGAAAATTAAAGTCAAACATGAATACCATTTCGGGACAGAGGGAGTAGCTAATAAAGATGTATATGTGATAAAGTTTATATAAAAGTTTGAATTAAAGAATGTAGTTCATAAAGATGCATAGAGATGAATTTATGTAATTTTTTTGAAGTACTCTGTAATAGAAAAAAATAAATGGTACCGTGCATAGTTTTAAAATTTATATACAATATTTTTTTAATTAATAAAGTATATATTAATTTTTTAAATAACTGAATGCTTATGCATATTTAAAACATATGTTGTCATAAAGAAATGAATATTTTTTAAATAGTATGAAAGTGAAGGGATTTAAAAAAGTGTAATGAATAATTTTTATTTAATGTTAAAAAGTGAAGGGAATAGAAAAATTGTTTAGGAAATTTTAAAAATTTTAAATTTTACGTGTATATTTGTTTTTTATATTTATTTAAAACTCTATCGACAAAAGTTTTAAGTATTATATAATAATGTGGCTTTTCATTTTCTTCACTCTTTTAATTAATTGCCACATTTGTATAATGATTAAGTGACATAAAGTTGATTAAAATAAAATTATGTGCCTAGACATGGCAACACATTTGGCAATAAATGACGTGGCATGACCCATGTTGCAATGACAATTAATCCTCTCAAGTTTATAAATATACTAGTATTCTGACCCGTGCCATACCAGTGCCATGCACGGGGTTGAACGAAATTTATGTCGATTCTGAATTATTTCAATGAAAATTTTTTTCGTAATAAAGAAAATATATTGCTCACATGATTTTTAATACTACAGATGAAAAATGCAAAAGTAAAATAAATAATATTTGAGGAACTAAACGTAGAGTTAATAATGTTTATTTTATTAATACCAAATTTTCTGAAAGACTTTTGGGTATACAACATTTTTGGTATGGTTGCAAGGGTTTCCATTGTCATCTAGAATCAATATCTTTAATCGTGTCTTTGTCTTCACCCGTGAAACAACAACATAAAGTTGACTATGTGTGAATCCCGACTTGGTTAAAAAAAATCCACAAATGACAATGTTTCACCTTGACTTTTGTTGATAGTCATAGCAAAACATAAGGCGAACGAGAATTGTCTTCTTTGGAACTTCAAGGGTAGTCTTGGATCAGATGGTACCAAATTCATTCTAGGGATGTAAACCTTTTCCTCGACTCGATTTCTCGAAACCACAATTTGCACTAACATTATTTCGCAGCTCTTGAGCGATTAATCTTATCCCATTACACAATCCAAATGTTTGGTCAATGTTCCTCAATAGCATAATTGGTACCTTACCCCTTTTTTCATGACTATTTTGTGGTTTGGGATTACCAAACATTTGATTTCATTCAAAAACTCAACGGTTATCCAATCGCCTTGGCAAGAAGAATTAGAACTCAAGTACTCTTTTTCATCACCAAGAATGAGGGACATGACAAATTCATTTATCATTTCAACTATTTCGAGAGTTGGTGCTAATAGTGCTCTATCCTAAAAAAAAGAATAATTTTTCATATTCTCTAATATATTCAGATTAGTGAAGTCTACTATACACTTTATAGGAGAACTAGTATCAAAAATTAAGAACTCGGGCGGAATCTCAACATCACTAACTCCATCCATCACATGACCTAGCTTTCCATCCCCCATTTTGATTATCCGATCCTAAAAAGCTTGTGTATCCCTATTTGCGCAAGAAGACGTGGATGAATGCAGTCTCATATTCGTGGTCAACGTATAAACTTTACAGTACGACCACAAATGTGAGGAATTGACCGTAGCACCTAAAATTTTCTCTCTCGAAGCTCTGGGTAAAACTAGAAGGATATGCTGAAACTCACCTCCGAGTATAACTGTTTTCTCTCCAAATGGTTCATTTCTGTAGTTACTACAGAAGACGTAGATGAATGCACTTCATATTCTTGGTCAACAAAAAAAATTTACAATACGACTATAATTTTGAAGAATTGATCATATCATGTACAATCTCTCTCGAAGCTCTCAGCAAAACTGGAAAGATCTCGCAAAAATTATTTCTCAGTACAACTCTTCTCCCCTCTCTCATGGTTCTTTTTTGGAGTTACTATTAGAGTACCCCATTATATCTCTCGTTGTTTTTTTCAAAACTCTAATTAAATTAGAGGGTTTTGGTTTCAAATTTTTTTAAATAATATTTACATTGGTTTGTATATCTTAAAAATAATTGATATGATTAGTTGAAATTAATTATTTAAGGGAAATACCTATAAAAAGATATTTAAATGCTTCACTTAATGTACTCAGGCTTAAAGATAATACATTAAAAGGGAAAAGAAGTTATAAATAGAAAAATAATGCTTCTTCACTATATAACACGTGTCTTATTTATGCATTGACACACACAGATTTAAATGCACATACATTTTTTAGTAAGTTTAATATGGAAAATATAGTTTTTTTTATATTCTTACCATTTTGAGCATCACAATTTTAAGCAGTACTTATATATATATATATATATATATATATATATATATATATATATATATATATATATATATATATATATATATATATATATATATATATATATATATATATATATATGTATATATATTGAAAAAGGAGTTTTATTAATTAAGTAAGAGGAGTTACAGCAAGTTTGGGGTGGGCTAGACCTGGCCCCAAAGTTGAGAGAAAGGCAAATAAAACAAAGATATAACTGAAGTTGATAGTTATGAAAAATCTCGCAAAACAAAGATATATATATATATACATACATACATATATATATACATACATACATACATATACATACATACGTACATATATATATATATATATATATATATATATATATATGGATTGGCTCTAGTGAGATGACACCTTACGGTGAGATGACATGCTTCGGTCAGATGACGCAAAGTTCACCACTGGCCACTGCAAAGCTCACTAAAGACAATTACAAAGCTCACCAAACTGTTAAGTAAAGCTCACCATATTTTTTCAACACTTTGAATTTGTTTTGAAAAAAAATCAAAGGAAGGGATGCTGACTAGACTTTGACCGTTGACCGTTGACCATCACCGACCACCACCTACCATCGTCGGCCTCCGCCAACCGCTGCCACATCCGGCCGCTGACCACCGCCGCCGACCTCCTCCGCTGGCCGCCGCCGATCTCCGCCGCGCCGCCGTTGCTGACCGGTGGTTGACTAATGTTGCTATTTTATTTTTAATTATTTTTTTAATTTTTTCAAAATTAAAAAAAGGTGAGTTTTGGTGTTCAAAGTAGTGAGCTTTGCTTTATTTCGAGGTGAGCTTTACATTGATCATTGGTGAGCTTTGCAGTGTAATTTGGTGAGGTTTGCATCATCTCACCGAAGCATGTCATCTCATCGTAAGGTGTCATCTCACTGGAGATGGAAGAATTGAAATACAGAAGTAAATATTCAAAATATTTTATATTCATTATAGGAAGGAAAAACAATGATAGAACGTCATATGTCATGTTCTTGGAATTGCCACATTCAGCTATCATCTCAAAAGGCATTAAAGATTTTCTACGGAAGAATGAAAAAGTTGGCAGAGATGCGTAATTAAAATGAAGTCAATCTAAAATTTATACTTCATAGAAATACGAAGAAAGGAGATGATGAAGATGGAGTATCTTAAGGATTGAAAGTGATCTAAAATTGTAATTTTACAAGTAAATATAAATCAGATCTACTACTACCATATTTACAATATGTAACCACTTAATGCTAAATATATGGTTTCCTTATATGCATGGTTTTGTATCCGTAACACCCCCCCGCCCTCAAGTTCGAGCATGAAGCAGCGGCCCTTCCCAAGGGCTTTCGTGAGAGTATCAGGACATTAAAGGTGAGTAGGCACACTGGACGTGCGTATGACCTTGGGTAGAAGTTCATCCCGAACAAAATGACAGTCGATCTTGATGTGTTTCGTGCGCTCATGGAATACCGGATTTACCGCGATGTGAAGAGGGGTTGTAGTATCGCAAAATATCTGCATGGGAGAAGCATGATCCACCCCGAGAAACCGCAGAAGACCTTTGAGCCATTGGAGCTCACAAGTTAAGACGGCCATGGAACGATATTCAGTCTCAACAGAAGAACGAGCAAAAGTGGGCTACTTTTTAGTCTTCCATGACACGGGAGAGACACCCAACTGAACAAACCAACATGTGAGAGATGGACGAGTGAGAGGACAGGCGGCCCAGTTTGAATAACACCAGCCGGTGAATTGGAGTGAACTGTCCGCACGTAGTAAAATTCCATGCTCAGGCGTACCCTTGAGGTACCGAACGACTCCTGACGCTGCTGCGTAATGTTTGGCACGTGGTTCTTGGAGGAATTGAGCAAGGGTATGTACGGCGTATGACAGATCAGGGCGTGTGAACGAAAGATACACCAAGCAACCAACTAATCGGCGATATGGTCCGGGATCCGTGGGAAAGGGCCCTTCGGCCATGGCGAGGCGATGATTGGGCTCCAGAGGAGCGCCGAATGGCCGCAATCCAAGGAGACCTGTTTCATCAAGGATATCGAGAGAATATTTACGTTGACTCAAGAAAATACCTGTAGAGTTTCTAGCCACCTCGATGCCAAGAAAATATTTTAAAACGTAAAGATCCTTCATATGGAAACAATCAAACAAATATTTCTTGAAACACGCGATCTCAACAGAGCTTTTCCAGCAATGACCAAGTCATCCACATAAATGAGAATATGAACAACATATCCACCAGTATGATAAGAAAACAAAGAATAATCAGGGTGAGACTCAATAAAACCATAGCGACGCAGCGCACTAGATAGTTTTGCAAACCCGCAACGAGGGGCCTGTTTCAGACCATAAAGAGATTTTCGCAACTTGCACACCAAGTTGGGAGTTTGAGTACGAAAACCAGGTGGGGGGTGCATGTAAACTTCGTCGATTAAATCTCCATAGAGAAAAGCATAATGCACATCCATTTGATGCAACTCCTAATTTTTAATAGCTGCCACTGCTAAGAGAACACGAACCGTTGTTAATTTAACCACGGGAGCAAAAGTTTCATTGTAATCGATACCTTCAACTTGACGATTTCCTAGAATAAAAAGACAAGCCTTATAACGCTCAATAGAGCCATCAGACTTTCGTTTGATCTGGTACACCCACTTACACCCGAGTGGCCGTTTGTGTCATGGCAAAGGGACCATCTACCAGGTATCGTTGTTTTCTAAGGCTTGTAGTTCTTCGGTCATGGCCTGCTGCCAAGATGGAGAAGACACGGATTCTTTGTAGGATTGAGGCTCTACTGTAGAATCCACTTTGGCAAGAAAATTTCGGTGGTTGGGAGTAAACTTTGCATATCCAATAAAATGTGTGAGAGGATACTTACAAGGAGAAGCATCGGCAGTGACAGTGTATGTATGATAATCAGCCAACCGCACATTAGCCGTTTTCTGGTGGTGTCCCCGTCCGGTGACTTTGGGAGCAGGAGACGGAACAATCGGTGCAACAGCTGTTGGGGCTGTCTCGACTGTCGGGGCTGTCGACGGCGGGCTATCCAGTGGCTCCACCGTCTCTATATGGATGGCGGTTGGTGTTGCTTCAAGAACGGCGGCAGACACGACAGTGGACACGAGCCCCCCCAGGCGTGGCAAACCATCATCATCATCGATGAAGGTGAAATCGGGTGAGACAGCCGCTGAAGGCGCTTGAGCCGGTGAATGGGATTCTTGAAATGGGAAAATATTCTCGTAAAAAATTACATCACGTGTAACAAGAAATTTTCCTGTTTCCCGATTGTACACACGCCAACCTTTTTTCCCATGCGGGTACCCCACGAAAACACCCACGTGACTTCGAGGCTCGAATTTATCTCCACCCCAATCTTGATTGTGAATGTAACATAAACATCTTAAAACACGAATATGAATCATCGTCAGGACAGTACCGAATAGAATTTCATAGGGAGTTTTCCCGTGGAGCACAGAGGAAGGGGTATGGTTTATCAAATACGCGGCATTAAGAATGCATTCGCCCAAAAATTCAATAGGAAGACATGCCTGAAACCGCAATGCATGTGCAACATTAAGAATGTGACAGTGCTTTTGTTCTACCAGTTCATTCTGTTGAGGTGTACCTTGACAGGATGTTTCATGCAAAATACCTTGCTGTCGGAAATAGGGATTAAGACATTCAAACTATGTACCATTACCACTTCTAACAGTTTTAATTGTCTTAGAAAATTGACGTTCAATCACATCACAAAATTGTTCGAATATTTTTGACACTTCCGATTTAGCATGCAACAAATAAACCCATGTGCCACGTGAGTAATCATGCACAATCGTCAAAAATGATGTAAAACCATCTATACTTGGCGTTCTATACGGACCCCACACATTTGCCGCTGCATGGGTTGTCGGCTAGCTGCTCTATTCGCGACCACGCCCGCTGCTCTGCCCACGGCCGCGACCGCGGCTCCTGCTCTGCCGACCACGTTCCCACCATCCGTCAGGATACCCGTGCAATTGATAGCACGTGTCCCTCCCAGTTCCTGGTTGTAACGCCCTAGAAACCGGTCTAGAAATTTTAACTTTCTAGTACAAAGAAATGAAAAATATATATATATAATATATATATATATATATATATATATATATATATATATATATATATATATATATATATATATATATATATATATATATATATATATATATGATAAAATGTTACTATTCTTTGGAAAAAAAAATCATTCTAATGAAATAAATTTGTTTTCTTGACAAACAAATTTTGTTAAAATGATGTGTGAAAAATATGGAACTTAACGCTATAAGTTTTATATTTTTTCCAAGAATTATTTAATAATCAAAACTGTGGAAATCGGACACGTAGTATTAAACCAACGGAGGAAGAAACCTTTTGCTTTCCCCTTGTTGGCCACGCCTAGGATCCTCCTCCCTAACCCATTCATTGCATCTCTCATTTAAGAGAGACTTTATGTTTAAAATATTATTTTTTTTAAAAAAAAACCATCCACATACCCTATTCTACCTATAAATAGAGGCCTAGGGTGACCACTTTAGGGCACTTGATCTAGAGAGTGTTGGGAGGACAACGAAGCGTGAGAGCGAGGCCTTCCGAAGATCTGTTCATCTACCTTTCCGTTAACAACATCGAAGGTGTGCTGTTGACCCTAACCTTTAGCCATATATTATTGTAGTTCATATATTTTTGTGCATTCTTTTTTTGTATATATATCAATAGTGATTCAGATTTCAAAGAAAGAAAAAATAAATAATAATGAAATAACATGCAAATTGTGTATCATCTATATCCACGCCATATTTGTACATCCCTAATTTTCTAAAAATATATATATATATTTTGTTTATAGTACAGTAAACCTTCGGCACTAGTAAAAAAATAATAATAAATATTCTCCTTATATGATATCTAAACACACACGCACACATATACCGTATATAGTATATACGCATATGCCAATGTTTAAA
This sequence comes from Cuscuta campestris, assembly GCA_900332095.2. Taxonomy (NCBI): domain Eukaryota; kingdom Viridiplantae; phylum Streptophyta; class Magnoliopsida; order Solanales; family Convolvulaceae; genus Cuscuta; species Cuscuta campestris. The sequence continues at coordinate 10,522 of OOIL02002775.1, read as the reverse complement.
GAAACAAATTCGAAATTGCTATTGTGTGTGTAAATCATTGTTTTTCTTTCGTGTTTTCTTTCCTTTTGAAATGTACGCATACACATAGATGAGTACTTTAAAAGTCTGGATGTTTTGTTACTAAAAAAAGGTTAAATGAATGAAAACCAGTATATTGCTTTGGAATTTATAAATGAATAAAAAGCTGATATTTACTTCTGCAAATTAAATGTTTGTAATGTTTAACAGGAATGGGTTGTTACCTACATGTTTGAATTCAGAAAAAAAAATGTTTTTACAAATACCTTGAAAATCGATACAACTTGTATGCTAAATTTATGTACAAGTACCGAACAATGGGTTTTGCTTGTATTAAATGGGGACCTAAAGAAATGAATCGGTAATGATTCATCCTTTTAAGACATTAAAAGTAGTTTATTCAAAAGATCATTCTATGGTTAACCACACAGTTAGGACGAAGAAAAAAAGAATTTCAATATCGATTTGAACGACTTACCCTGACCAGGTACTGTCACGTTTTACTAAGTGGGTCAACCACTTTCAAGGCCGGACCGTGTCCATGTGGATGAGCCTATAAACAATCATACCACAATGTGCGCACGAGAACCCGACGATGACCCCGTGGGTCTAGGGTTCACTTCTGATGACCGGACCCGAGGTCACGGGGAGGTATCCGAAGTAAAACTACGTATCGACTAGTGCGGTGTTCCAGCCTAGTCACGACTTAGTCTCTAATCTGTGGTTAACCTAGTAAGTCAAGTATTTTCTAAACGTCCCCAAGTAACTTTTCAAAGTGAGATTACTTACTCAATAATTTTAATTATGTAAAAAGCTCGTAAAACATAAATAACTTAAAATTCCCTAAAATATATTTACATGTTATATATGTTTATTGGTTATTTGCCACTCAGCTTTGCTGAGCGTGGAGTTTTTTTACTGCACGCAGGTACTAGCAAGGGGAA
>OOIL02002764.1:223684-289663 GCA_900332095.2 Cuscuta campestris | reverse complement strand
ATTGATATCATCAGCATAATTAGCTTCCACATTTTTTCCTTTTCCTTTTGTGGAAGCCTGGTATAATTTAACCAAATGTTTTGCCGTTCGACATTCACTCGCCCAGTGTCCTTTTATGCCACATTTGTAGCATTCACCACTTGGTTTTGGCTTTTCATAAGTTTTAGCCTGTGGTGGTTTGAATTTTCCTTTTCCTTTGGAGGATGATCCATTTGGATTTTTATAGCCCCTGTTCGGCCCTTTGTTGCGGTTATTTCCGCGTCCACGTTTAAAGTGTCCGCGAGCACCACCTTGGATAACATTTGATTCTGCTGCTGAACCACGATCAGGATGGCCAAAATTTGTAGGGCTACAACCGGTGGGCCTCATGTTATGATTTTTCATTAAGAGCTCATTATTCTGCTCAGCAACAAGTAATACTGAGATTAACTCAGAATACTTTTTAAAGCTCCTTTCTCTGTATTGCTGCTGTAATATCACATTTGACATATGCATGGTGGAAAAAGTTTTCTCCAACATGTCATGGTCAGTGATATTATGTCCACATAATTTTAATGTGGACGTGACTTTAAAAATAGCAGAATTATAGTCACAAACAGATTTGAAATCTTGGAATCTTAAATTGATCTATTCATATTGAGCTCTTGGCAATAGGTCCTTTTGTTGATGTCCGTATCTCTCTTGGAGATTATCCCATAATTCCTTCGGATCTTCCACCAATAAATATTCAGATTTTAAACTTTCATGAAGGTGGTGGCGAAGGAAAATTATGGCTTTTGCCTTTTGCTGAGATGATGATGTATTATTCTCAGCAATTGTATTTTCGAAGCCATTAGCCTTAAGGTGAGCAAGTGCATCAACCCTCCATTCCAGGTACCTTTGACCGGATAAATCAAGAATGTCAAATTCTCTTTTGGTGATGTTGGCCATTAAATAACTACAAGATAAATTAAATTTGTTAGCTTATTATATTTTATTTCTTTGTAAAAAAAATAATAAAGCTTCAAGTTTTTTTTTAATAAGGAATAAAAAAAAACTTTTTGTCTATGAGTAAATAATGAGGAGTATTCAAATTAAAAGAACAAGTATAATGATCCCCATAAGAATCAAACAAAAACTTTTCTGTACATCCATATGAACCAAAAAAAATCTTATCACTTAGATGCAAGGTTATTGTATTAATATATTTTGAAAGAGTCTATATCTTTAAAAAAAATACGGAGTGATATTCTTTTCTCTCTCATAAATTTATTAAAAAAAAAACAAGTGGAGGAAAATGGATGGAGTCAATACACTACAAACATAAAAGTTACTGACTAATATAATAGCTAGCATTTTTTTTTAATTATTTGCTTAGAGATACTCCGTAAGAGAGAACAAGTAAAAGAAAACAAAACCAAAAACAATGTGCTGTGGTTCCCTGAATGGGTTGTCTACATCTTTAAAAAAAAATTGTACCTACTCCGTATTAAAATATCCACTAAAATAATTCTATTTGAAAAATAGATACCAAGCAAAAGCTTCTATATTAATACTATCCCGGAGTAAATTTTACAAGTCATTCATCTCTCTCTAGTCTCCACCCTTTAAAAATGGAGAGAATTGTGTGCAGGATTTGGAAGCAAAATATTGATAGAAGATTTTATCAGATAAGATCAATCATTTAATTTATTTTGTAAATCTCTACTTATTATTATTATTATTATTATTTAGATCTTATCTAATACGTATTAAATTCTACTCATGGTTTAAATTTATGAAACATGATTTTCTTGTGTGAAGGATCCCAAATTTGGGCAATCACAGAGCATACTTCTCATAGTTTTTAAGAAAATATTTTAGTTTGTTTATGAAGAAAATTAAATAAATATACCTTCTGAGAAGAACAAGGATTCTGGGATTTTGAGCAAATTCGTGCTGATAACGTGTTATAAAATGAGAGAAAAACTACTTAGAGATTATGAGAATAGATATAATATATTTCTGATTTCTTCTCTCTATTAATTCTTCACTCTTCTTCTTATTCTTAATGGTCATTACAATGCAGGGATTAGGCCTCTATTTATAGTGGAAAGCCTTGGTATGAATACAAATACAAGTGGGAAGTACTGTACATAATTGATACTCATCAATGAGTGTCTTAATCTACTATTCTAGAAATTAGTCCTGATTAATTGAATAAATGAACAATCATTAATTTCATAACATAAATGTGTATATTGGGCAATAAACTTTTTTTTTTGCCTCCAAATAAAAACATGTTTCTCCCTAAAAAAATTGTCAACACTTTTCATCACATCGTCAATGCATACTTTTATATCACATTGTCATTATATATTTTTATTTTGGTCTTAAAATATTTTTGACTTCTATTTTGATATTTTCATACTTTTTTACTCAAATTTAGCAGATTTCCGTAGATTTTCCAATCTTTCAAAAAAAAAAAGATCAACCATGTCCGGGCCTAATACCCACCTAGCGAGTAATCTGAGAAGGTAAATTGAATTTTAAAGTATTACACGTGGAATATGATATCTCCTCCGTTCCTAAATGATTGCCACAGTTTGACTTTTTTAGTCAAATTGTGACACTCTTTAATTACAAATCAAAAATATAATTTAAAATAATTAAATATTATTTGAATTTTATATTTCAAAACCATATTTTAAAATAACCCTAATTTTACTAAATTTACATTATACGGAGTAACTAAATATATTTTTTACATAATTCGAGTTCAAACGATGCCACAATTTAACCAAAAAGTCAAATTGTGACAATCTTTTAGATACGAATAAGTATATCCTATCCTATATATATATATATATATGTAAAAGAGAGTTTAGTTGTTGCAATGTTGACATGTGGCATGCCACATGTGCATCCACATGTGCACCCATTTATGAAGTGGATATATGCATTGCACCTATTTTAAATATCTTTTAATACATTTGTATAAAAATTTTCATTCCTTAATAATTCTGAATATATATTTCACCATTGTAAAATAAACTTCGTATTTTGAGTACACACACATAAAATTATTTTTATACTATCCACAGCTTATTTTAGTTTATTACTTCTCGAAAAATGATTGTATAAATTTAAAGGGTGACAACTGACAAATGACATTATGACACATATATATATTCTCTAATGATGTATCATTATGCATGTAACTGATCCACTTTTTATTATAATATTTTATTGATTCAAACCATTTCTATTTAGTACTTAATTCAATGATTATTAATTTTGTAAAATTGTTTTTTTAAATTAACATACCAATATACTCTGTATGTTCCATCAGTCTAAAACATTTTTTGTCGCTATTAGAAACTAAAACAACTAAAATTATATTTATAAAATCTCAAAAGTTTAGAATATATACGAGCCCGTGCGAAGCACGGGGTAAACACTAGTATTTCGTATGTGTAAGGACCACATGTTATGCACAATCATGCTTCGCCGGGGCCTGGAGTCAAACTATCTTTTGCACCACCCTTCTTACTCACTAGAGCATGTTCTCCTATCTGATCTGCTTGTCTGATATGATTATAATTATATTTAAAAAAAATTAAATTTAATTTCAATGAAGATAAATATTATTGAATCTGTTTTAGAAAACACTTTTGTCCTAATTTTTTGTGCATACTACAAAGCAGTTATACCCCACCTAAAATGTCAAAAATATTCTCAAAATAACTTCAACACGCAAAAAAAATAAAAATAAAATTTTACAGAATATATTTCAATTTAAAAAATTAAACATTAAATTTTTAACAAAGAATTATAAATTAAAAAAATTAAACTCCAAATTTTAGAACTTAAAATTTAAATTTAAAATTATAAACTATAAATTAAGAATATTAACACTTAAAATTTTAAAACTTAAATTTAAAATTTAAAACTAAAATTAAAAAATAAATGTTTGAAATGTTAATTTAAAATTTAAAACTTAAAAAAAAATTAAAATAAAAACTTAAAAATTTAAAATTTTACATTTTAATTTTAAATTTAAAACTTAAAACTAATGATTAAAATTTTAAAAATTAAACGTTCTGCCAAAACATGTTGCCGGTCAAACCAGCTAAACTCATCTATCATTCAAAACAGCTAATACAAGCAATCAATAATCAATCACTGAAAGCCAAAATACAATTCTATATCAATTGTATATACAATTGTGTTACCAAACAAAGGATTTGGAATTACAATACTATTTTATATTAATTCTTTAAATATACCAAACAAATTATTTGAAATCGAATTAGAATTCAATTTCATCTATTTCGATACCATAGAATTTCAATTCCAATTCAGTGTATTAAACTGAGCCTTACTGTTTGCGGCGGCGAAGGCGGAGGAGAAGCCCCCCATCAATGTGCAGATTGATCATAGTCCGGTAGTTCACCACCGCGGCTTCATCAGTCATCTTGAAGGCAAAGAACCTTACCAAAATTGCAGAGTATATCTTCATCTGCCTGTATGCAAATTCCTTCCCTAGACATATCCGCGGCCCCGCCTGTTTTTTTTCCAAAATATGTCCAGTTACAAAGAACATATGCTAGTAAAACCGCAATGTAGAGCATGTTCTCTTCAACTTATTCTTATTACTTATTTTTATTAAAATTAGATCAGAAACAGCTTTAAATACAGCTAGAATCATATCAGAACTAATTCAAAGGTGAAGAGAGCAAGCCCGTACTCATCACAGTGCCAGAATGGCTGCTAAGATACCTGAAAAGCTGTGAATTTGAAGGGGCTTTCGGGCCTGAAGTGGCCATTCTGGTCGAGCCATCGCTCAGGCTTGAAGTCTAGTGCATCTTCACCCCATATGAATTGCATCCGTCCCATTGCATATGGCTGGTAAGACACCATATCGCCTTTCTTCACGCTGAACCCGTCCGGTAATGTGTCATCTGACAAGCTTATTTTTGGATCCTATTCCCAGAAACACACAATTTCATTCAGGTCAGTTGTTGATCTATTCCAGACATACTTCTTTAGTGGGTTCTTTTGACATCACCCATAAGTCTTAACCCCGAAAAGGTTTCCACCTCCTTAATCTCAGTTCGCCCCTGCCCCCGGGTACAGGACTAGGCTACGATAAGGGAGATGCCATGACACCATTCTTTGTTGTCAACACTCAACAGAACCTTGCTCTTATTTATTTGAATGTATTACTCAGGACTCAGGAGTAACTAGTACTCCCTCTGTTTCTAAAAGAACTTCAATTTTTTTCATTTAGAATTAAGACTCTCCAACAACAAACTTATATTTTCCATAGTTGGTTAAGAAACACGTATAAAAAGATGATTTACCCATCATATTTAACACCAAAGTAGAAGTGAAAAGTAAAATTGTAGGGTAAAATAAGAAAATTTTCACAAAAAAAAAAGTGAAGTTCTTTAGAGTTGAGCATTATTTTCGATCATCTGAATCACTTATTTTGACAAAAAAAACACTCATTAAAATCCCATAAAAAAAGTAAGCCCGAAGAGTGTGTAAGTAGACTGACCGAAAAACAATCCAAACCCTAAAAAAATATATAAAAGCTCAACCATAGACGAAAGAAGGCAACTATACAAAGCAAGCAACCACAAGCTGCACACTAGGCATAAACTACAAAAAAAAGAAATTAAATTTATTACCACAGGAACTGCAGGATAAAGCCGGAGAGTCTCGGTCAGCACAGCATGAAGGTATTGCATCTTCTCCAAAGCTTCTTCACTCAAATTGGCAGCAAAATCTGCAAAGCTCTTCACATCATCGGATGTCCCGATGGCTTCTCTGATCTCCTGCGCCACCTTTTCCTGCACCGAAGGATACTTACAAAGCATATACACAAACCATGACAGAGTTGTTGCAGTAGTGTCTTTGCCAGCAATGATGAAGTTCAGAATGATGTCTCGCAGGTACTTTGGGTCTGTTTCGTTCACCTGCAAAAACCTCGACAGAATGTCTTCTTTCTTCCACCCCAACTGCAATGTTTTGAGTATTACTAGGTATAAGTTAAGGTACACCAAAAGAAGACTCGATATGTTGATAAATGTTATTCCAGAAAAAAATGCATTTTTTTGTTTTGTTTTTACTTTGCTTTCTTTTTCCCTCTCACTTTAAACCTGTGTTTGGAAAAACTAAGGGCAAACATTATATTTAAGCCTTAAAAAAGGGGAGGACTGTGATGAAATCACCTACACATGAAGAGTCATTTTCATCCCCAGCCACCTGCATTTGCTGGATTTTGCTTTGAATGAGCTTGTACACAAAGTCGTCAACAATTCTGATATTCTTCTTCAACTTGGCTTCTGACCCAATGTTAAGTGCTCTTTTGAGCTTCCAGAAGACATCCACGTATCGCCAGAGTGTCAATGCGCTCGCATCATCAAAGGCCCTGCTGAATTTCACACCTTCATCACTTGAATCCCCACTTATGTTGTCCAGTTCTGCTCCAAATGCCACTTTGAAAATCGAGTCTAGAGTAGATTTCATGAACAGATCCTACAAACACACGTGATTCAGGCATCATCAAATGGCAATTCACTTGTAAAACCCATTTTTTTCATAGGCTCAAGTTTGGTCCTATGAAACATGGAGTCCAATGATAAGCAAGGTATGCAGAAAAATGAGGAAGCTAACTCTAACTAACTTGGATATCAATTGTCTTCTCAGAAGTTGCAGCTTCAGACAATATGTTGGCAAGCTTTACAGCATTTCTTTTAAACACCACACTGCTAAAGTCCCTCAAAACTCTAGCAGAAAACTCGTGGCTCGACACCTTGCGCTGTTGCCGCCACTTGTCCCCATCGACCGTAAATATCCCATCTCCTAACAAGTCCCTCAGGATAGTATTATTGTAACACCCCTGCACATAGTTCAATTTAGCACATTTTAAGTATTACTCTCTTTGCAATTTCAAACTAGAGTAAATGAATATGAAAATACCAAAATATGAGTCGGTTGGTTGACCATTGTTGACCGATAGTCACTGTTGACCAAACAGCTTTATTATTTTATTTTTTATTTTTTTTATTTTACTCCCTCCGTTTGACTTTTTTGGTCAAATTGTGGCACCCTTTGACCGAGAATTGTGGAAAAAGTATATCTAGTTATATTGTAAATTTAATATAATTTGGTCTTATTTTAAAATATAGCTTTGAAATTGGTGCATGAAATTTTAATAATATTTAATTATTTTAAATTATACTCCGGGGTATTTAATTTGGGATCGAAGGGTGCCACACTTTGACCAAAAAGGTCAAACTAAGACAATCTTTTACTCAGTATTCTTTTAGGGACATAGGGACAATCTATTTGCACTACCATGACACTGCACTTCTATAGCGTACTGGCATAACACTCCTATTTAGGGAACTAAAATATGTTCACTTCTGTTTTGTTTTACAGTAGGGAGATTTCTTTAACAAGAAAACTGTTATATCAAGCTCAATAATAATTTATACAAGAACAATAGAACATGCAAGATATGTCTATGAAATCTTAAAATTCACTTAGATAAAAAAAAAAAAAAAAAAGAGGAGGGATTCAGGTGAATATATAAAACCGCAGACCTTGCCATAATTGTCGAAGTTGGTTTTGAGAACATGCTCAACATTAGCGGGGTCGGAAGTATAAACTTCGGACCGGAAAAGGTTGATTAGCCGGTAAGTTTTGTACTTTCCGGCGAGATCCGTCATGTAATGGTGCAGCCGGTTGAAATTTCTTAGCTGGTCGAAGACGGTGCCGGCGACGGGATGGTACCTCTTCTTCTTCTTCTTGTTCGCGCCGTCACCTTGCCAATATCTGAGAAGAAAGTACAGGACGGCCGAGATTGCAGAGAGTGAGGAAAGCTAGTGCGGGGGAGGCTGCCGGAGTTTGTGGAAGAAGATGAAGAAGAGGAAGAGCGTCCATGGCAGGGCTGCTCTCGTCTGAAATAATGGTAACTTTTGGTGTGTGGCTCAAGATGATGATGATGATGAAGAGTATGTGCCTAAACGGCAGGTATCACAAAGACAAACAACTTTAAGATAGGAGATGGGTGGGGAATTAAATGAAGGATTATGCTATGTGTACACCCCAATTTGTACCCGTAGTTTTGCACCAACACAAAGTGTTGGTGTGAAACTAATTTTTGTTAAATGTACCAACATTTGTGTCCGTGTGAATTTTTATTAACGCACCAACACTTGTGTCGGTGTAAACCATCGAAATGTTTGTGCAAACCTATGGTGTACAAATGGGGTATATTTTTTGGTGTAAGTGTAGCATGGTCCTTAAATGAAGTTGGCTTACAACAAACTCTTGTTAGTTGTTACATCTTCTTTAATACTCCATCCGTCCTAAAGATATAGGACGGAGGGAGTAGAATTTTAGACATGGTTTTTAAATATATAATTTTTATTTTTTAATTTTATACCTACAGTTAAATAAATTGAATTTAAAATAAAATCGGTCAAACCTCATAAATAGAATGAGTAAAAACATTTTAAGACGAAAGGAGAATCTTATTTAAATTTTAACGGTTTCTAATATAACACTTTCATTAGTATCTCTATTTGTATATAATAAAAAATATAATATTTTAAAACTATATTTCATAATGCATTTATTGTTATTAAATTATACTCTATATGATAATTCAATACACTAACGAGAAATAATTTAAGAAATAGAAATTATTCAATTTTTTGGATGAGAGAAAAAAAGAACTATGAAATCTTTTTATGCGATAAAGAGAGTATATTTTTGTTACGTTTTAAAAAGGGAAATCTCAACCGTAAAAATTCTCCAAAGTAAAGAATTACCACATATGAAAATATTAGAATATGAGTTTTAAGTCTTTTAAAATGAAAATAAGAGTTCGTACTTTCATTATTACATTCTAACTGGTACACTCGCCATGGTACCATCGTACCCTATCGCTGTCGGTTGCCAAAGCATGTCGCTAGTCGGTCATCGGAGCGCCGACTATTGATCGTTCAAAACTCTTTATATATTTTACGAAGTAATTTTACTTTTCTATACAATAAGTATAAAAATAATTTTACATTTTTGGCTTTTATTTAGGGATTTGTTTTACTTTAATAAACTTTTAATTTTCTAACACAAAATTATTGTTCTAATTTTATTTTCTAGTCATTCTGAACAAAAATCATGAAAAGATTTATTTATTTATAATGTTTCTGAATACTCCGTATAATTATGTTCATTTTAAAACATATTTTTTATTTATTTACATTTATAAACTCCATGTTTTCACTTCAATGTACTTAATATATTGAGCCTGTTTGGGAATAGCGTTAGAGATTAGCGTTAGCGTTTTCAAAAGGCTATCTACGGGCAGCGTTTAGCGTTAGCATTTTCAAATTAATCTGCACCGTTAAAATTTTATCCAAAGCGCTAACGCTATTCCCAAAGAGGCCCATTTAATTCCTCATACTAAAGATTACAAAAGTGTAGATAATTTTGAGAAGAAAGAGTATTAACTACAAAAGTGGGTAATTAATTAATTATCACAAGTGGATGCTCTTTGAAAGCAACCCGAGACGACCAAGAATTGAACGGGGCAGAAGTTCGATCATATGAATTCATAAGCATGGTGATTATTCCCTTTCTCTATTCGTCTATTATGAAGGCCTAATTTCCTCTAATTTGTGAAAAATCCTCAGTAATTTATGTGATCGCGTTTCAGGTATGAGTTTTCTCAAGGAATTGGTGGATACCGTGAACTCGATCTTCCGCTATCAACAGCAACCGTCTTCTTCTTCTTCGCCTGAATCTCATCAAAACCCTGGCGGCCGATCAATGGACGGCGTCAGCACCGGCAACGAGCGCACGGCTTACAAGCTCAAAAGCTACTTCGATTTGGCCAAAGAAGAGATCGCCAAAGCTGTCCGGGCCGAGGAATGGGGCTTGGCCGACGATGCTGTTTCGCACTACCAAAATGCCCAGAGAGTTCTTGCAGAAGGCATTTCTACCCCTGTTCCTTCATACATCACATCAAGGTGCTCCATTTTTTTGTGTGGTAGTTTGATTTGGTGCTCTAGGTACCAAAAAAACTGAATATTTGTATGCTCCTTTGAGGAAGTGCTTTATCGTTAAATTGCTCTTAAAATATTACTCCCTCCAAACTTCTTGAACTTTTTTCGGCATTTTAAGGAAACAATACATTGAATTTGCATAAAAATTTAATATCAATAGGTTCATTTTGAAACATAGTTTTGAAAAAATTAATTTTTATAATATATGTTTATATATGAATAGAGATACTAATGGTCAAAGTTTAGCATTGGAGACCGTGAAAGTCAAATGAGAAGTTAATTTTAGAACAGTGGGAGTATAAGAGATGGTGAATACTTTTAAGGAGCTTATTAGAGTCAGCTACTGGATTTTTGCACAAGTCTTTTGCTTCAGCTAGATAGCCTCATTGCTGCACATTGTACAAAATATGATTCAGTTGGAGCACAGATGTACATGTCATTTATGTTGTGCTAAAGGGTTACTGATAATTAATGAGTAGCCAAGTTAAAAACAAATGTTGAAAGAAATTAAAGAGAGGCATTTAAGCCCCCCCCCCACCACACACACACAATTGCTGTATCTGATGTTGAGCTTCTGTGTACAGTGTACTATGTTTTCTTGAACTGAAAATGTTTTGGCATACTGTTGGCAATTACTACAATTTACTGTTGAATGAGTTGTTGGTTAGCTGTTTTAGTGTTTTGTGCCAGTGAACTAGAAAAGGCCAAATCTTTTCGCCAAAGGATGTCACAGTGGCAGGGACAGATTGCAGATAGAATCCAAACTTTAAGTCGAAGACCAGGTCTAGTTCTTGTCTGTATTTGAATCCATTTGTTTTCAAACTGTGTTCTTGGATTAGGGAAATTGGAGACTAGTTATAAATTATAGATATATAGTTAAATTCATTCTCCTCATGTTGACAGGAATTTCAGGTAGTACATCTGCTGTAATCAAGGTATGGTCTGCTTCGAACAAAGTGTAAGTTTGTCATGTTCTGATTCGCGTGCATTGGTTTCATAAACCAGCTGGGTTGGGAGTCTTGGGACGTTATGCTTTATTACGAAGCATTTCAAGACTATTCTAAAAAATATCTACTGAATTGTTTGGCATTTCAACTCCATTCTTTTCCTCAAATTCTCTAATTCGTAAGGGCTATGTGGATAGATTAAACTACTTAAACCTTTTGTGAATTTCCACTGGCTTGGTGGGAATATCCTCCATCACCAGACTTTTGGCTTAGGTGCTATGCTTTCTGAAAATTATTATGGAGTATTTTGTTTTCAGAGTGGCGCTCCTCGGGTCCAGAATGCATCTGTTTCGCCTACAAGCTCTTATCTTAGAAAATCTGCAGTTGAAAAGCCTTCTGGATCCAATAAGCTCAGGGATGATATTAGGATCAAATCTACAAAAGTTGGTAGCTCAAAACCTGTACAAGAGTCCGGTGGTGGATATGATGTAAAGTTGACTGAAATGATAAATTCCGTGATTGTTGATAGAAGTCCTTCTGTAAAATGGGAAGACATTGGTGAGAATCTTTCTGTCATATTCCATTTGTTCCAATATTTATTCTATTAATGTTTTGCAATTTACAAATTTAAATTTCTACAGCTGGGCTTGAAAATGCAAAACAAGCTCTGTTGGAAATGGTAATACTGCCAACCAAAAGGCGAGACCTTTTTACAGGACTTAGAAAGCCTGCAAGAGGTATTCTTTCACAGAGACCAATGCCATTCTTATCACCTAAGGAACAGAGGCCGTTTATGACAATAGTTCTGTGTCTTGTGTCTTGCAGGTCTACTTCTTTTTGGTCCACCTGGTACCGGCAAGACCATGCTTGCCAAAGCAGTTTCTTCAGAGTCACAGGCAACATTTTTCAACGTATCTGCTTCCTCCCTAACATCAAAGTGGGTGAGTGATTCATTTGGCTGCTGGTTTTTTTGCTCATAAAGTTTAATATTAAGTGTTCTAGTTTCTCTTTTTCTTTGCCTTTGACAGGTGGGAGAGGGTGAAAAGCTTGTTCGAACCCTTTTCACGGTTGCCATTTCTAGGCAACCATCAGTAATTTTTATGGATGAGGTACGGCCTATCTATAACACTGACAAGTTGGTGGTTGTTTTGCTGGGTTGTCAATTCTTTTCTCTCCAGGGAGGGCGGAAGGGATCTTTGCATGTTTATGTGAAACATATGTTGTTAGCATTATCACTCGGGTTAGGACTAGGTTTATTTAATCACTCTGGTGGTGGCAAGGTGGGAAAACAGATATTTGGAGACGGATTCATAATTTCATATCACAATGCGGTTCAGATTAAAGTTTAACCAAAAATGTGAGTTGGGCAATTGGCTAAAATTGAAAAAAAACGCTGTTGGTACATAACTACGTTTTGCAGAGATCTAAAACTTTGGCTAAAATTGCATTTGGCTGCTAAAGTTTGGCATTTTAGTTAACAGGTCAAATTAGAGGAAAAATAGAGTAAGAAGCAGCAGCATATATGTTTCCTTCGTGTCTCTAAAAATGGGCCTTAAAGGAATTGTATTGGTTACTTTTCTCGCTGTTTGTATTGTCCTTTATGTGATTCTTACTTTGATAATATCTATGTGGTTAACAGATTGACAGTATTATGTCAACTAGGATGGCCAATGAGAATGAAGCCAGCAGGAGGTTGAAATCTGAGTTCCTTATCCAGTTTGATGGGGTTACATCTAATTCAGATGATTTGGTAATTGTTATTGGTAAGATGCACTTATAATTTCGTAGTATGAAATTGCTCCTTGCTGTGTCATGTCATGTGTTCAGTTTGCATTTTTCAAGTTTGCTATTATCAATGCAACCAGATTTATGGCTGTATCATGATTCTCCTTCATATACTCCTATCGTTCTAAAATGAAGTTTACAATTTGACTTCATGGAGTTTTAGAGAAGTGTTGAAAAGTAAAAGTGTGATTGAAATTTGTATGGAGGTGATAGAAATGTTGTAAGCCACATTCATTTCCTTATCTAGAAAGTAAGTGTAAAGTGTAAACTCTATTTTGGGACATCCCAGAAAGGAAAACGTAAACTTCATTTTGGCACAGAGTAATTTCCCCCCCTGCTTTTCTGTTCATCTTATCTTGTCTAAATTGTTAGTTTGAAACATCTAGTCTTTTTTTTTCTCCAAATGTTATACCATATAACATATTTTAACTTATCTGCTTGTTATTTTAGGTGCGACAAATAAGCCACATGAATTGGATGATGCAGTTCTCAGGAGATTGGTTAGTATGGGGGCTTTGACTTTTATTATTATTACTATTCTTACCATTGTTATAATAATAATAATTATTACTGAGTAATATTATTATCCACTTTACTTTGTATTTTCACAAACAGAATATCCACTTCTGTTTTTTCTTTCTACCACATGACAGGTGAAGAGAATATATATACCTTTGCCAGATGCCAGTGTTAGAAGACAACTCCTAAAACACAGACTAAAGGGAAAACAGTTCTCTTTGCCCGGTGAGCCTTTTGGTAGCTCCATGTCCAATGCTACTTTACTTGTTTTGAGTTGAACTTCTCTTTGTTAGCTAACACGTTCTTCGTTCGGTCATTTATCTTTGCCAGATGGAGATCTCACCAGGCTCGTGAGAGAGACAGAAGGTAGGGAAAGCTTATGCAATGGTTATCGTTCATGTTGAGACTACTCCGTAACATTTAAGAATATGAGTTACTACTCTCACTGGTCATTACCAATTTGTTTTGATTTGGAATAGTTCTACAGTTTATGGACATACATATACAGGACATTGCTGTTCCACTGAACTTTTTGTTTGATAGGGTATTCTGGAAGTGACCTTCAGGCCTTGTGTGAGGAAGCTGCAATGATGCCAATCAGAGAGCTTGGTTCTGACATTCTTAGAGTGAGCGCGAACCAGGTAGACCATATCTTTATAGTGCGCGCCATGATTGCTACATATATTTCTGGTATGATTTTTTGGTTTGGTTTGGGAATAAATATGTAAGTGGGGGATGGTTTCCAGGTGCGAGGCCTGAGGTATGCAGACTTTGAGAAGGCAATGTCTGTGATCAGGCCTAGTCTCCAAAAAAGCAAGTGGGAAGAACTTGAGCAGTGGAACCGAGAGTTTGGCTCAAACTAAAACTACTTGCATTGCATGCCATTGAGATGTAACACTTGAATTCATTTGTTGTAACCAGTCTAGTAGTGTTCTAAAAATTGCTAGACGTATAAGTAATTCCGCACATAGCTTCTTAATTTAGCAATCGGGCTGGCCCAAAGCCCGCATGTTCTTGTGTCGGCCGGGCTAGGGCTGCAAATGGTAGGCCTGTAATGCGGGTCGGGGTGGGTTTGAGCCTAGAAAGTCCTTGTCATGTAACGTCTCGACCCAACCTGAAACCCGGTCTTTCTAACTACGTTCAACGAAATGAGAGATCATTTCGATCAGGTCTATTTACAAAAAGATCCTTGAAAAAATTCAGAGATCATTTAAAAGCAGCAAAGTTAAATTGAACCCAGTAGATGGTCATAAAATACACATTATATCAACTTTTGCCCTTTACCAAAATTGGTTTATAAGATCTACAGCAGGGCAAAGGTTATATTTGTTAAAACAAAAAGAGGAGAGAAAAAAAAGCAGGGCAAAGGTTACATCACAGCAGGGAGAGACAGAGAGGAAATGTGCATGAAATATATGCAATCTTTCTCCGCGAAATTGAAGCTTACGCGAATTCTGATCTGAGGGCAAACGAGTAGTGGTTGAAACCTATCACTAGTATAAAATCAACAATATTTTTTTTGTAAGAGAGAAAAAAGGATGACACTCCATCTCCGAAGGTCACTTAGCACACTCGTGATAGTTAGGTAAGAGGATGTAAATTAAATTATAATCTTACTCAGGTTTTGTGCCTGATACTTGCAGAAATCTCATGCTTTGCATGATTGTCTCTCATTGCAGCCACCGGGATCTTGCCCTTGTAGCATCCTTATGCCAACCGCTGAGCTATATATGTCGCAACGGCAAGAGATATGAAGTATCACTACAAAAAACTTTTGGAATTGGCACGAAATATTAGGCACGGACATGCCGTGACTACGCCGAAAAAAAAGAAAGTAGCCACATGGCGTGTTTCTATTTGCGTTTCAATTTAGCTTTGCATTTGTCCGTGCCAAATTCCGTGCCAATAGCGTAAACGTTAAGACGCTAACGGTGTTGTCGGATGACGTTTATTCTAACCAATAGGCACGGATTTAGCTATATATAATAAATAAATGGCTCGGTTCTTTTGACAATAACAATTACTCCGTATTATATACAAGAATTTGCCTTTGCTAATAATCAAAATTTGTTTGAATATAATTTTTTTAATATGCTGACCATCACAAGCTTGTGAATGAATATATGAGTTTTTATCATTATATCGCAATATGTTTTGATCCACTCGTTTGTTACAGTATCCCTAAAATTCAATTCATATATATACCTGACTACATGTGGTTCATCCAACATAATTGTGTCCTCTTTCAAGTTTTGACATGGGACTCTAGCATGCATATATCTCCACACAAAAAATACGCAATCTATTTTAGTAAGTATATATTTTTTTTATGTCAAATATAGAACAATATTAATTTATACACTTTACTACATTTAGACGACATTTAGCTTGTGTGGGTTCATGTATCTAAATAAATAATATATGAATGCAACATCTCTATATATAAGATTTTGTGTCTGTACAAATTTTGTAAAATACGAGAAAATAAAGTAATAATACCCAGAGTACGTAAAGTAGAAAAACAAAATCCCTAACAAGAGCAGAGAAAAATGGGTGGCTTCGGTGGACGCAATGGATGCACTTCTGTAGCTATACTATGTTGGTTTATGATGATATTTCTACTATCCGGTGAGTCTACAATAATTACTATGATATCATCATTATATTTACTCTTTTTATTTCAGAGTATTTGTCTAGTTTGACTTTTTCAGGTCAAAATAGACAAATTTTAATTATGAATTACTCTTAATTTGTATTGCATATTAATACTATAGAATAAACTTTTGAAAGTTCAAAACAAGTTATACTCCATCCGTCCCCATGTATTTGTTCACATTTGACTTTTGGAACTGTTCATCTAAGCACTTTGACTCATCAAATTCTCTCAATGTGTAAGCCTAAATATAGTCATGTGTGATCAAACATATACAGAGGGATTATTAAGATTATTAATATATAATTTAAGATTATTAATACAGAGGGATTATTAAGATTTGTCTTAACATATAGATTATTAATATATAATTTTTTAATATACAAATTACAATATAAAATGGATTAAAGAAGCGCATTGGATGGTGTGCAAAAATGAAAGTGAACAAATACAGAGGGAAGGAGGGATTATATATTAAAATCGTTTTTATACTCATATTCATTATAGTTTTTACTTAATTAAGGCTTAGAGTTTGTAGAGTTTGACTAGACAAATACATTGAGACAGAGATAGTATTCTATCTGATTTATGCATAATAATTTGAACTCTTTAATTTTCTATTGATATTTATTATGCCTAATAATTTTGTGGATGTTTCTCTATGATGGTGCATATTGACTTATTGCTGATAAAAAATTTTAACTTACAAGATGCTAATAAGTCAAACATATTTTTTGTGAAAATGTAATGACTTAAATGATAGATACGTCAATTGCAAATATTCATAAATGATGATGGACAGTTTTATAAATAATTTGATCAAAACGGAGAAGTGAAGAAACTGGCTTAAAAATAAGTGGCAAAGACGTATTTATTTTTTTGTCTTCTAAGCAACTTATAAGCACATAGAAACATGTCATCAATTGAATTATAAGTTAAAAACTATTTATAAAAAGTTTTGACCAGCTTATAAATACAACTCAGAGACACAGCCGCTTTATCCCATTTACGCATATTAACTTCTTTAATTTTCTATTGATATATATTATATACTCCGTATTATATTATGCCCAATGATGTTGTGATTTTGAAATATGTATATTGAAAGGTCCAGGAATGATGGTGAATGGGGAAGCAAATGATGATGGTAATCATAATAAAAATGTGTTATATGGTCTGGTGGGGCCGCCAGGTTGTTTGCTGCCAACAAAACCACGTTGTCGCACAGATGCGGAGTGCGAAGTGGCATGTGCGAAGGCCGGCAAAAGTGGAGGGGCATGCCTTTCTTTTGATAGTCCCAACGCCTTCGTTTGTTGTTGTAACAGCAAATGACACACACTGACGTGGCGTATTTCAATCAATAAGAAATAATTTAGTCATAGAGTGGTATGTGTGTGGAGTAGCAACCCCTACAATGACAAGTCATTCTTTTTATTTTTTTTCTCAAAAAAAGATGTATTGTGATTAATAAAAATTATTTTATTATTAAAGACCCAAGTTCCCATCTCTCTTGATGTACATGAATGCCTTGAGACCCAAGTTCTTCAAATCATCCTGGTTGTAATCTCTTTTCATCCATGACTTGTGTTGGTAATGTGGAGAATCGGATCAAGAACACAACAGAATGATTTATTAAGCACAACTAAAAAATCATTCTGTTGTCTTCTCATCTTCTTCCGATTCTCCACATGGTATTAGAGTTAAGCCATTGATGTTAGAATCGCGCCCGCAGTTATCTGCGCCTCGTGTGCGGGGGGCGTGTTAACTTGTTCATCCCACATCGGCAATGCGGCCTTATATTATGCTGCTATATTGTTTTATCAAGTAACTAATGAAAATAGAAAAACAAATTGAATAAAGTCTTACCCAATGGATAGTAAATCGGCAATTTAAATTGGGACAGAGGAAGTAATTTTTTGTTACAACTTATTTCATTGAAGTTTTTATGTATATATTATTATCCTCGTCTTTAATTAACTTTCTTCATTGACTGTTACGAGTTCCAAGGTAAATAACAACGGTGAAGGGATGGCAGTTGTAATGGATGGTTGAGAGGATATCAAAACCCACTACAAGAATTTGTCTGGTTTGCAACGGATATCTGCTACGGACCAATTTCCGTAGCAGATCTGCAACGAATCAGCGATGGAATAATAATTCTTGAAAAAGACGCAATATCTGCGACGGATGTCATATTTCCGTCGCCGATTTGCGATGGAATATTGCCCCTGTCGCAAATTCAAATTGGTCAAATTTTGACCTGATTATCTGCGACGGAATTTTAATTCCGTCGCAGAGAATTACTAAAAATCGAGATTGGTTTTTTCCCAGCCATTCGTCCGTCATTCTACCCTAATCCCAATTCTCTCTCCTGTCCTTCGAATGCCAGCCCTCCGCCACCCGTCGACGCCCGTCCTCGCTGCCGACGCACGTCCTCGCCAGCCCCGCCGTCGTCTCCAACCACGCCGGACCCTTCAGCCACGCCGTTCGCCCAGCCACGCCGTCTCCCAGCCACACCGTCCACAAGCCGTTGCCACCCATCGTCGCCGCCGCTAGTACTCCACTGCCAGCCATCTCTTCCCCCGCCGGACCTCCTCTTCCTCTTTGCAGTGAACTTAGAGGTATTTTTGTTTAATTTTATACAATTGATTATTATTATTATTATTATTATTGATGAAATTGAATTTGTTTGTGTGAAATTGAGTGCATTTTTGGTGAAATTTAGTTGAAATTGTGTGAATATGAGATGAAATTAACATAAAATTGGGTAAAAATTACATTACTTTTTGGTGAAATTGATGGCATTTAAGGTATAATTTTAGTTGAAATTGTGTGAGTGAATTTGGCGTTTATTGAGAATTTAGGTAAAATTTAGTTGAATTTTTTGAAATTGAGTGCATTATACGTTCATATTTGTAGTTAAATGATTGTTGTTTGTGGCTTAATAAGATTGTCGTTTGTTATCCGCCTTTATTGTTGCCATGGTTGTTGGTTATAAATGTGGTTGATATTCTTGGTTAAATGATTGTTGTTTGCTGCTTTTCAATTATCAGGCATTTCTAAAATGAGTCCATTCGAAAATCGTGAGTTGATGTATAAGAAATATGAGAGAGAAGGTGTTGTTAGTCAAGAATGGGTGGACAACGTGGTTGAGTTTGTAGAGTACTGTGAGTCAAGTCCCAATGTAGATAGGTTGGATAACAAGAAAATGCGATGTCCTTGCAAGAAATGTAAGAACATCAAGTTTTGCTCATCAAAGAATATGCTGGAGCACATTTTGCGGTTTGGATTCACACCCAATTATTTGGTATATGAAATTTATTTTGTTTCATGAGCTAACTACACAATATTTTTATTTCTGTACAGATGAGCGATAATGAGAACCCCCCCTCCCCCCACGAAGACTGATAGAGAGGTGTTGACACGTTTGAAGAGGTCCGTCATTGGTAGATGGAGACCCTCTTCTTGCCAGGGATCGAGCACAGCCACTACATCCACAGGCACTCCCTCTATTTCCTCGAGTCCATTCACTAACACACAGGTGTCCCCCTCCACCCCACGAACTGCGCCATCTGGCCCTTGTACGTCAGGTATGCAACTCTGCTCTTAGAGACTAATATAGTAAAATTTCCAACGGATAAGCCATTAGAGTGATGTTTCATTTATCAAGAAACTGAAACAATGTCTACACTTGTTAATAGCTCTTTTTAATGCATGTATTATTGTGTTATTGTGTAAATAACATCTAGGGTCGGGGAGAGTACTGAGGATCAGGAGGACGGAGGTGGTGATGACCACGACTCCAAGGACTGCGTTAGCGATGGACAGAGTGGTGGGGCTCGAGATGGCAAGGACCGCGATCACGAGGACGAGGAGGGTAGATATCACGAGGGTTTTGGTCATCAGGGTCAGTTCGTGTATGTCAATTCGGATGACGAGTAAGTACGGTGTACATTTGAAGATTATGGTATGACATAAAACATTTACAAATACCTAACGATTTTATGTTCACTACTTATATATGTTTGTAGGGTTACAATCACTAGCGCTGGTGCTGGTCTCATCACACCGGCATTCTACGAGAGGACGGACACAACTGGCATGTCGTGGGGCAAAGTCTCAGCGACAACGAAGGAGTTCTACTATCGAGAGTTCAAGATTTTTTTGGAAAAATTATTTTTTAACTTCTTTTGATCACAAGAAAATTAATATATGTGAATAGAGTCTAAATTATTGGCTTTTCTATGATGTCAATGTAGAAAAATGCTAGAGTGGATCCGTCAATCGATGAGGGCAGGCTGCGGAAAGCTTTTCTCATGAAAGCTGCTGAACGGTACGCGAATTTTACGTACAATCAAAGGAACCCAAGTCGATTGAAGAAGAAGAAGATGGACCCGAGGCCATTTGAGCAGTTGAAGAAGGTAAATTAGTAATAGTTTTCATACGAAATCGTATCGCTATGTACAAGTAATTTTTATGAAATATACAAGTATAGGTTTGGGAAGAGGATCCGGAGTTTCTGGAGTTGAGTAAGATTAAGAAGAAGAACAGAAGGAAGGGAAAAGAGGATGGTCCTGCTCTTGGGACGTATTGTGGAGGTTCAGTTCCATTTTCTGAAAATATGAATCGATTGGTATGATATATTTTATAAAATAATATATTTGCACTTGTTATTTAATTTGGTGGACATTAAATGTAAAATTTAATGGACATGTTCATTGAAACTTGAAGACTAAGAAGAAAGGGGGGCCTGTGTCGTTAGATGAGGTTATCATCCACATAAAGACAAAGAAGCACGACGACAAGACTTGGGTGGATCCTGAACATGCTGAGCTACAGGTAGTTTCTGTTATGCGCATAACAGTTTGTGTTCATGTTCATAATGTTGGTGCTTTTGTCTTAAAACTTCTAAAGGGTGATACTTTATCGATATCTTAGCTTGTGTACATGAATTATATTATTCTTGTTGACGTTATTCTTGTTGTTGATGTTATTGTTAATCGTGTTGTTATTATTGTTGTTGCATTGATGGTGGTGTTGATGTCATATGACACTATTTGTGTTGTTGCGTTGATGGTGTTGTTGTCCTATGACAACCTATTCTTGTTGTTGCGTTGATGGTGCTGTCAACACTAAGTATATGTTACGTTGTTATTGATCCATGGTAATGTTAGTTGTTAAGTTCTTGTGTTATTCTTGTTTTTGTTGTTTTTCTTGCTGTTCTTGACGCTATTATTATTGCGTTGTTGTGTGTTATTAACTACCATGTATTTCAGGCTCAATTCTTCGAATTGCGCGAGGAAGCTAGACAGAATGGGTTGCAAGTCACCGACGAAGAAATATGGTACTCGTTAGTTGAGGGCCATAACGCGAAGAACCGCGTTCCTGGAGTTGGTGACTACGAGCGGGAAATGAGGAAGATGAATCCGTCCTCCAAACCCCGCCTTCCAGCACGAGTAGTAGAAGCACAGCGAAGATATCAGCACTCAAAGAGCAAAACCAAAGGCTGCAGGAACAAATTGATAGTCTAACCTCGAACTTGTCGCTGACAATTCAGGAGGAGATAAGGAAGCTATATGGTGGTAACCTTCCTCGACGAGGCGATGATGATGAAACGGGAGGGGCAGGGCAGCCCGGGATTTGTTGAGACCTTTACGACCTTAGTTTCCTCCATTTTAAACACTTGACACTAACATTTTAATATTTATTGTTAGAACATACTGAATTATGTTACATTTGCATTTAAAGTTTGCATTAATCTAGATTTGAATTATCAATTTGGGTGTTGAAATCTTGTTTAAAATTATGTGTGTGAAGATTGAATGTGTTTTGCCCCCCCACACCCCCCCTCATTTTAATAGGTAGTGCCAAAAACAGGAAAATTCTGGTTCTGTCAATAGGTCATCTGCGGCGGAAAGCGTCGTTGCTATTTTTGTTGCTAATTTGCGACGGATGGTTCCGTTGCTGATTACGTCGCAGATCTGCGACGGTTTATTATTTCCGTCGCAGATTTTGTTTGATGAAAAAATGAAATCCCGTTGCAGCTCCGTCGCAGATCTACCACGGAATGTAAAGTCCGTCGCAGATATAAAATCTGCCATAACTTTTCTGCGACGGAGACAATTCGTAGCAGATCCGTCGCAGAACAGGAATCTGCCATGGAATTTTAACTTCTGCCACGAATTTTTTCCGTTGCAGATCAGCAATTTTCTTGTAGTGACCCATTGAATTTGCCTGTGTCTGGATATATTTTTCTAAGTAACTAAATACCAATTAGTCTCCACATTCAATCACACTCACCAAAAACCATTGAATTTTCCTAGTGGTATTCTTGTGTAGAAGTCCTTTTCTTCTCCCCTATCAGTCTCTCTCTTCGGTGGTGTGTAAACCACACACACTCATTTGGCACAAGACAATGAGAGATGTAATGTCGTAATGATGTTATCTAATAAAAACTCCACAAATGAACCATTCAAAGAGAAAACGATTGTACTCTAATATGATTTTTGGCAAATTCTTCATGTTTTACCCAAAGATTCGAGAGAGGAAACTGTATGTGCTACCATCAATTCTTCAAAATTGTAATCATATTGTAAAGTTTATACATTGACAAAGAATATGAGGTTGCATTCATCTACATTCTCTTGCGCAGATAAGAACCACAAGCTTTTTTTGATTGTGTAATCGAAGTCGAAGATAGAAATTAAAGCTTGGTTGACAAGTGATTGATTGAATAATTAATGTTGAAATTATGCTTGAATTTTTGATTCTAGACACGAGTCACCCCTCAAGAAGTATATATAATGGACTTCACTTTTCCAAATCTAATAGAGAATGAAAAATTATTGTAAAATATTGGTTTCAGACGACAATGGAAATCCTTGCAAACATAGCAAAAATATTGTATACCCTGAAGTGTTTTAGGCTATAATATTAAAAATCGTGTGAGAAATATATTTTCTTTATTTCATAAAAAATATTACATTGAACAAGTTTCAGAAACGACTAAAATTTTATTTGACTTCGTGCATGACACGGGTACTAAAAAATTTTTGTAATAAATCAAATGAAATTATTATTTATAATTAGCAAGCAACATATTTTTTATTGGGTAAATTTATCTTGCTATATTAATTCAGTATATTTATTTTTTTAATAAAGGTAAGGTCTCTGTATACACCTCTCCGGATCCTATTTTCATGGGTTATACTGGGTTGTTGTTGTTGTTTCAACATAATTTTTATTTTACTTACGAGTTATTCTATTTTAATTTTAAGGTACACATGCATAGTACTGTGGGTCGATTTTCTAAAAAATTTCCATGGACTTATATATGAATGGATTTCTTTCCTTTTACAAGATCCAAAACTCAATCATTTTAAGTATCTAGATCCATAAGATGAGTATGCACATGAGGACCACTAAATAATTTGTCTTTACGTACTACTAATAATCAAAATTTGTTTGAATAATATAAACAGGCATACCATCACAAATTTGAGCTGGTGGTTGAATCAGTTCTTTATCATTGTATGACAAGATGTTATGGTCCACTCATTATATTTGTTATAGTGTCCCGATAGAGTTTATACGGAACGACATGTGATTTGATGTCGGACTCTAATATATATCTCCACACTACAAATACATATCAATTTTAGTAAGTATATATTTTTATATGTCAAATATAGCATAATATTAATTATATTTATACACTTTACTAGATTTAGACATGTGGTATAAAAACGCATCATGCATGTGTTCATGTATCTAAATAAACACACACATAAGTAATATGTGCGTGTAACATATATCTATATAAACCATTGTGTGTCTATCTAAATTTTGTAAAATACGAGAAAAACAATACCTGAAGTAGGAAAAGGGAATAAGATCATATAAATTAAAAATGAGTGGTTTTGGTGGAAGCAATGGATTCACTTTTGTGGCTATACTATGTTGGTTTGTGATGATATTTCTACTATCCGGTGAGTCTACAATAATTAGTACGTATCATATCATCATTATATTTTATTTTAGAATTTAGAGTAAATTCTATAACTGATTCTTTATAATAAGAAAATTTCTCTTATTTAGTCACCTATTATCAAATATTATCCTGACGGTCTTTCTTTTATGAGTATGTTTCCCCATATTGTATTTCTTTTGATGTTCTGTCACGTTGGTTTTAATTTGAGGTTAAATATGTAATTTCAAAATGATCATATATTTTTCTTGTCATACACAATTTAAGAGACCGCTCCTGATGGGTCATTTGTGAATTACAGTAATTTTCTACAACAACATATAGTCTACAGATGTGATTTTTTGTCGTAATCCTAATTTACATTCATAGTCATTACTGTTGTGTTATCCGTCTAACTCATATCAGAATATGTCACCGGACATAAAGTTAATTTCAAATTACACTTTAGTCCTCAAAATAACACCATATAACAAAAGATAAAAAAGGACTGTTTTTGAAAAGACCACGGTGGTAATACTTGATAATAAAAGACTAAATATGAAAAAATGAAAAACCCTTTGCTATTGATATTTATTATACATGCCTAATGATTTTGTGATTTTGAAATATCTATATTGAAAGGTCCAGAAATGATACTGGTGAATGGGGAAGCAAACGATAATAATAATAATAATAATAATAATAATAATAATAATAATGTGTTTTATGGTCCGGTGGAGCCGTACTGTTTGCGACCAACGAAACCACATTGTCTCACAGATAGGGAGTGCGAAGTGGGATGCGCGAAGGTCGGCCAAGGCGGAGGGAGATGCATTTCCTTTGTTAGCCCCAAGGGTCCCTTCATTTGTTGTTGTATATGATAACAACATATCTTGAGTATTTCAATTCCATGGACCTATAATTATTCTTCTTTTTTGGACTGATAATAAAATATGATATGTGTGATTGTGATTTTTTTTTATTGAGCTCGAGATAAAGTGTTCTTCTTCATATTCATGTTGTACTTTAAAATTTTGATTTCAAAATCAAAATCAACTTGGGGGTGCAATTGAAGGGGATGAGAAGTGCGTGTTCAAGTCAGGGCAGGGTGGGAGGATTAGGGGGTAGGAACCGTCAATTTTATGAACGGGGCACCGGAGCACTCCCGAGTCATCCCATGACATTGACATTGGTTTCGAATGTCATAAGAACCGGCCTTTTGATGCGTAGATAGATGGACCCAGAACGGGCTTTACACTAAACAATTGTCTATTTGTATGGACGTCCCAGCTCAAATCAAATCAAGTAGGCTAAAAATCCACCCACATCCACTCACACTTGGCCGGGCCACCCACCGGGCTTCTGCGCCCAATAATTGCATCAAGTGTTTTTTTCTAATGAGAAATTTATCTAAATAGGACTAAAACATAATGACTTTCCTAATATAAGACTATATGTTTTTATTTCCCAATATAGGACCTTTAGTCATTATCAAGAAGTCATTATTTAACTAAATGCCCATCATTGCTGGACATTATTTCTTCCACTAGGTCATTATTTATATCAAAATTGCATCGACTTTAATTTAATTTTATAAAATTATCTATGAAGAGATTTTGAATTCTAATCGATCCAGATTCGCACATGTCTAATAAAATGAAAAAATTTCGTTGATGCTGGCATCTAGTGTCAAACTGATGATACTTGCTTATTTGAAATTTTTTCAGTGCTTTAAATGAAAATTTGATGATTTTTACTTCCATTAACTCGCTTCTTAAACTCCACCACACTCCAACCCCGACATGCCCCTTCACTCACACCTTAGGTCTCTCTTTTACTTCTTCCAAATGCGTGATTATTAGCCTCGACGGTATACATACTTTGTTTACTTTTTGTAATGCATCATCTCTATCCTCCACATCAGTATCACATCAAATTCTTCTAATTTCATACTTATTTTACTATAAGTGAGGGTACACATACACTAATTTCCCAACTTAGTACACATATTCTAAACAAAAAACCATTAAAAGAAAATAAAAATAAAAAATAGAAAACTTAAAAAATACCATAATTTTAAATATTTAATTTCTTTAATAGCTACAATAATTTTTTAAAAATGCAAATTGTAAGTCTTTAACTAACAAAATAACATCACGATAAAATTTTGTTGATTTAAATGAAACTATGATACGTATTACATAAAAGAAGAAAATACCAATCCAGAACAAAAAAAGATTTAAACATAACCGTACTAGAAAGAAAGGTGGAGTAAACTAAAACAATGGTACTAAAAATATACATTTATTTTTTTTAGAGAGAGTTGAGACTTGAGAGAGCACGGTTTAAAAAGTAGGTGTGATTTAAATAGTTAAATAGGTTTAAAACGGGTAATTATTAATTATAAATGTTAATATTGTTGTTAGTATAGACAATATTAATTATGGTAGACTTTGTAGTTTAGTCACTTTATATGATACTCCGTATTTTCCTAGTCCTAGACTCCTAGTTGGAATTCTATTCTTTATATATACTCTAGTTTTGTATTTCATTATTTTCTTGAGTAATACAATTATTTCATTATTCAATATCGTATTGGAGCTAAAGTATTTCTCCTCATAAACCTAGTCTCCATTCTTCTACAACTGTGCGCCACCGCCGGTCTTCTTCTTTGACAATCAACGGATCAACCACCACAAATCACGGCATCATCGTCTCTTATGCCTCTTATGGCTTTCTCTTAAAAATAAACTATGTGTGTGCCTAACAGTCGCCACGGATCTCGGCAAGCGTGCCTAACAGTCACCGTTCATTATCTCTCTTCCTCTCTATAAAAAATCATGTGCGTGATCGAAGAGCTGCAAAAGTGCATTTATCTTTGTTTCTTCTAGAGTTTGAAAGTCTGAAAAGCGATAGTGAAGCAAAAGATAGTGAAGTAAAAGGAGAAAAAAAGAAACTTCTTGACATTGCTCCAATAGCCAATTAAGAGTCTCGGCTGGGAAAAAACTCAGTACATGCACTGATGGGTAATAACCCAAGGATACCACCCGGTTGGTTCACCGAACAACACGCGTCTTTCTCAGCCCGGGTTATTTGACCGGTTGGATGGGGAGACCAGACGCCAATACCCGAAGATCTACTTTCAAAGTGCACCTGGTGGGCCGGTCAGCCGCCTGACCGGTTAGATAATCAGAGATGTGCTTGACGTGCTTAGGATTATTATAAATACCCCTAAAAGCCTCATTTGTGAGGCACGCTTTAATTAACCTGCACGGCTTGTATTTGTAATAACTCCTATTATCATTAATAACAAATCGGGTTACAGGTGTTTCCACCTACAACCCTTCCGATTACTCATACTTAGTATTTGCGTGGTAATTTACACCATCATGCACTATCAAGCTTGTCTGTCACACAAAGGAACATCTGTCTTTCAACTTCTAGCATATTTACTCATGAAAGCGTTATGTTCCCTGTAATTCCAGGCTCTTGTTTCCAAGCTTTTACTCGTCACACGAGTTCAGCTTGAGGGATGGTGTTACCCAATCTGCCAAATTGCCACATGAACTTATTTTGCTATGTACCAAATTAGGGTTTACTAAGTCCATACTGTGCATCCTTATAAAAATAATGTGTTTCTTCATAACTTATTTTTCCTATTCTACAAAAGTATTTTTTTCATATACTTTTTTTCCTTTTCAATTTCTTTTCTACGGAGCATTATTTTTCTTTTATTTTAATTTTGATTTAAATAAGATAAACTTAATAAAAAAATTTAAAATTATTATGAGAAAAATAATTAAGAACTCGAAAATGTGAAATAAGCTTCAAGGTAAAAAAAGAGAAAATTTTTCATTGATTTTTGTTTCATGAAATTGAACTAATAAGAATCTCTTTTGGACAAAATAAAACCATTTAATTTGAGATAAATGAAGTGTTTGTTAATTATTTTTATTTTAATTATTTTTTTTATTTCAAACGGATTTTTTATTTTTAAATCATTAAGTAGTATAAAGATTGTTTTAACAGAGAAATTTAAAACATTTATGAAAATGTTTTAAAAATGATCTTAAAAAGTATTGAGGAAATAGAAGAAAAAAGAAAAACAATAAAGAAAAAAAGGAGATGAGATGTTGGTGCACATTTCTAAAATCATAAAAGGAAGCGATGTTACTCTTTTAATATTTGAAGTGTATTGTAGTATAAACGGGCATTGACGCAGGAATATTAAAACCATAAGGAGCAACGATGTAAGTTTTGAAACAATGAAAAATATCATTACATATTTAGCAAACCACATGAGATAGTAGTGCAATAAACTCTTTTATGGAGTATAGACTTTTGATATCTGGCCTACTTATCAATTACGAAGTGTTTCATGTTTCAATTTCAATTCGTATTTACGCATTCATTTGAAATTATTTGAATATTTTTTTAAAGAGCCAAAAGCTAAATTGTGTACTACTCCGTGTACTTTATTTATTATGTTCATTATTTATTACGAAGCAATATATTAGATATAAATTTTGAAAAATTTACCTAAATAGAATTAAAACATAATGACTTTTCCAATATAAGACCATATGTTTTATTTCCCAATGTAGTACCTTTGGTCATTATCAATTAGTTATTATTCAAGTAAATGTCTATCATTACTAGACATTATTCCTCCTACTAGACATTATTAAATCCTATTTAGGGAATAAAAAAGTTTAAGTCTGAGAAATGACTTATGTTTTAGTCCTATTTAGTACAAATTTCACATAAATTTTTATATTTATATTTGAATATATTCATTTTCTTTTGAATTTTAATAAATATTTACAACCCTTGTTGTGATTTAAGATTGAAGACCCACGCAGGCTTCGGCGGTAGTTGGAAGGATCTCTTCGGACGACCTTGTCAGTTATGGGCGGCGGCTGAGGTCAGATCGATGGAGATTGCTAGGATGACCTCGATCGGCGGCGACGTCGCCCAACAGCGGCGGAGCAGGGATGAATTCCGTCCTGGAACAGCTCATGGGCAGCAGCGGCTGATAGCACCGATTCCAACCTGGACGAGCAGACCTGTTGTTGGCTTTGATCTGGACCGGCGAACTGATAAAGAGTACCCAGGTTTGGCTCCGATACCAGTTTATTGCTCCGTATAAATATACAATCACATCGGAAATGGACATTTGACCTAGTTTCCTAACAATGTGTTAGTATTTAGCAACTCCCACCCGGGAAAAAACTTTATTAAACAGATGTATCCAGAATTTTTGTCTCTCTTACTGATTAGATAATGTGAAGAACAGCATACAGATACAGACTATATATAGGGTAAACAACAACAACCCAGTTGAATCCCACTAGAGTAGGGAATAGGAACAATCCTAATCTTATAGGAGCATCTATAGATAACTAAATACAAAAGATACAACTAATCTTAATCAATGTCCTAAGATTAAAGACATTATCTAACACAACTAATGATAAATTACACGAAGAGGGCGTAGTAATAGAACATCCATGTACAATCAGTAACGCGGAGAGTAGTTACATAATAGTTGCAATAGAAAATGTCAAAAGGAAAACTAAAAATAATTCTAATCTTTCTCCCTTGCTTGGCAACTCTGCTTTGCTAGAGCTCATTGTGTTTGCTTCTTTAGCTATACCTGAGAATTATAGAAAATTTTACCAAAACATGAAAAGAAAGAGTTGTTAGGAATTCGTCTTATATAGGGACATTAGGACTTTGTGGACGGATTCGGAGAGAAGGAAACTCACAGTTTGATGGCTTCCATCCCAGAATTGGTTCTTCACGATCAAACAGAAGGTGATAGCCCATCATGAAATTCTCTGGAGAAAAGATTATTGTATAAGAAATTAGCATGAAGTCAGAGGTTTTTAAGACAAAGCTAAACATCCAAATTTCCAGTAGTACGGAGTACGATTTATAAATTACATGGGCGTTGAAGTTGTGGCAATCAACATCAACAATTACTAATTACTAACATATGTAGGTGTCTGTTTGTTTTGAAAAGTTTTAATCAGATTCCAAGTTGATTCTTGAGTTACTTACGCCCAATAGTGTTAACGGAAAGATTATTGTTTTGATGAATGCCCAAGCAGTGGACCAGTTCGTTCGTCTGGATGGAGTACAAAGAATGTTAGTATTTTTATTATAAAAACAGGTGAAAAAAAGTAAGAATTTGGCTTACCTGTGAAAATGCTGTGACGGTGGGAATTCTAACATGATACTCGGCCCCTCCTTTCATCTTTAGTTTCAAAGAAGGAGCCCAATTTGTGGTATCATTTCTGTTTTAAAGAAGTAGAATAAGTAAGTTTTCCATTTTACACAATGTCAATGTAATTAGATGAGAGCACATTTCTCAACTATCTATTCACCTTACACTGTAGCAATATTCAAAAGAATCTTTATTCATAAGAATAACGCGTGGTTCTTTAACACGGGAATTAAACTGCAAAGGTATTGAAAATGCATTAGTTCTCAAATTTATATAGAAATTTACATTCTCAAAAATGTGCAGGCAGCGTTTAACTCACATTTTCTGTTATAAATGCATATGCATGTGCATTTAAATATGTATAGGTGGTACCAGAGTCGACCATAGCTACGAAGTCAACATCGGTTACAACATTTCCCACAGCTATTTGTTGTACCATTATGTTGTAACCCCCGCTGCATTGAGCAAAACAGAAAAATCATTTAAGTTTTAAAACAT
The DNA here is from genome assembly GCA_900332095.2 of Cuscuta campestris. NCBI lineage: Eukaryota > Viridiplantae > Streptophyta > Magnoliopsida > Solanales > Convolvulaceae > Cuscuta > Cuscuta campestris. The sequence goes on along the minus strand of OOIL02002764.1, from coordinate 259,023 downwards.
TATACTCCGTAGTTCTTAAGTCACCAAACAGATTGTTAAATAATATACTTGTCTAGCGTAGTATGTAGAGGTGTTTTCATTTGGTCCTTGGTACCCTTGTCTCCAAATGCTATCCTGCCTCTTCCATCAGAGGCAAAGCATAACGAGAATGCATTGGGCACCAACCCTTTGGATGCTAAAATGCGAGGCACATCCAATGGTAGATCAGACGCTACGCCAAGCCCAAGTAATCCATTGATTGCACCACCATACAAATTAGCACCTGTTTCAACTACTCCACACCTAAGGCGTAAAAAAGAGAATTTGATTGGTCACATCACTCATTAGCATTTATACAAATGAAAGGTTTGACATTCATATTTGTATTTAAAAGTGATACGCACCCGAATATAACTGGTGCGTCAATTGCATGGTGTCCATTGTCATAAGTTTCCAAGCGCAATACATCTGTAACTAGATACCCCTTAGTCATAGTGTCATATGATTCATATGTGACTTCATAGGGGCATGCCGTGCGAGCTTCAGATGTGCATTGCATCTTAGGCCAACACTGCGGACTGTCAGAAGAAACATTTGCGCTTGTGGATGATGACTCAGGTGTGTAAGAATGGAGATTTCTTACCTGTTTCAAGGGTAAAGATATAAAAGATTAAAAGGTTAGCATCTCTATATACTATGTATGTTTTAAGAATATTTTCTCTTTTAGGTACGAGAAACCTTCACGGCACAAACATCATTTTTGGAGAAGGGTATCAAAGAAATTGCAATTCCAAAAGGAGATAGGGTTGAAGTTGAGTAGCATGATGGAGATCACATTCCCGTTTACCACAAAAAGAGTTTTACCCCAATTAAGAAATAGAATTAGAGATACATTATAAACAAGAAGTATATTTAAACAAAAAATTACCTCTCCTGAGTCTGTCTCAAAGTCTTGTGCACAATCCACACAATGACATGGCAGCCAGGATATGACACTCCCAGTGTCAAGTACAACCATAAATGAAACCAGAGGTGTCCCTACACGTATTTGGGCGTAATGCAACCTGAAAAAAAAGTGTGAACAAAATTACTGACAATTGTGTTGTGGCATAGTGCTATAGATTTTTCAGTTATAACAAGCCCCTTGATGCATTAAATTTGGGAGGGGCATTTCACTGTGCATATAACTAGTTAAGGACCCCTTGATTCTAGGACATTTTCCTTGAATACTTAGTCTTTGACAAATGTTCTGTGTGAATGCCTGGGTTTTGATCCTAAAATCTTTGGAATCTGCTAAGTATTTTTCACTATAATGTAATGATTGAAAACAGGGGTACTTAGGTGATGTGATGCTTAGGTGTATGGTGTACAATCTATAGCTAAATCCCATGAGTATAATCAGTTAATCACTAAATAATTTAAAACTGTTTAGAAGATAAATTAATTGTTGCTACTTTCCATCATCTCCGATGGAGCCAAAATTTCACCATTTTTTGGCTTTGGGGTGTGATGGAATAAATCAAAATGGATCTCTAAACTATCTGCGCTTCTTTAATTAATGAAGTAGCAGTTAGTCAAGCAATGCAACTTTCGATGTTGAGCCGGGGGTCTCTTTGGAAACAGCCTCTCTACTTTCAAGTAGGGGCAAGGTCTGCGTACACACACCCTCCCCACCCTCCCCAGACCCTACTCTTGTGGGATTTAACTGGGTTGTTGTTGTTGTTGTTTACTTGCTAGGCTAATTTTGAAATTTGAGTTCAGTTTCTTGAGCTAAAAGAGGAGTGTCATGCCAAATGGTAAATGCACCCTAAAAAACATTACCATTAACATAACTTTTTTAAACATTTAAACAAGACTATTGTTTTAGTATAGAACTTCCTACTTTTTTTAAAAAAATAGAAAATATTATTTTTGGGTTGCATTTTTACCTTCCCAAATTCTGTATCTGTGTGGTGACATCCCCTCCAGCAAATGTCAATGCCGGTAACCGGTGCTCTCCATGGAGACGGTTGCGGTGTTGGTCATGAGCTTTCCATGCGGCGTAGTACTCCACGGTGCCTTGTTTAGGCAACCCTTTGTCGCCTAACACACTGGTGACCTCACTTGAGTACCTGTGAAACACGTTATATTCGTACACTATAGAAGTAGATTGTGATACCACTACAATCAGTGACATCAAAGAAAAGACACTCCACAATGTTGCGGTAGCCATTTATTGTAGGCAGATGAGAAGGGTGGAGTTAAGAAATAGAGAAGAATTACTCTTATGAAGGGGAGAGTGTATAGTGTGGATATAAAGCAGTGAAATATTAGTGTTAGCTAGAGAGAACAAATCAAAAGAACTTAGTGATATTGTATAATGATTTATGCTCTTATTTATATAGTGCTTCTGGTGTTCTCTGCACCACATTTAAGTTTTATTTTGTAAATTGCAACAAGAAAAAACATGACTGTAATTGCTATTAGCTTGAACATATTCAGAAAATATATTCAAAACTTAGCTAATGGGTAATTTTACCAAGATAGACATGTAACTTTGTAGACACATGGTCCATCTTTTAGCTTGAAATAGTAGCCTGGTTTTAACTGGCAATAAAATGGTGGGCTTGGATAGTGTGTTTTCCTACTCAAGAGTTTGTTTGCAGTATGAATTAGGAAGTAGGTTTTGTGCTTAATTACCCACTCAACTGATAGTGCACTGTCCATTTGAAAACTTTGTTCATTAGTGCTAGCAAACATGCACCACGAGGAATAAAGAGTAAATAAATAAACACGAAGTAATTGAAATATATTTTTAAACCTTCTTTTCTTTGTAAATGTGAAAGGAAATGCATATTTGCACTAATCTCTCCCTTTTCTCCAGAACTGGAAAATGCACATGCCTTCCCTCAAAGTTTAAGGCCCCCTTTGGCAAAAACTTTAGGGTTTTTTGAAAAAACTATTTAACTGCAGTGTTTACCTTTAGCGTTTTGGAACGGTTGGGCTATCTAACATTAGTGTTTAGGATTAGCGTATTCAAAATTAAGAGTAATTCTCAAAATGGCACTCAATAATTATGTATTTTCCCAAATTAATCCTCAAGATGATCTAATTACTGAGATGGTATTCGCTAATTGAAAATAATGCCCAATTTTAGTTCCCATGACTAATTGTCGTCCCACGTTAAAATGGCACCAAAGCGGCTTAAAAATTAATACTAATTTTTCAAATTGATCATCTATAATTAGATGTTTTTTCAAGTTAGTCTATATTCGATGTAAAAATCATTTAATATGAAAAAAAGAAGCGAGATTTTTTCCTTTTAATTGATTTACGGTGTTGAGAGAAGCCGGAAGACTATTTTTTATGAGTTTTTATTTTGAAAATTGACTATTGTTTAAATATTTGATTAGAAGTGATCATTTTGGAAAACAACTAGAAGCTTTAATGTCGTTTTGATGGCGGTTAGTTGAGGGGGGCATTATTTTTAATTAACGAGTACCATCTCGGTTATTAGTTTATCTAAGGAATTAATATTTAGTACTCGTACCATTTTGAGAATTTACCGTACTAATTAAAATATATCTAAAATGCTGGAGCTAATTGAAGACGTGGTTCTTAAACTAAATTTAAAAATTAAAATTAAGAATGGAATCAAAATCTAGTTACTCTGTCACCTTACCAAACATTTTTATTAACTTTGTAGTAAGATAGATGGTCTATATTTAACCCAGAAAATAGTACATAGATTCCAATATCTAATAAAAGGATTAAATAGATCTACAAGTACTTAGTTAGGTGAGTGTTTGCACTTTTAAATGGGGAATTACTACAAATGCAATTAATTAGCCACTCAATCAATAGAACAATATTGAGTCAGTTTAATTAATTACATATATGGTCAAGAGTTGAATAAATAGTGCATTTTTTTACTCCCTTTGCCATTTTCTTATTTTCCAAATTTCTTTAGATGTTTATAATTATTGATTACTATGATTAGTTCTTCCATTTTGAGAAAAAGTTAGTTGGTTTGCATCAACTTTTATCCGTACAAAATTTAACCTTATAATTTCACATCTTTTAAAACTCTATATAAAGGGTGGTTTAGGGTGGTCCAAAAATGATTGTTAAATACTTAAGTGTTAAGGGTGTGCCAAAAAATGACTCAGTTTGATTAAATTAAATGATTGTTGTTCTTAAACATGCATTTTTTTATATGTAAATGTAAAACGAAAGTGTAAAGTAAACTAACAAGATAACAATTTTAATGCACTAGTATGCTTAGGGGCTGTTTGTTTCAGTCTCTTAATGGTTCAGATGTCTGAATGATTCAGCACTTAATGGTTCAGACTGTTTGTTTCAGCCTCTTAATGGTTCAGATGTCTGAAGGGTTAAGAGATTTGCCTCTGAATGGTTAAGTATTATACAGAGTCTGAATGGTTAAGAGCTGTTATCTAAATTGATCAGACATTTGCTTCTGAATAGTTAAGCAATATACTAGCTCTTAATGGTTCAGACCTCTTACTGGTTCAGCACTTAATGATTCAGACCTCTTACTGGTTCAGCACTTACCCATTCAGAAGTTGCCAAACAGCCCCTTAGTATGGATTTTATGTTGGGCTTTATATACTCTTTCCCTTCCAAAATATCATCCTAGTTTGACCTTTGGTTTTACTTGTATGAAAAAAATGTTTAGTTATAATGTAAATTTACTCTAATTAGGTCCATTTTAAGATTTTTTTTGATATATCATATTTCTATACGTAGAAATATTTATCTATTTAAAATTATACTTCTCTGTCCCATAAATTCATTTTCTTTTATTTGGTGTCACATAAAGTCCTTTTTGTTATTAAAGAACTACTTTTAATCCTATTAATTTTTATCATACCTATTACATCATGCTCTTTTATTAATAATTTACGTCTTATATCTTACTTATATTCATCACATCAAGAATATTTTTGAAAAGTTGAAACAATCTCCCTTACATTTTCTAAAAATCAAAACGAGAACATTTGACGAGGTAAGTATTTACCTTACATTTTCTAAAAATCAAAACAAGAACATTTGACGAGGTAAGTATTTAACATGTGGGTGGAATAACCACAAAAATCAAAGCAGGGCGATAGCTTTGTGATGAATTGAGTATAATCTTACCACGGCACGCACAAGTGGAGGCATTCATATTTTGAGGTTCTTATGACATGCTTTATTTAATTTTTTTCAATGAAAATAATGCACTATTATTTTAAAAAAAAAACATTTTCTAAGTGAAATATTCTTTTCTTTTCGTTTCTTTTGGTTTCTTTTCATAAAAATGTTCTACATTTCTCCCGAAAATCCAAAATTTGGCTAAACAAGAAAACGAGGCTCATGTTTAGATAAAATTTTATTTTTACATAAGTAGTTTTTGGATGCCCCCTCTTCACCAGAAAATTGGCACCAATACCTCATCAGTTTTCAAAACATATTTCTTAAGTCGTGGTATCGAAACGATGCACCCAGACCCCTTTGATCATTTTCCATTGAAGAGAAGGCATTGGTAACTATATTTTAAACCATAGAGAGTATTCGTGCTCATTTCTTATTTTTTTGTTTATTGTTTGGTTTTTTTTCTTGTTTTAATTCTTTTTTATCTATTTGTTTCCTTTTTCTAGAAAAGTTGTTTTGAATTTATTTTCAATTTTTATAATATTTTAAAAATTCAAAATTATTTGTGTTTTAAATAAAAATAAAAATAAATAACATATGCTCAATCTATCTCAAATTAAAAAATTTCAATTTTTGTTTTCTAGAATAAAAAATAAAAATATGGAAAAACGAAATGAAAAAAATTGAAACGTGCAAAAAAATCTTATACAGAAAAAGCCTTTCGAATTGGAATGTCCAAAAAAGGTATTCATTTTTATTTTTTTGTTTTGTTTAATGTTTTATTTCTCATTTTTTTAAGTTGTCAAAAATGTTTTTACTTGAGATGTACAAATGCAATAAATAAAAAACAAAAATTGTTAACTTGAGATGTCCAAAAAATAAAAAACAAAAATTGTCCAAAAAATAAAAGCAAATGTTTTTACTTGAGATGTCCAAAAAATAAAAAACAAAAATTGTTAACTTGAGATGTACAGATGCAATATACTCGTAAGTTAATTTTATTTTCCAACAAAATAATTTTTAAATTTTAAGAACATTATAAAAAGATTTAAAAAGAAATTTAGAAAAACTTGATTAGTAAAATAAAAAATAAAGGAAAACAAAAAATAAATGAAAAAAAGAAATGAACAGCAGTGCTCGCTATGTTTTGAAAAATATGCACCAAAGCCTCCTTCGCTAGAAAAATGATTGGAAAATAATCAGAGGGGATATGGGTGCAACGTTTCTAAATCACGGGGGTATTAATGCTATTTAGCCGGTTTTAATTTATCTTTAAAATGACCCATTTGGAAGTTAGATGTATCGTTTAAAGAGTTGGCCAAAATTATCTTTGGTATGGTTTAATTTTAGGTCAAAATGATTTTAGTCCAATCTTGAATCTACATATTTTTGAAACTTCAAATGCTTCAAGACTTTAGCACAATTGTTACCCTTCGGCAAAGTGCTAGGGAGGTTGGTTAGAGTTTATGGGGTGAGTTAGGGGTAGGACCGAGTCTTAAGCCCAACAATGCACAACAAGATTTTAGATTGGACCATGCCAGAAACATATCATGGGCGACAATCATAAATAATTTTATATATAGAGACGATAATCATATGTGTTCTCAGCCAATTATTGTGTGTATGTATAAATTATCTGCAATTGTCTATCATTGGGACTCCCATGGTGGATTTCTAGCATTATTTGTCAGGATTATATGAGAAATGATATTTATACTTTTCTTTTACTAATGGCACTCCAAAATACAGTACATTATTCATGTGATATAGTGAATAGTGCCATTTAAGGTGTCAATTTACAAAATTAGAGTGCAAGTATCATTTTTTGTTTTACATTATGACATCCAAACAACAACAATAATAACACCATTATTCCAGTATCCCAAAGACTCACCTATTGCGGGATAAAGAAGACTTGATGTACACAACCTGATCTATATGTTTATTATATACTCCCTCCGTCCCATTTTGTAACGCATGTTTCGGTTTATGATGTTTGATTGAAATTATTTTCAAATCATTTTATATGACAAATGGCATATAGCTAAAATATAAAAATTACATATTACAATACTACATCAAAAGATCTACAAAACTAGTAGTTGCAATAATACTTTATTTTATCAATTTGCTAACGAAAATTGAGAAAGAAAGTGAATGAAGTTTGAGTCTGTGAATAGTGAACAAGCATTATTATTTGGGACGGAGGGAGTAGAACAATTATTTCTAGATGACCAATGAGAATTGTCGAAAGTTACACTGATTAATTGTTACTTCACTCTTGAAAAAAGTAGAAACTTTCTAGAGAGTTATTTTGCTTTCTTCCATCATACTCAAAGCCAAAAAAAATAGTGAACCTTTGCCTCCATCAAAATTCAAAGGAAAAATTACCCAAAATCATCCCAACTTTACCCGGTCTTTCAAAAATAATCTTACCTTTTACTGTGATGCATAATAATCCCAACTTTACGGAAATTTGCCAGTTTTGGGTCGCCGTTAAGTTTCTAACGGAGGGTTAACGGAAATGCCCGTTTTAGGCAACAAAATGAAAGTTGGGATTATTTTTGATGAATTTTCATTTTTTTTATTTTTTTTAAATTTTTCGTTTAATTTTTTTAATTACTTTCTACCTCCATCATCATTTCTTTTTCTTTTTTTAAAGATTAGTCTTAGTTTAAAAAATAAAAATAATAGATATAAAAATGAAAAAAATGAGATATGTAACTAAAATGATACAAAAATAATAAAATAAATAAGGTAATCAATGGAAACTAACTTGAAATTGGTAAAAGTAAAATAAAAATATACGGGTGGGTTTTAATATTTTACGCATTATACAAAGTATTAACATATCACTTCTTATTTTTTAGAAAAAATTATCTAAAATAATTCCAACTTTACCGGACGGCTTGTTCTTTTAAAAAATAAGTAGTACATTAAGACTCCGTATAATGTGTAAAATATTAAAACCCACCACTCCGTATATATTTATTTTATTTCTTACCAGTTTCTATTTGATTTCTATTGATTACATTATTTATTTGATTAATTTTGTGTGGTTTTAGTTATTTTTCTCATTTTCATTATTTTTTATATCTATTTTTTTCTAAGGTAAGAATAATCTTTAAAAAAGAAAAAGAAATGGAGGTTGAAAGTAATTCAAAAAATTTAAATAAAAATTTCAAAAAAAATTAAAAAACAAAAATTCATCAAAAATAATCCCAACTTTCATTTTGTTGTCTAAAACGGGCATTTTCGTTAACCCTCCGTTAGAAATTTAACGGCGACCCAAAACTGGCAAATTTCAATAAAGTTGGGATTATTATGCATCACAGTGAAAGGTGTGATTATTTTTGAAAGACCGGGTAAAGTTGGGATTATTTTGGGTAATTTTTCCAAATTCAAAAGATAGTGTACAAAAATCACAAGATTCTTTAAAAGCAGAAAAAAGAACCATGGCTTTGTGAATTACCCAAACATTACCTCTCTACATTTCTTACACAGAACATAAAAATAGGACAAAATGTCAAAAAAATGCCACATTAAACAATACTGTAATTTACAACAGATGTGAGTTGACAGTACAACAATGGCAGTTTAACTTCAGCCACCACAAATAGTACTCTACAAATTAGTAATCTTTCACCTATTCACAAAACATCATGATCATCTTTACCAGAGGTTGAAAACTTCTTCATCTTGGAAGAAGCAGGGAGAGCAAGACCAAGCTCTTTGCATTGCTCTTCGTTTGGCTTTGAGTTCAAAAACCCAGTCCCAACGTAGTGCACAAATGCCGATGCATCTTCAAGATTCTCTTTCAGATTCATTGATGCTGAAAGACTGAGCTTTGAGCTCTTCTTTGCAAATTGTTTCTTGTTGTTATTGTTGTTGTTACTGGGTGATGACTTGTCCAGCTCCGCTGCTTTCAAAAACCGGTGCGTTGCCGATTCCCACGACAGCTCGTGCCTTTGGTCATCAGTCAACGGGGCAGGCTGCTCGGTCAATGCCCGGAGAGTGGCGGTGACGAAGCCGGTGCCACTGTCGTACGTGCGGCAATTGGGAAACTGCTTGAAGAACTCGTTCGACGGGTGGTTGGCGCATATTACTATTTTTCCCATTGCTAAGGCTTCGGCTGTAGTCGTGCAGACCACGTCTGTGGTGCTTGGATTCACAAGGACTTTGTACCTGAAATAAGCAAAAGGAAATATTCAGAGACTTGATCTATTGAGTTTGAGCCAACTTATATTTTCCCATAAAAAAAACCCATCTTTTCAATTTCCCCTGTGGGATTTTACTGGTTTCACTAGAAAAGCAGAAGCTACAAAGAGAAGAACAAGGCACTTACTCATGGAAGATAGGATCGGCATGGTCCTGTCCGGGATGAACCCTGACTGTCAATTCCAGTTTCCTGGCAGCTTCCTGAATCTGGGCAGAATCCTCGCCGCTGCCATACAAATCAATTTCAAGCCCTTTAAGCTCCTTTTGATGGCTGCGCAGAAGTTTGAGCAGCTCCTTGTAGCCTTTGCTCCACAACATCTTTCCAATGTAGTATGCGCCTTTGGTGAATACTTCCTTCCCCCTCTGCAATGGTTCTTCTTCCTTTTTCTTCTTCATGCCAATGTCAAGAAACTTTGGGTTCACTCCGTGGACATTGCAGATGACTGATCTGGGAAGATCTTGCGTCGCACCGGACAACCTGATAACCTGCCACACAAATGAATCCCTTGATTTACTAAACAACTCTTCAAGAAATATTTTTTCTTCTAATGGTTTACAAGTATGTTTGTGGAGTTGTCCTTTTGACACCACTACTAGCTTACTTAGTTTTGATGAAGAGTCATTGGGGGAAAAGCAGAGAAAAAACATACCCTGTGGCAATATATGTTGACAACCCAAACATTTATATATTTCACGATCAAAGCTTCCAAACCGTTGCGCTCCCTCTTAACATACTCTGGATAATTGGTGTGAACAATTCCTATCACCAGCCTAAATTTCTCCTTCCATCTCCTTCCGTGATGATACCAGGTAAGGTGCTCAGGTTCCTCAAGGACAGCAATTTCTGCTTCCTCATCCGGGATGACAACCGTGATATCCCCCAAAGCAAGAATGCTCCTTTTCTCTAGGGAGAACTAAAAAACATGTGTTACTGCAAACAATTGCATCTAGGGTCCAACAAAAACAACCTCTTTGTTTTTATACTGGGTACTCTCTCCGTTTCAAAAACAGTTCCACCTTCATTTTTTGCACATCCCACAAACCACTTCAACCCCACCTAAAGTGTCAAAAATACCCCCAAAAACACTTCTTTATTGTGGATAGAAGTTGTTTTGGAGGTATTTAGATATTTTATTTGAGGTAAAATTGTTTTGTGGGAAGCACAAAAAATGAAGGTGCAGCTTTTTTCAAAACGGGGGGAGTACTAAAATGTACTATAAATATATATCCCCCTAAGGAAACTTTACCCAAACTACATTCATAGGAAGAAAAATCTTAAATTTACCTTTCCCGGATAAAAGCGCACGCTAAGGCTTGATTTGAAGCCAGTCCTCTCTTCAACCCATCGAAGAACGTAGTGTTCTTGCTCAGAAGGTGTGCTAAAGGTGATATTGTCAGGGAACAAGTGTTGTTGATCTTTAACAGACACCCAAGGGACAACCAAAGTGACATTCCTCTCCCCATCTTTAGCAAGGTAGGCGGCACGGAACAAAGGGTTTACTGCAGTCCCAGTCAGCCATGGAATGCTCGCGGTAGTGAATATCGCAATGTGCTGTTTCTTTTCCATTTACCATCAAAGTCAAAATCCTTGAGGCTTCTTCCTTTCCTGCATTGCCACTTGATCCACACATAAACACACACTTTCTTCAGCCAAAAAAGAAACTTCATATATGACATATTGCAACCTCCACCAACTTCTTTAAGCAACTAATAAAAAAAAGGCAGAACAACAGCAATAAACTTAACCAAAATTTAATTTTGAAGGTTAGAGGGGGGCTTGTCATACATTGATTTCATTTTCAAGATCAAATCTTTACAAATGGGCCGCTAAATGTGTTATGAGATCATAATGATTGGGGTGAATCAATTATCACCCAAAGAACATATCTGCAAGTAAACCCTGAAAAACTTTCACCTACCTTAACATTATTCATTTCAAGAATAAAAGCATCAAAATTGAATTGAACCCAATAGGAAAAGACTCGAATTTCACGAGCAAATACAAATTTTGGTTTTTGATTTTAATTACTTACATCCAGTTTTGCAAAATCCCAAAGTTCGTTAATAAGATCTACGGGAATAAAGCATGTAATCATATTGTTTTTAAAAAAATAAAAAAATCAAAGCATAGATTATATCGAACGAGGAAGAGATGAGAAGGAAATGTGCATGAAACATATTCAATCTTTCTGCGTGAAATTGGAACTTACACGGACAAACAAAGAATTAGAGGTTGAAACTAGAAACCTTGCCGGGACTTTCTGGCAGGAACAAATTGGGAGGAAATAGGAAATAATAAAGTAGAAAATGAACAATTATTAAAATACATTATTTTACTCAATGGGCTTTAAAAGAGATGATCCATTGGGCTTGGTGGTCAGTGGGCTTTAAAAAATGTATTCTTTCATTTTAGTAGGCCGAACTTAAACTTAAAATACTGAATGCTTAAAAGACAAATTGTAATTAAATGAATATTTCAGAATGAACGTTATATTGTTTAAGAATGAACTCTACATTATTTCAAAATTAACATTACGTTATTTTAGTACAACAGGATGTACCTTCATCAAACCCTTCTTGTTTACCATTTAAGAGTGTTTGATAACTTATGTTTTTTGTACTAGTGATTTCATAAAATAAAATGTTCTTGTCACAACTTATTTTATACAACTTTTGATATAATTTTTAAATAAAATTATTTTAAAAAGATAGTGTTTTGCACGGAAAAACAAATAAGTGTAGCTCTTAATGTTTAACCTACATGTATGATTACATGTAGGTTAAAAACAATATGATTACATGCTTTATTCCCGTAGATCTTAATGTTTAGGACTAAAACATGTTTAACCTACCAAAATAGTGTAGCTCTTAATGTTTTTATACTTAAAAAAGAAGGGAAAAGACCAAAGTATGAGTAAAAACATTGAAAATATATCAAAATTATATTTAATAATTATGTAAATTTAGAAAAATTAGGTTTATTTTAAAATATATAGTTTTGAAATATCAAATTTTTATAATATTAAATTATTTTAAACTATATTTAGTTCGTAGTCAAAACATGCTACAATTTGACCAAAAAAATCAAATGGTAGCAATTTTTTTAGGGACGGAGAGAGTAATATAGTCGATACTTTTATTTAAGTACTTTCCTGTTAAAAACTTGAATTGAACAAATAAATTGGTTAATAATATTGTCCAAAGAAATAAAAATGCGTGATCACCACATCCATATCAATTACCCATATATAAAAGCATCTTTAATTTCCATATACATTGCTTCCTAATTACCATTTATGCCCTTCACTTGAAAACATATGTTAATATTTGATTGATTTGTTGAAAAGTAATAAAATAAAATAATTTCTTTTATATATTTGTATGGAATATGCATGCATGTGACCGGCCAGTTGAGGACCACTCCTAGGGTGAAGCACCTGGATATGATGTTACGTTCTAAATCAAATTTAAGTAGATTTTTTAGTGCATTCTTCATCACATCATTTTTTGTATTTAAGTTTTTAGTGCATTTTTCATCATTTTTTAGTGCATTCGATCTCCACCTTTCAGTTAAATTGGAAATTGGAAACCCATAAGTAGTTCAGGCTCTGGGGAGTACTTCGTTTGAGTGGTGACATTTGGCGTCAAATGTTTTGTGACATTTTGGTTAGCATTTTTTTAAAGTTTATTATTACTTCATTTCTTATAGTTGTGCGTGGTGTTGGAATGGACTCAGGCTCTGGGGAATCGCACAGTCCAAAACCCCGGTTTTGAAATGGAGGCCATGTTGATCATCACAAGATCAATAATAATGTAGTATGTGCTATATTATCTCTCTGGTTCCCTTCACCCGATGATCGTACGATGCTCTGTTCGTAAAATTGACGGTTCCTACCCTTCATAACTCCCCCTCCCGGTAAACCCCGCCCCCCACCTCCAACCCTGCCACTGCCCCACAAATTCATTCTTCTTTCTACTCATTAAATATTTGAGTTAAGTGCACCGTTTACCCTCGTACTCTTTAGAAATTGTATGTTTTACCCCTGAACTTTAAAAAGTGCACCGATTACCCTCGAACTCTTCGAAAATTGCACGATTTACCCTTGCACACTAAAAAATGCACCAAATACCCTTGAACAAATTAAAACGTTGCATCGTTGGTCCTAAACTATTAGATAGGGAGTGTGTTGCTTCCACGCACAAGAATTCCGAATATGATTCATCTGGCCCTTGTGAATTTTCCAAAGTATCTTTACCCAAAATTGTCGTCTTTATTTAAATGTTCAGGAGTAAACAGTACAATTTTCGAAGAGTTCAAGGGTATTTGGTGCAATTTTTATTATTCAGGGATAAACCGTGCAATTTCTGAACAATTCAGGGGTATTTGGTGCACTTTTTAATGTTCGGGGGTAAACCATGCAATTTTCAAAGAATTCGGGGGTAAACGATACACTTAACTCTTAAATATTTACTTATTTCTCTACTACGTAATAATTCTTATCTTATCTATCACATCATATGTTTTAACAGAAATCTATATAGATAATATATCCATCACATATATTTTTTGAAAATCAACATAAAAATATTTGTCTCATAAGTTCTCCAAAAATCAAAATGAGAAAGTCTTTAAGAACATATGGAGTATCAAAAAAAAATTGTTTGGTAAACATCAATACATACACTCTATCTTGGACAAATTAATTTCAACTACACAATCTTACCTTTACAAAACTAAACACATACCTAATTAACATTATTGAGACATGCATTTTTTTTTAAATGTGAAAGGAACATGTAATAAAGGCAAACCTTACAAATATGATTCACTTAAAAAACATAAACAAAAGGAAATTGAATACCAACTAACGCACATGGACTAATAATGTGCTCGCTGTTTTTGGTAACAATGGTGAATATGTAGTGAGTTTTGTGTTGGGCACATTTATAAACACAATGATATATAAACGAGTAGCGTTCTTGGTTAAAGCTAAAGTATGGGAAGCAGTGATATTTTGGGTACTAATATACTTTGGGAAGGTAGGGTTTCTTTTAACATGGGATGGGGTCAATTTTTGGACCATCTCAAACTCATTTAACTTGAGCATTTTTTTGGAAGTCCCAATTAAATTTGTGCACTTCAATTCCTTCCTCCCAAACTCATCCCTATATACCTTTTGGAAGTCCCTTTTAAATTTATACAATTCCCCTCTATGAAGAATTGTTGAGAAATGATGATGTGGAAAAGAAGAAAATGAGGAGAATAATTAAAATAGAGGGAGGAAAGGAAAAAGAAAGAAAGAAAGAAAGAAAGAAAGAAAGAAAAGAACAAAAGAAAAGAGGAAAAAAAGAGAAACGAAAAAAAATAAAAATAAAAAATAGGTTAATTTTTTTATAATGGTAAGATTTTAAAACTATTATTTTCTTTATTAATATTTTTAAAATAAAAAAATACTCCATAAATTTAGATTACTTATTTTAAAATAACTTTTTTTGATTTGGTATGATAAATATTGTGTAGATAAAATAGACTTATTATAAAATATCAAATGATTTATTTCTTTCAAAGAATTAAATAAATTTATGACTTGTGGGTCTACCATTAAAAAGAAGGGAAACTGTGATGATTTATTAAAGTGGTGGGAGAAAAGTTAAAAAAAAAAGTGAAATGACCATAAAAAAAGAAAAAAAATGAGAAAGTGAGAGGAACGATTAAAGATACTCTTATATTGCATCATTTCTCTCTTTCACATATGTGTGCAATATCATATTTCACTAATTTCATACGTAGTACTTTTCTTAGTGAGGGTGCATATATGCCAATTCGCTAGTTTATCACAATCTTTTTTTAAAATAATTAACTTAAGCTAATAATATACTCCCTCCGTCCCAAAAAGAATGGAACGGTTTGACTTTTTGGGAAATTAAGGGATGGATATTTTAGTATTGACTTTCCAAAAATACCCTTGATGTGATGGGTAAAAGTAGGATGTGATGGGTAAATTATTAGAAAAAAGGTATGATATGATAGGTAGGGTATGAAAAAGTAAGGGGTAAAAGTGGTTTTTTAATACTCCGTAGAAATGTAACGGACTTTACGGGACGCAGTTTTTTCTAAACGTAACAAACTTTTTGGGACGGAGGGAGTAAATTATTATGAAAACAATTTTTTAAATCATTAACTTTAGTAAATAATAATAACAATGAAAATCTAAATTTATTTTTAAGTAATTAACATAAAGAAATACTAGAGTAGTGCATACATACATACATATATACATATATATATATATATACACACACACACACTCCGTATATATAATCTTTTTTGAAGTAAATAAGTATAGAAATGAAATGAATTAAACTTATAGTATTTCCCTCCCCCATCCAGTATAAATAGTACCCCCCCCCCCCTTACTTAATTAACTAGTATTTAACCCGTGCACGGGTTGAACGCGTGTTATTTTAACTTTGTTAAATTTTTTGTTTTAGTACATTATTAAAATATAGCTAAGTATAATATACAATGTTAGAAATTTAATGAATGATATGACATAAACAAAGTATGCTAACTACTACCTCCGTCCCATTTTATAACGCCTGTTTCGGTTTACGATGTTTGACTGAAATTATTTTCAAACCATTTTATATGACAAATGGTATAGAATTAAAAAATAAAAATTATATATTAAAAAACTACATCAAAAGATCTGCAAAACTAGTAGTGACAAGAATATTTTATTTTATCAAATTGCTAACGAAAATAGAGAAAGAAAGTGAATGAAGTTTGACCCTGTGAATAGTAAACAGGCATTATAATTTGGGACGGAGGGAGTAACATTCATGTATATAAACATTAAAAAGAACGTATAGATGTATTAATTACATCCAATTTTTTAAAAAAACACCAGGTTAAACCACATTTTTGGTGCAATTGCAAGGGTCAAATTATATACATAAATATGTAATACTCCTATAAGAATATAGAATAAAAAATCAAATTAGACATAAACCCCACAGTTTCTTCGTCTATGAAATATCTCCTATAATTTGTAATTACACATATAGTAGTTCCTTTGTCTATCAGTCTATGGATATTTAATACTTTGTTCATTAATTTTTTTCTCATTATCATTTTTGGGTTGTCCAAATTTTTTTTGTTTCTTATTTTAGCAAATAACTATTGATGAATGTGTCAATAAGCTCTTACTTTTTTTACAATCACTTTATTCCATCACATCAAGGGCAACTCATGAAAAGTCTTTATAATTTTTAACTTTTCTTAAGCTTCGTGTTAAGTCAAATCAGAAAAGAAATTTTTAGACAGGGAGTATAAATGTAGCTTTCAAGAAAACGTATTTATTTTTAGATTCTTTTGATAACATATTATGAGCTTTTTGCCTTGGCCTGGCAATGGGAAGCCCTCTCCCCAAGGTTCCTTACTCAGGTTCGAATTTTTGTTGTACATTATTAGATAAAGAAAATACGAACAAATACTACATTGTATTTAAATTAATAGCACTCAAAGAATGAATTATGTATAGAACGCATTACAAAAAGTTAACTAAAATTAGAAAGTGAAATCCTTTCTAGTATATCTTGAAATGTAATTGAAGATTTTTTTTTGTGATAGAGAGTATTCCCTAATATTACATAATTCTTTCTAGATTAATTAAATTTCATTATTAAAACAATAAGAATAAAAATATACTTCCTCTGTTCCTTTAAGTCTTTTTCATTTTGACTTTTAGAAAAATTAAGATAGGATTATTTTTGTGTTACTTTTCAAGAATACTTTTGATGTGATATCTAAAAAAGGATGTGATGGGTAGATTATTAGTAAAAAATTTAATGCGATAGGTGAAGTAAAAATTAATAGTGGGTAAAGTGATTTTTCAAATAGAAATTGGAAAAAATTTATGCGACAAAGAAAAAAGAAAGGAAAAAGAGATAATGGGAAGGATGGAGTACAAATATAGACATAAACATAATTAGAATTGTTCCTAGTTCCATATTCCCGTCTAATAACAATTAAAGTATTTAACAATATAGCTACTTCTTACCCTTCAAAAAAAGCTACTCCTTATGTGTTAGGAAATAGGAAGTACTCATACTTCATGCAAAGTTTGTTGCAAGCTTGAATATATGATGAGGGGGATGGGCAGTAGCCTTTTAATGTCAAGCACTAAGGGCACTATAGACTTAGATGAAGGGGCAATTGATTTAAAAAGAATGACGGATGAAGCTTCATGGGATGCCTCCTCTTCCATGCTTCAAGTAAATTGATCTAAACAAAGCCTGCAGTGGTTTTAAGATGAAGTCACAAATTTGATGATTTTAATGAATAAAAAATTGATATGAATATGTGTGTGTGTGTGTGTGTGACTATAAATGGAAAGAAGATAGCTTTGAAATCTTAATTATGAAAAAATGAAGAAATTGATGCTCAAATTCGGAAATGTTGTACCCGCGGGGTCAATGCCAAGAAAGATGATCGACAATTGCTTGACTCCTACAAAGACAACCTCCACCCTCTCCCTCTTTTTCAAGCTGCAACGTTCCTGGATCGTTTGAGTACTCTTTGGCCCTATGTTTGTTCTCAATCCAATATGCGCTCAAGTGAAGCCAGCGTTGACAGGCATGCTCGACTTTTTGTTTGTCTCCTAGGGATGTGCTTCATGCTTCTATCCATCTTGCTAAGTGCGTGAAATAGTTGAAGTTGGGGGCTTGTGGTTTCCAATTGTCACCAACCATCCAGCTAGCCTGCGTCGTATTGCTCGGGAGATGATTGGGCTGGAATAATTGCTGCTTTTTTGTGCTAAAAGTAAACGAAAGGGTCGTAAAGCAGCTTCTGATTGAAAAACATAAATTGCTTGTGATTTCAAGTGTATCAATTTAATACCAGCACAACAATATTGCCAGAATGACCAGCATTCATAAGCTACATAAATAATAAGAAAAATGCAAAACTATGCTTGGACATGCGTTTAATATACTCTGCAAGTAAGGCAACTCTATAGTTGATGATCTGATCTTTCTTTCTACCAAGAGTAATATGAAGCCAAATTTGTTGACACCAAAACAATAATAAAAGGTTACTCTTTTTGTTGGAGGCTCAAAATAATAGATAAAAAATCAATAATTAAATAAACATGCATATGCATATTCAAGCAAAATCTCAACTAATAAGAAAATACTCAAACTCCAAATCCATCGACACTTAAATGATATAATAAAAGAAAAATAATAAATAGATTAAACACCTAGACAATGACAATTGGCTTCATGAAATTTATAAAAAAAATATACAAACACACAAACAACACAATCAAAGAGTAAAACACATTATAAGATCGTAAATTATGCAAATTCTTTTTTGCATTCTGTTCGGAGTCCAATGTAGAAAAAAAAACCTGATGTTGAAACTCTATATAAGAAAATCAGACCATGGATAAGTAAAGTAATGAAAAAACAAAAGATAACCTCAAAGGAATTTCATCATGAACCATTTGAAGAAGAGTTTCCAAATTCAAAGTTTCAATAAGAATGAGCAGCAACTGTACCTAAATATGACTGTTCCTTACTTTTAGGGTTGGGTGGAAGTTGACATATTCCTTGCCCTGTAATTCTTGGATGCCGCGCGAGGTGGATAGTTGTAGTCTTGCTACGTCGTCTATTTCTCCGTGTACCTGAAATGTGAAGGAAATAATGTCTAGTATCACCCTTTGTGAATGGGAAGATAAACATAATTTTGAGTAGCTGGTGTCCAGAAGAAGCTATGTTCAAAATTCTAAAAATAACCCTGATCTTTGGGCGGGAAAATGAGCCCGAGTTCTTTTCTCTTTGAATATAGCTATATTTCATACCATGGCTAAAATATTACCAAATATTTGAATATTTATTTAATAACATCTTTGGTGAGAGAAAGGTCGAGAAATGTTGATGAGGGAGAATAATTTTCTTGAAAATGTAAATACAAATTTATGAAGGCAAATGATAACTATCAATGTTTTAGGACTAATTGTTAAAACAATCTCTAATCTATAATGTTGCTTGCTAATATAACGAAATCCCATGTCAATAAAATGAGAACACTCTACCTTCAAGCTTATTTCAGACGCCGTTGACTCATTGTTAATCACAAAACCGAACCCAAAGTGCCTCACACAGGAAACTTTTTATGAAATACTTCGGGTATTTCTTATTTGCTTCCTCTTCACTAACATATATGCATAGTGATAGCAAACTAACACCTCTATACATTTGAAACTAACATATTAAATAAGAAAAATTGAATTTTCATCAATAGTCGATACCTTGGCAAATTCATATATAAGTTCATCCATGTCTAGAGTTTTACCCTTTTGGATGTTGACGGTAGTAAAATCGTCAGGAGCACACCGAAGCTCATCCAGGTATTGGAACATCAAATAAAGATTCCACCTTTGAAATGTTTTTCCACCCAGAGAACAGTAGGGAGAAAACAGTTTATGGTCTAACCCTATACACTAAATCCCAACAAATACATGTAACTAACTTGCAAGACACAAAGTTTCAATACAAAACTAATCCCTTAGTATAGTGCGATTAACGATATGAAAAATAGTGAAGCAAATAAGAAATAAATTCAGTACCAATCATCATCTTCATAAGACACATGGTTTTTCCTTTTATAAATCTTAGATATATGTTTGGACATGGTTTTATTCTTATCTTGTTTCAAATCAACTTAGATGAAATCAGGTTAGTCTAAGAACAATATATGGAAAGCAACCTAGTAAAAATGTGGGAAAAAATAATGATAACACAGAATGATGTTTTAATCAAAACATGTAGAACCTTAATAAATATATAAAGAAGAACCTTTATGCTTCCCCAAAATAATGATATATGTGTTTAATGTTACCTCTAGAAGAAAACCAAAATGAACATAAAAAAATACCTCAAGAATCCTGGTAGAGGGAAACATCCTTGCAAGAATACGTGTTACCCACTCACGAATAGGGCCAAATATTTGGCTAAAAATGCTACAAAAAAATTGTAGGAGAAGATTATAAAACCAAGTCGATAGAATATGGAATACATATAGGCAAATAAGGAAGTTCCATAACATTAAATTATGAAAAGTACTGATGAAATCATCAAACCCTAAAACATAAGACAATAGGTTAGAGATTCATACATGGTTTTTCTCTGTAATGCAATCTTTTTTTGGCATATCACAAAATGTAGCATAAGACAATGAAGAAAAGGAGCTCTGTAACGACCACATAGCCTCTCTGTTTTAGTCTCACTTGTCCCATGTCCTCGTCATGGCCGTCTTCCACCATCGCTAAACCTAGAGTTTTAAAACTTGGAAACCCCAAGTACCAAAAATTTTATAAGCATTCTTTGTTTACAATTAAATACCCAAATTTTAGGCGGCCCCCCATCTTTACTCCGAAACTACCATTTCAACTTGAAAATAAATTCTCAAATATTAGTAACTATGTTAAGAAATTTCATAAAAAAATAAGTAAACTATATTTACTCACTTTAGAATGCAATCTAAAAAGAAACTTTCGTTGTCCATCGCGAAGTTCTAAAGATCTTATAAATAAACAAACTAATCGAATAGAAAGAAAGTGTAACTTATTCTTTGAATGCAACATCTACTTTGCGTTGCCCCACCCATCATCTATGAGGGAAGATAGGATTGAAATTCTAGCCTAGCCATGTTGTCTTCGCCTCTGCCAGTAGCTGCACCATCATTAGACAAAATTAAAACTCAATGGGTCGGGTTAAGCCCCTGCAATGAAAGGAATCGCTAGCGCAAGAACCCTAGACCTTGTGTATGTTCCTATTATTCAGTTTTAAATGTTAAAACAAAACCTTATTTTGTCTGGTTCAAAATAGGAGTTGCTTAAAATAAACAAAAGAGAGATTTAGAAGAAGTTTACGGTTGACTCAAGCGAATGACAAACAAAGAGAGCACGGCTCACATACGACATTTCTTTGGGCATTGTCCCTTACGCTACGTTAAAGCAACGGTCAACAGAGAGGATGAATTGAGAGTTTAAAAATCCCAATTTCGAGAACTGGAATTGGAATTTAAAAAGAGACATTGATTCAATGGATAATAATAAATAAACGAACATATTGAGGATGAGAAATTGAGAACATACTTGCAGCAGATAGTTTTCTCATCAGTGTTGTACTTCCTAGCCAATGCCATACTTTTAGTACATAAACAATAAAAAACTCAACCGAGAATAAAGTGGAAAAGGAGTTCTCATACCTCCCCTAAATGGAGCCAATCCAGTGTCAGGTCCTAGCATAATAATTGGAATTGATGGATTAGTTGGTAACTTGAAGCACAGAGGACAAAAGAATATTGGAGCTGAACAACACTCAGATCTTCTCTCTGATGGAATCGCATTCTAATTCATTTACACATAAGAACTTAAGTATTGAACAGAAGAGTCAAGGACAAACTTGGAATCAAGTATACCAAGTAAAATGAGGGGAAATTATTTTAAACCTGACCTCACCTTAAATCTTTTTTTACCGGTCACTGGCGGTTGTGATTTTTTGCAGAAATTTCCCAAATCTTTCTCTATCCTCAGAGCAAACAGATTGAGCTGAAGCTTGAAAATAAACATTACAAAAAGGAAAATAAAGACAAAGTGGAGAGCCCCCTTCACACCTCATTGCCTCATAATCAATCAATCATAACATTTAGACAAAGTCGAGTAATTATCCTGGTCTTGAACCCATTGTATAATGTCATTTCAAATCTCTTTTTTTTGTCCTAAATTACAAATACATTTGAACTTCTTAACAACAACAACAACAACACTAATAATAATAATAGAACTGCTTGTAAAATGTTTATCTTAAGACAAATCAACATTTAAGATTTAATAATTCAGGATGGGGTGAAGTGAAGGAATTGCGGCGGAATTCCTCTTTGACACATAGGCTCATACACCTAGCCAAGCCCTAGGTCTTATGGCACGTGTTAGTCCCACTACTAAAAAACAAAATCATGGGTCTCCTTAGCATTTCTATTTAAAACATCCTCTAAGATACTTTCAGAAAGATTAGTTCAGGTCAAAAAACTGTTTGCTATTCGTGAAAATATCAAAAATTGAAACCTTACCGGAAATGTTGAAGTAGCTGCTCGCAATGACTCTTATATGGATAGGGAGGACTTGTTTGGTCCTGTAGTTTGATAAATAAAAGAGGAGCAGTGACTAAAATAAGAAGAAAAATGCTTTATACTTGAAAAGGTATACCATTAGTTGAGTCAATTTACAGTGAGGATACACCTAATACTAAGTGTATTCCACAGAAATGATGGAATTGGGAGGATGCAGACGTAAATTTAACTAAAGAGCTTTCACTTCATCAGAAAGACCTTCATTGGATAAGATGAGAATCAGGCCCATAACTCTGTCTTTGTCCTTAAGATGGTCCTGAAGTTCAAGAAGAATCAAATGAGGCAAACCTTCAGAGAGACATATCTGTCATCTAGGGGGGACTCTTGTAAACCTTGACATGTTTCTGTAAGAATCTTCTTGTCGAGCAAGGCCATCTAAATAACCTAAAAATCACATCAAAACTCAACACCTTCAGAACCGATGTACCTAAGATGTATCCAAGTTATTTTTCCCCAGTTTGATTTCAAAGAACCTCTATGCAGATACCCTACTTAAGTGACATTTCTTTTAGGCTTAGTACTTCTTGATCTAGAAAGATAGAAGGCAGTAAACTATTTAATCTTTGATATTCAAATTATAAGCATCCCTTATCCTATTTGTTGATTGGAGTACACCCCCCTGTCTGTGCTTGACTCACAAAGTATTATCTAGGTCTAGCATCTCCCTTCTTCTATACTATGTACTCACCTTCCAACGGCTGTTTATCAAAGAAACTTTTAAACATCTTCACATACTCTCCAAGTAGGGTAACATCCAACTTCATGCTAATTTATCAAAGTTTAAAACAACCTTCATTAAACATCACACGGCTCTCCAATTGGAACTGGTTCAAAGGCATATTCTCACCAATTAACAGAATCGTTTTCTATTTCTCAAGAGTTATGAAATATAAAGCTTACCAAATTGTGAAATAAGAATCATCTTGGAAAGATTCGGATATAATCGCTGCTATTGTGAAGAAATTGCACCTGGAGATTCCAATTGGAGAGCCGTGTTCTCTTTCGTATATGGCGGAGCATCGATCAAATAATGGATCTGGTGTGTTTGAGACTTTATTATTATTGACATTTCCGTATTATTGTTATTCATTGAAATCCATTTCCTACTTCCTGCGCTCAATTCATCGCTATTCATAAGTATTTAAAAAAATAGATATTCAATTGTTCAAACATTTCAGAAGTTAATAAATTATTATTATTATTATAAGAAAAAACAGTAATGATACTATTAAAATATACTACCACGAGAGTATATGTAGGAAGCATGTAAAAAGTTAATAAATTAAAATTAAAAGAAAAAATACGTACTCATTTAAAACTGTTACCTTCAAACATATAAAAAGTTAATACATTAAAATTAAAAGAAAAAATACGGATTATGTAGGAAACACTATATTTATATTTGCAATAATGCCACTATATATGTACTCATTTCTGTTTAAAAGTGCTTATATGTTCTAAAAGAACTGCGTGTGATTCTTGCTTCTTTCAAGACATTCATGTATCAATTTCTTTATATTTTGAGTGTTGAGCCATGTATTATCTCATGTTTCTTTTTTAATTTTTTTTGCATGTTCTGTGGTAATTTCTTTTTTAATTTTTTTTGAGCCATGTATTATCTCATGTTTCTATCCTAAAGAACATGCTCTTACTCGAGTTTTTATACATGTTTACGACCGAATATTGTAGATTGGGCTAAACAAGTCACACTTAATAATATTGTAAATTCGAGTAAAA
This sequence comes from Cuscuta campestris, assembly GCA_900332095.2. Lineage (NCBI taxonomy): Eukaryota > Viridiplantae > Streptophyta > Magnoliopsida > Solanales > Convolvulaceae > Cuscuta > Cuscuta campestris. Next base: position 234,755 of record OOIL02002764.1, on the reverse strand, counting down.
TAAATAAAAATAACACATTAATCTTATCTTATTTTTTACGGGGTATTTTTATAATTACTCTCTCTGTTCCAATTTAAATCATCTGTTTTGTTCTACGATATGATATTTGACTGAAGTTATTTTTAAATCTATTTATTTGAAAAACGGTGTAGAATTAAAAAATAAAAATTTCATATTTAAAAGCTACGGAGTATATCAAAAAGGCAACAAAATTAGTTTTGACATGACTATAATAATTTAGTAAATGACTAATGAAAATATAAAAAACAAAAATATATAAAATTTGACCCTGTAAATAGTAAATAGACAATTTAATTTGGGACAAAAAAATTACGTTTTAGAGATTGAGTACAACAAGCTAAGGCATCAAAACAATTAAGCCACATTTATACCTCTATATGTGTTGCCAATTGAATTGGAACAATGAATGAACCGTCGAATTGGTTGCTCTGAAATACTCCGTATATACGCACTCCTACTGACGTAGTACTACCTCCGTTTCTCAAAAGAGTTCCTCTTTTGACTTTGAGAAAAAATAAAGAAGTGTTAAATTGTAGTTGACTTTTCAATTTTGCCCTTGAAATGATGGGTAAAAGTAAGATGTGATAGTTTAGTTGTTAGTGAAAAAGTATGATGTGATAGGTAGGGTATGAAAAAGTAGAGGTAAAAGTGGTTTTTTTAATAATAAGGGGAAGTGTTTTAAGAAAAACAAAAAAAAGAAAGAGGAAGAGTTTTAAGAAACGGAGGAAGTATTAATTAGTGCATGCATGCCCCTACTTTTCTTAATTGCGGAAGCTCCCCTCTTTTTCTTTTAATTAACAACGTAACATTTCTCGTCACATTATAATAGTAAAATTTCCTCCATCTCAAATTAATTTTTCTTACTCCGTATTTTCTTATTGAGTTGGTCCTAACTAACTCCTAAGTAATCTTTCTCTTTTCTTTAAAAAAAATTATAGCTCACCTCTTTTCTCTCTCTTCTATATCCGTTTTAACCATACAATTTTGTAACCACCAAGGTTCCCATTACATTGCCCGGCCATGTCATGGGACGACCCAGAGCTGCTCCGGTGTGTCCCGTTCATAAAATTGACGGTTCCTACCCCCACCCTGACCCCAACCCGAACACACCTTCACCCCCTCCAATTGCACCCCACAAGTTGATTTTGACTTTGGAGTCAAATTTTGACTCCAAAGGCAAAATTAACTTGTGGGGTGCAATTGGAGGGGGTGGGGTGGTATGTTCGGGTTGGGGCGGGGTGGGGCAGTTTACCGGGGGGTTAGGGGGGTAAGAACCAATTTTACGAACAAGGCACCGGAGCGGCGTCGGGTCATCCCATGACATTACCGAGCAATATCATGGGAACCTTGCCCTTTTGTAAAAACACTAACACTTTCCCCAAAACATCAATTAGCGAAAGTAGTCTTTACCACACTAACACCTTCCCAAAACATCACTTTTGCTTTTGTTAATCAATATTTTGGAAAAGGGGCAAAAGGAGTTTAAAAGGGCTCAAGTGTTCAACCATTTCCCACCTCAACGGTGCACTACCGGTGTCCGTTATATCATAATATGATAACAAATGTTAGTTGTTGTCAAAAGAAATATTTCCTCTGTCCTAAAATATTGTCAGAGTTTAAATTATTTAGTTAAGGTGTGGTATCTTTTAACTTGAATTGTGGAAAATGTATATTTATTAATAAAAAAATTTGGAAATCTTTCATTTATTTTAAAATACTCCATACGCATCTGTGATATACAACGTGCAGTATAGTGGTTGATGTAGGAGTAACATTTATGGTTGAGTTTCTATCAAATATCAAATAGCAATAAATATTTTCATCACCCAAACTAGCGGTGATGACAACACTACAACAGACAACAAAACCTCAAACCTAATACTCCGTACTACGTAAGATGCACATATAGAATGAAGTCAATGAACCACAAACATAGTTAAGTAATTATTAATTTATCATGTCCGGCGACAAAATCCTTTCCTTTTACGGACCACCACCGGAGGGAGGGGAAGAAAACGAAGAAGCGGCCTATAAGTTCCTCAAGATTGTCCCAAACCCCGACGGATCCCTCACCCGGCTAAACCACATCCCCGTTTCACCCTCCAACCCTTCCGATCCCAATCTCGCCCTCTCCAAAGATATCCCCCTCAACCCCTCCGCCGCCACCTTCATCCGCCTCTTCCGCCCCCCTCCGCCTCCTTCCTCCTCCCCCTCAGGGGCCAAGCTCCCTCTCGTCATGTACTTCCGCATGGCGGCCGAATTTCCCGCTGTCGTCGCGTCCCCAGAGCACCGCCTGCCCGCCGCTTATGAGGACGCGGCGGACGCGCTCGCGTGGGCCCGGGGCCAGGCGAGTGACACCACGGAGCGGGACCTGTGGATGGGGGAGCTCGTCGACTTCTCCAGAGCTTTCCTCATGGGAAGCAGCGCGGGAGGAAATATCGTGTACCATGCGGCACTGCGTGCCCTCGACGATGCCGGCCCCTCGCCCCTGAAGATCCAAGGGCTTATATTTAACAAGCCCTACTTCGGCGGGTCGAGAGGACGGAGTCGGAACGGAGACTGGTCAATGACCAGATCGTCCCTCTGCATTCGAGCGACCTGATGTGATGGCTCGCACTGCCCGAGGGTGCGGGCCGCGACCACGGGTACTCGAACCCGCTGGTCGTGGCGGCAACAGGGGGGTCCGGGGTGGAGGAGAAGATCGGACGGCTGCCGAGGAGCCTGGTGAGAGGGTACGCGGGGGACCCAATGGTGGACAGGCAGAAGGGTTTTGCCAGCTGGTTGAGGGATCACGGCGTTAGCGTGGTGCCGCAGTTTCTGGAGACGGGGCATCATGCGGCGGAGATGTTTGATCCGGCGGCCGCCGATGCTCTGTATGCTGCCATCAAGGATTTTATTAACGACGGCTCGGATCACGCAAAATGATTATGTTTTGGTCAACGCGCGCTATCCACACTATTTAATCACAAATTAAACAAACTTAAAATAATTAAATATTGTAAAAAATTTCATATTCCAAAATTATATTTTAAAATCAACTAAATTTTATTAAATTTAAACTATAAGTAAATGATTTTTCCATAATTTGAATAAAAAAAATAAAAATGTAATAATCTTTTAAGAAGGGAGAAAATATCTTTTAATTTGTTAAAAATTATTCCGTGCAATTTGGTTCTATTGCCACCAAGTAGCTTAGGAGTGTCACTCCCGATGCCACTCACTTTTTGAAGAACGTGGTGACTCCATTAACAAAATTAATTGTTCTTATTCCTTAATTCTATTTATTAAACCTCAGCCCCACGCCCCCCACTCTTGTCCTCCCACCACAGCCCTAGCCTACCTCTCCTTTCCCATCCCTGCCTCTCCATATGTGTGGTCATTTCGGTGAGAAACCATCAATTTTGAGAAATAAGCATTGAACGTATTCAGAAAAGCCGTTGCACCGGAGTCGGTACTTCATATTGTAATGTACTTCGTAATAAACTTATAAACTATAGTTAATTAGGAGTGTCAAGTACGTGTAATAAATTTTTGGGTTTTCTATTGTTCTTTCCCAGATTTTAATAATAGAAAAGAAATTTACCTAAATAGGACTAAAACATAATGACTTCCCCAATATAAGACCATATGTTTTTATTTTTCAATGTAGGACTTTTACTCATTACTATGCATTATTACTCCCACTAGGTCATTTATTAAGTCATGTTTAGGAAATAAAAAAGTTTAAGTTCTACATTGGAAAAGTCATTATGTTTTAGTCCTATTTATATTAGTGCAAATTTTACATATTAGAATTGTCGAATCGAGTTTGATTGCTTTAAATATTGCCTCCATCTAAAAAATCTTATTCAAAATGTTAATAGAGCAGATTAACTTTGAAAATTCTAATAACACTAAACGATGTCTGTATATAATCTTTTTAAAATACTTACTAAACTCTAATATTATTTCCAAAAAAACCCTAAATCTGTTATAAAAGGTGTTATTGGTTAAAAAGAAAGAATACATTCAAAGAGAAAAATCAACAAAAGAGAAGGATGAAGAAGAGAGAAATTTTGAATACAGAGAAATAGTTGAAAGAACATACCTGGCTTCAAAGAAGAAGACATCTATGGAAGAAACCCAAGCAAGGAGAAAAAGAAGTTGCAAAAGGTAAGTGAGAGAGAGAGAGAGAAATGTGTGGACGAAGAATACGAGTAAAAATTTGAAGAGAAAGATAGAATTGGTCTCTCTTTAATGTATTCTGTATTAAATTTTGAGACAAACATTCATCTCGATTTCTCGTCTCTATTCATGAGACAAATGTCGTCCCGGCAAAGAGACGAAAATCGGTCTCTTTTTTACATCTCAGCTTTAGAGACGGAAATCCGTCCCTGCGCTTCGTCTCCATAATTGAGACAGATCTCCGTCTCTTTTTTCTGTCTTGTTTTCACTTGCATTCTTGTAGTGTAATGGGGTGAGACTAAAGAGAAAACCGTCAATGCAATAGTAGAGTATATAAAGACTAGAGAAATTCTATAAAAGATCCCCAGTTATAGGTTGTTTTACATATTTAGCTCATACATATCAACTATCAATAATTTAGTCCCAAATTATTATATTGTTTTTCACAAATAGTCCTTTGTTAAAATTTTTGTTAAGAAAATGGATAAAATTGTATATTCACACTCCGCTCTCTCGTCCCTAAGTTTGAAGCTCTAAACCCAAAATCGAGACAACCACTCCTCTCTCAATTGTTCCTCTCTTTGGTGGAACCCAAAATCGAAAATAATAACTTTCATGGATGAGTTTTATGAGTTAGTCTCTGAAAATTGCAAAGAAAACAAACCTTAAAATTCATCCATGAATGTTATTGGTTTCAATTTTAGATTTCACCATGAAGACGGACAATTGAAAGAGGAGTGATGATTTCGGTTTGGTTCAAAGCTTCAAACTCAGCGACAAGTTTGAGAAAAGAGTTCGAGAGCATGGGGAAGTTTAATTGAGGTGAGAGAAAAGTGTGAATTTACAAATTTTATCCATGTTTTCCAACGGAAATGTTAACAAAGGATTATTTATGAAAAATACTACTTCCTCCGTCCCAAAAAGTTTTACACATTTTGACTAAAGTGGAAATTAAGGGAGGGATAATTTTGTGTTGATTTTCCAAAAATAATCTTGATTTGATGTCTAAAAGTAGAATGTGAAATGTAGATTATAAGGAAAAAGGTATGATGTGATATGTAGGATTTGAAAAGGTAAAGGGTAAAAGTGGTTTTTTAATAGAAATGGGTAGGAGATTGTGGGACACAATTTTTTTGAAAGTGTAAATCCTTTTGGGACGGAAGGAGTATTATAATTGGAGATTAAATTATTAATATTTGATATGTGTTTATAATTGAAATTTTTTATAGGATTTAGTCTAAAGACTATATCTGAAAGCTTATAGAACAAGATCGAGATGACGTGACTTTATTATCAAACCATTTGAGTAATGTAAATGAGCACATGGAAGGCTTGCATACAACTAGCTAGCAAGAGTCACACACTCACACTTTGGGATATGTGTGATTAGTTTAACCTTATTTTTGACATTATTGATATAAAATTGAGTACATGTGATACCGATAAAGATAAAGGTGTAAAAAAAAAAGACCAAATTTTATGTACCTAAGTTTTTTTTCCAACTAGCAATAAATATTTCATCACCAAACCTACCTCCTTTCTCTGTGCTTCCGAATTGGGACCGAATGGGAATAATGGAACCGTCGAATTGGTTGCATGCCCCTCCTTTAATTAATTACTTTTGACTTTTTTTAAATTTGCATTTGGTTCAAGAATTTGAGAGAAAAAAGAAGAGAAATTTACTTAAATAGGACTAAAACATAATGACTTTTCCAATATAAAACCATATGTTTTTAATATTCAATTTAGGATTTTTGGTCATTATCAAGTAGTTATTATTGAAGTAAATGTCATATCCATCATTACTGGACATTATTCTTCCTACTAGGTCATCATTATTAAGTCCTATTTAGAGAATAAAAAAATTTAAGTTCTACATTGGGAAAGTCATTATGTTTTAATCCTCCTATTTAGTGTAAATTTTACAAAAAAGAATAGAATATGAGATGAATAACATTTTTTCTCGTTTGGTTAAAGAAAAAAAAGAAAATGCGAAGACAAATATTAATAAGAGATAAGAAAACTAAATTTCTTCCATTTTAGTGAGACAAATGAAAAAAAATCATTTTCTTTTCTTTTTCTTTCAAATTCCTTCAACATGGTGTTAAGGATTCTAAACTTTGCTCATAATATATGTAAAAAAATATGCTTCTTCCTTCTTAAAATGTTTGCCACATTACGGAAAACAAATTAATATTTTAAATGTTTTCAATTCATTTTATTTAAAGATGAGTATAAAAACTAGAAATAAAATTTATATAGTTAAAACAACGCGAAAAGTTCTTCAAAACAAAAAGTGAAAATCAGATTTTTATCTATAATATAATCAGTAAAAATGAACAAATATATAAAGTTTCAGCAATTTTTGAATATTAAACTTTGACACATAAATCTGCAATAAAATATTTACATTAAAAAATATCGTTTTGGGGTATTAGATTTTTGATGATCAAAACATTGCATTAAAAATCATAAAGTCAAATAGAAAAAAAATTCAGACTATTGTTCAATAAAGTAGCAGTAAATATCTCCATCACCCAACCTACCTCCTTTTCCTCTCTCCCCTGTACCAAACCTCAAACCTAATTAACATTTGCATATATAGAACAAAGTTGAGTACATCTTTTAGTTTGTGAAAGAGAGACTATAGTACATATTATACCACACTCTTCATACACCTCTAACCAAACCCTTTCCAACTCCAACTCCAAAGAAGAAGAAGAAGCAAAAGAAAAAGAAGCAGCGGCCTATAAGTTCCTCAAGATTGTCCCGAACCCCGACGGAACCCTCACCCGGCTAAACCACATCCCCGTTTCGCCCTCCAACCCTTCCGATCCCCGTTTCCCCCTCTCCAAAGATATTCCCCTCAACCCCTCCGCCGCCACCTTCATTCGCCTCTTCCGCCCCCCTCCGCCTCCTACCTCCTCCCCCTCAGGGGCCAAGCTCCCTCTCGTCATATACTTCCACGGAGGCGGCTTCGTGTTCTGCAGCGCTGCCTCCATCATCTTCCACGAATCCTGCAACCGCATGGCGGTTGAGTTCCCCGCCGTCGTCGCGTCCGTGGAGTACCGCCTGGCCCCGGAGCACCGCCTCCCCGCCGCGTACGAGGACGCGGCAGACGCGCTTGCGTGGGCCCGGGACCAGGCGGTTGGCCCAAAACGGGACCCGTGGATGGAGGAACTGGCGGACTTCTCCAGAACTTTCCTGATGGGGAGCAGTGCGGGGGGTAACATCGTGTACCACGCTGCATTGCGCGCCCTCGACGACGACCTCTCGCCCCTGAAGATCCAAGGGCTGATAATTAACCAGCCCTACTTCGGCGGGGTCGAGAGGACGGAATCGGAACTGAGACTTGTCAATGACAAGATTGTCCCTCTGCATTCGAACGACCTGATGTGGTCGCTCGCGCTGCCAGAGGGTGCAGACCGCGACCACGGGTACTCGAACCCGTTGGTCATGGCCGGGGTGGAGGGGAAGATCGGACGGCTGCCGAGGAGCCTGGTGAGAGGGTACGCGGGGGACCCACTGGTGGACAGGCAGAAGGAGCTTGCCAAGTTGTTGAGGGAGCACGGGGTTAGCGTGGTGGCGCAGTTCCTGGAGACGGGGCATCACGGGGTTGAGATATTTGATCCGGCGAGCGCCGACGCTCTGTATGCCGCCATCAAGAATTTCATCAACGGCGGCGTTGATCTTCAGGTTGAAGACAGTGGATTGATGTCTGCAATTTAAGGATATGCATACTGAGTGAGAAAATAAAATTAGAAGTGCTATATAAGTACGAACATTTAATAAATTTCATTTATAATTTATTTACGGAGTAAATAATAAAGAATATAATTCTATCACATTTTATATATCACAGGTCTGTTTGGAATTAAATAACGATAGAAATTAGCGTTAGCATCTGGATAAAATTTGAATGGTGTAAATTATTTTGAAAATGTTGTCCGTAAATAACCTTTTCAAAACGCTAATGTTAATTCCTAACGCTATTTACAAATAGGTTACATTTTATTTTTAGGGAAAAAAATTGTTTTTGAAATACAAATTTATTTCCCCTAATTTTACATAAATTACATTTTGTGCGTGTGATGCTAATCACCCTAGATCTTTGTGTGTATGAAACATTTTGACCAGCCTATGATCAAGCACCGCCATTATTAATTACACAATTTACCTCATATTCTTCATTTCTTAAATATAAATATCTGCTTAAATACGTAGGGATTTGTTTAAATTAACTAATTAATTAATTAAAGGTGTCTTAAAAATTAATTAATTGATTGATAATCATGTCCAAATTTGATCCCTACGAGCACATGAAAGTGATCCTCAACGAGGATGGGACACTCACCCGCCTGATGCACCTCCCCACAACTCCGGCGGCCGGCGAATCGGCTTCAGACCACGCTGTTCTTAGCAAGGACGTGACCCTGTCGGAGGAGAAGAAGACGTGGATGAGAATCTACCGGCCGGCCGTCTGCAACGGGAAACTGCCGGTCATAATCTACTTCCGGAACGGGAGCTGGATCACCTTCAGCGTGGCCAATTCGATCGTCCACGAGGGCTGCAACAAGCTCTCCGGCCAGGTCCCGGCCATCGTCGTCGCCGTCGACTACCGCAACGCGCCGGAACACCGCCTCCCGTCGCAGTACGAGGACGCCACGGACGCGCTCAGGTGGGTGAACGAACAGGCCACGGAACGCGGCGGCGACGAGTGGCTCGGCCGGTACGGCGACTTCTCCCGGTGCTATCTCTACGGATCTAGCTGCGGCGCCAACGTGGCGTACCATGCGGCGCTGCGGAGTCTGGATCTGGATCTGCGCGGCGTAACCCTAGCAGGGGTGATCCTGAATCAGCCCCTATTCGGGGGGAAGAAGAGGACCAGATCCGAATTGAAGATGGCGACGGACCAGTACTTCCCCCTGCCGGTGATAGATCTTCTCTGGGAGCTGGCGCTGCCGCCGGGGACGGATCGGGACCACAGGTTCTGCAATCCGATGGTGGACGAGGCGAGCAAGGCGAAGCTGCGGCGGCTGGGGAAGTTTCTGGTGATCGGGTTCGGGGGGGGCACGCTGATTGACCGGCAACAAGACTTCGTACAGATGCTGGTGATGAACGGCGCGAAGGTGGAAGCTCGATTCGACGACGTCGGGTTCCATGGAATCGAGATGATCGACCCCCGGAGGGCCGGCGCCATTGTTTCTTTCGTCAAAGACTTTGTTTGATATTTTACTAATTATTTCATTTTTTTGAAAAACAAAAATACTTAGCTAGTAATTAGAATGTTTACATTTTACATTTTAAAGAGTTAGCAAAATATATGAAGCATATAGGGTAGTCCATAATAAAATATTGGTGATATTAATCATCATCATTATTAATTTAATCTGGATAGTGTATGATATTGTTTGAAAATAATGTTTTTAATTTATTTTGTAAATGGTATAGAGTAATTTTATACGGAATAAATTTTTAATCTAAATATTTTTATTAAATACGTAGTATATTTTTGAAAATGTTAAATCTAATACCGAAGTTTTTTTAAAACATACTCCTTCTCTCTCATTTTAAATTGTTTGTTTTCCTTTTTTCTCCGTCGCAAAATAAGTTGATTATTTCTTAATATCGTAAACATTTAAGATTAAAATATCTAAATTATCCATAAAATAAGTCACTCTTCTCCACCTTATCTTCTCAATCATCGTCACCCCTCCTAAAAAATAATTACAATTTCGAAAAGTCAACTATATTTTTTCTCTTCCTTAAATATGTTCCAAAGTTAAAACGGGTGATTTAAAACGGGACGAAGGACGAAGGGAGTACAAAATATCATTAACATATTGATTATTGTTTATTGAGTATGAAACTAAATAATGTATTTCTTGATTACGTGTCTATGGATGTACTCTGCATTCATACAATGTTGAATATGACATAATGATCTCTAATACACTATATTCAAACAATATCATACACCAGAATAATATATTTTACAGATCATGATGTCGGGTCTGTTTGGGAATAGCGTTAGAGATTAGCGTTAGCGTTTTGGATAAAATTTTAACGGTGCAGATTACTTTGAAAACGCTAACGCTAAACGCTGATCGTAGATAGCCTTTTCAAAACGCTAACGCTAATCTCTAACGCTATTCCCAAACAGACCCGTCATACTCAATAATTTTCACATTATTAGATTTAATATTTTAATGTGTTTATTGATTACGTGTGTATAGATGTAATTTGCATTCGCATTAATGTGTGCATCTTCTAGTATTATCTAAAATCTATGACTATTTTCTATGTCGATCAAAGAACTTCATTTTGGTTTAATCTTTAAGTAAACTATTAAAAGAATAATGCTTTGTATCTTTTTATTTTATTATTTGGCTAAATCAAACCATTAATGTTCTCTCATATATTTCCAATATTGCCCTAAATCAAACCATAAACGCATGGTTTTGATTCAAAATCGATGTCGACTTCTCGAGAACTAGTTCCAAAAGTGTACCCGCGGTGGGTTAGGAAACTAGTTTCAAAACCGTCGGAGGGAGAGAATTGGTTTTCTAGTTGGATTTTTTCTTGTTTTAACATTGTGCCACAATTTCTGACCGTTTATATACTTTTCCCAAATTAAAAGAAAAAAAGGAGACCTGTGGGAACCGAACAAAAAAAAACCACTTCACGAACCAGTTCCAGAACCAGACCGAAACCAGCCCGCGTTCATGCCTACATGAAGGTTGATACAAAATGTGTACTAATACTTCGTAATGAAGTAAACAGCTACTGTAATTTGCAGGTTTTGCACTAATCTTCTTAGACATTTCATAAGCATCACAAAATGACAAAATGCAAATGACATTTAGTAACCACTAATCATCTCAAC